>SSNP01000083.1:14932-73108 GCA_006937955.1 Pachypanchax playfairii
GGGGGGGGGGGACTGTTTACTTTACTGTGCACTTTTATTGGACACTATGAAATACGTAGGATGAAATGTCACGTAGGAAAAAATGGTGCTTTCCGATTCAACCGTTTTTTAAATATGAAACAAAGCGGACCGCCCACAAACGGGAACTTTGATACTCGTTTTGGACGTTCACACGGCCTCATCAGTGCACAACACATCATGATATACCCCAAAAAACTCAAAAAAGTGCATTTTGATGTCATAACCCCTTTAATCTGAATGAGTGCCTACCGAATGTATGCTAATTGTTTGTAGTGTGTCGAGAACACGCCAGCAGAACTAAGTCAAGTACTTGGGAATAGAGGCAGAACATTCACGCACTTCACGTGGATGTGTGGGTAAGTGAAGTCAGCTGACTCTGGTGCTCCTAGTGCCCAGAGCAAGATTATAGTTTTGAAGGTTTGGGGGTTTTTTTCATGATGAAAATGTCCACCTGGGCTCCACTAATTCATGTCCTCCCCAGGAAACGTTTAGGGTAAGGTAAACTAAATGGGAAATTACAGGTGTTGTCATTGTTGTTAAGTATTTTCTGCGTGTATTTTTTCTACTTGTGCTCTTTGTAGAGTTTGCCAGTAATTTACATGTAAATAACAGGAAAGCAGCTCACTATACTGAAACTGTTTGGTACTTTTTTCAAAGAATTGTGTAAAAGTATCACTTATTACCTTCTGTGTCACTGTTACAGCTGCAATATTCTGTTTAAAGTGACTTTTCAAAGCGTAGACAAGAAACAACATCTCTGTCACAATTAATAACTTGGACAGCAGAGAGGAACAAATCTCCGGAGGGCTCTCAGTGTACTTTGGATGCGCTGAGTGAAGTCAATTTAAATTTCTGCCAATACAAAGGGTGGGCTTTAAGTTGTCAGGAGTTGATGTAAAGTCATGGCTGGATGCGAAGGAGTGGGTGGAAACTGGTTGCACACAGTGACATCAACTTGAAATCCTTTGTCACTGATTATTTGTGCACAGTTAGACTAATTCAGTAAGATGAAGGGGAAAGTTGCACAAGCTAGACCACATACAGTGGGGCAAAAAAGTATTTAGTCAGCCACCAATTGTGAAAGTTCTCCCACTTAAAAAGATCAGAGAGGCCTGTAATTTTCATCATAGGTATACCTCAACTATGAGAGACAAAATGAGGAAAAAAAATCCAGAAAATCACATTGTCTGATTTTTAAAGAATTTATTTGCAAATTATGGTGGAAAATAAGTATTTGGTCACCTACAAACAAGTAAGATTTTTGGCTTTCACAGACCTGTAACTTCTTTAAGAGGCTCCTCGGTCCTCCACCCGTTACCTGTATTAATGGCACCTGTGTGAACTTGTTATCAGTATAAAAGACACCTGTCCACAACCTCAAACAGTCACGCTTCAAACTCCACTATGGCCAAGACCAAAGAGCTGTCAAAGGACACCAGAAACAAAATTGTAGACCTTCACCAGGCTGGGAAGACTGAATCTGCAATAGGTAAGCAGCTTGGTGTGAAGAAATCAACTGTGGGAGCAATTATTAGAAAATGGAAGACATACAAGACCACTGATAATCTCCCTCGATCTGGGGCACCACGCAAGATCTCAACCCGTGGGGTCAAAATGATCACAAGAACGGTGAGCAAAAATCCCAGAACCACACGGAGGGACCTAGTGAATGACCTGCAGAGAGCTGGGACCAAAGTAACAAAGGCTACCATCAGTAACACACTACGCCGCCAGGGACTCAAATCCTGCAGTGCCAGACGTGTCCCCCTGCTGAAGCCAGGACACGTCCAGGCCCGTCTGCGGTTTGCTAGAGAGCATTTGGATGATCCAGAAGAGGATTGGGAGAACATCATATGGTCAGATGAAACCAAAATAGAACTTTTTGGTAGAAACTCAACTTGTCGTGTTTGGAAGGGAAAGAATGCTGAGTTGGATCCAAAGAACACCATACCTACTGTAAAGCATGGGGGTGGAAACATCATGCTTTGGGGCTGTTTTTCTGCAAGGGGACCAGGACGACTGATCCGTGTAAAGGAAAGAATGAATGGGGCCATGTATCGTAAGATTTTGAGTGAAAACCTCCTTCCATCAGCAAGGGCATTGAAAATGAGACGTGGCTGGGTCTTTCAGCATGACAATGATCCCAAACACACCGCCCGGGCAACGAAGGAGTGGCTTCGTAAGAAGCATTTCAAGGTCCTGGAGTGGCCTAGCCAGTCTCCAGATCTCAACCCCATAGAAAATCTCTGGAGGGAGTTGAAAGTCCGTGTTGCCCAGCGTCAGCCCCAAAACATCACTGCTCTAGAGGAGATCTGCATGGAGGAATGGGCCAAAATACCAGCAACAGTGTGTGAAAACCTTGTGAAGACTTACAGAAAACGTTTGACCTCTGTCATTGCCAACAAAGGCTATATGACAAAGTATTGAGATTAACTTTTGTTATTGACCAAATACTTATTTTCCACCATAATTTGCAAATAAATTCTTTAAAAATCAGACAATGTGATTTTCTGGATTTTTTTTCCTCATTTTGTCTCTCATAGTTGAGGTATACCTATGATGAAAATTACAGGCCTCTCTGATCTTTTTAAGTGGGAGAACTTACACAATTGGTGGCTGACTAAATACTTTTTTGCCCCACTGTATATGAATGCATTACATGTTTTTTTTTAATTTAAATAGAGCAACTAAACATAAAGCTATAGAGTCTGTGAACAGATGAGGAGGTGATTTTTTTTTTTTCATCAATACTCTTTGCAAATGAATCAAAGAGTTGCTTTGATTCGAAAAAATTATCACCACCAGGTGTTTTTTTTTTCATTTACACGGAGTAAAACAAACATCTAGGAAGCAGGGAAAAGGAAGTATCCTCATGAAAGATCTGTAGGAAGAGAGAAACAATAACAGAAAATAAGAAAAGTAGAAAAGACGAGACAGGAAATAGAAAATTATTCTTTTAGACATCAGGTGGGAGAAATAATTTGATTATACTGATCTGTAATTAAATTGAACTTTAACACAGGATTCACATTGTTATTCTGTTGTTTTTTAGTAGTAAAGGTAAACTATGTTTCAGATGTTTCCTTTTTCTGCTTTAAAGATGAAATTTTTTACACATTGCACGTAGATTTACATCTGTTTATTGTCCTGTTCAGGGTCAGAGGAGGGTTGGCGCTGATCCCATCAATCACTGGGTGAAAGGTAGGGTACAACCCAGGCAGGTTGCCAGGCCACTGCAGGGAGCACACAGAGACACATTAGACAAATAATGAGGTCAAACTGAAAGCACCAACCTAACATATAGATGTTTGGACTGTACGTTTGATCTGTATTGTACTGAACTCATGCTTGCTTTGGGAGAACAAACTAATTTTACACATTTAACTCTCTGACCTTTTTGCTGTTGGGAATCAGTATTCATCCCTATTTCACTTTGTATCTCCTGGCCTATACTAGACTGAGGTAATTTTAATTAATAATGTCTAAGACTTTGATGGAGAACCTAGCATAGGATCAAATAATAGAAGGTTAAACTATAAATGCAGATGTTTCTAGTTGTGGTCTAATTTATGTATAAACTCTGATGTTTAGGGAAATTCTATTGTGTGCACATTCTGAACTATGGGGCGGACACGTCGGACACGGCCGGGCTCGGGCTTTTTTTTTTTTACCTGCAAATGAAAGTGATGTGTTGAGTTCATTGTTTATCCAACTTAAATGGCAACATTTGAATGCAACATCCACTCTGTCAACTCTCCCGAATCCCGATTTTCCCGGAAGACTCCCAGATTTCAGTGCCCTTCCCGAAATCTCCCGGAGCCAACTTTCTCCCGAATTTCTCCCGATTTCTGACAGTTTCCACCGTCTGTTGTGTCCGACCAGCTATTTATAGCAATAACACCTGAAGGACCGTCTTACAAGCACAGATTAAATGCTGAAAACGGTCGCACGTCGATGCAAACACGACTATCAAACCCCCGCTGTGACATAACTCACAGCTTCTATCGCGCACCCCCTGCTCGCTCTTACACAACCAGCACCTGCTACCCTCCGCTCCGACGCACCTCAACCACAGTCTCCCTAATTCTGAGTTCTCAAGGTTCACATGTATGTGCGTTGTTCGATCATGCACAAAAAAAGGGCGGGCCAGGTTCAGGCTAGTTAAATCTGAAAACCTATCGGGCCGAGCCCGGCCCTCAAGAGCCAGGACCAGACTCGGGCTCAGAATATAGGCCCGAGCACGGGTCAACATTTCCACAGGTATAAAACAAGATAGGGCCAAGGTATAGATCTGGTAATCTGTAAAGTTTTTCTGCATAAAAGATAAAAATATATAGTATCTTACCTTTTTTAAGATGCACAATAATGTGTTTTTGAAAAAATGATATTGTTGTGTAAAGTTAGGAAACTGGTGTTCAAATAAACCGTGTTGAGATTTTGGAGATTGGAGCTGTTATACTGTAAGTAAGCAATATACTTTGGTCTTTGCTGCATTCAGACTAGCCGTTAGCTCACGTCTGTTTCTGTAAAATGAGGCCATACGGGCAGCTATCTACAGTTTATCATTTTACAGACAAATACACTTTAAATTGGTGTCCCAAGGGAACAACTTATTTCTTCATACTCAGATTAATAAGCTTTGGGACCATCAACAAATTTTCTTCATCTGGGAGTTAAGCTGAGTAATGCAGAATAGAACAGAAACACCCTATAGAAAGTGAGAATGTCGTCATAGGACAGTCATTAATACATCACTCTGCTAATAATAGTCTTGTTTGAATGCAAACCATAACAAACTAAATTATAACAGTCGAAAATATGAAATGGTCTTCACATACAGTAAAAAAAACCTGAAATCTACTGCAGAGTTACAAGTTTAAGACTTTTAATGCCATTTTACAAATCCTGGTTCTTCTCAAATTGGATTTCGCTCAACTTAGCAAGAACAAATTTTAATTATTATTTAATTTAGGCCATTTGTGATCACCCTTCCATAATAAAGTAGTCATTTAGGATAATTAAACTAACTCATTTTCTATATAATTTGTATGGAGTGCTGCAGTAATGAAAATTAACGTAAACCCACCATCTTGCTTTTCATTAACACTAAGTGAAGCCTGTGATTGCCTCCATCCTACTTGTAGTTAGGAATGTGAAAAAGGTCTGGACTTTGTATAAACATTTTATTAAAAAGCCATGTGATATGTGTTAAGTTTGTGACAGATCAAGGCAAAACCTGATAGAAATTGCTAAATTTTTATCCATGTTATCCACATCATGCTGCCACCATGCTCCATCCAGGCAATAAATCTAATTCCAGATCATTTGTTTTGTTTGTTTAACAGTATAAATCAATAATCAGATCCCAATATTCATGTGTTATGAAAGGAAAAAAAATCCAAAAGCTTCAGTTTGCATGTTAACATTTCTCTCATTACAATTAGAAAACATCATTTCATCATCTGTTGTTATGTTTGATGAAAATCAAAAATAGCATAAGCATAAATACAGTGGGGCAAAAAAGTATTTAGTCAGCCACCAATTGTGTAAGTTCTCCCACTTAAAAAGATCAGAGAGGCCTGTAATTTTCATCATAGGTATACCTCAACTATGAGAGACAAAATGAGGAAAAAAAATCCAGTAAATCACATTGTCTGATTTTTAAAGAATTTATTTGCAAATTATGGTGGAAAATAAGTATTTGGTCACCTACAAACAAGTAAGATTTACAGGCCTCTCTGATCTTTTTAAGTGGGAGAACTTACACAATTGGTGGCTGACTAAATACTTTTTTGCCCCACTGTATCTCACAAATACAAAATATCAAAGAGCTCATGACTCATTCAAAGTCTTGCACTCTGTCTGGTAAGATTGTCTGGGGGAAATCTAAAAGAACATTGTCTAAACAAATCCCCACAAACCTCCATGATTTAAAACCATGTCACCACGAAGAGGGAAACAAAATTCCTCCCCAGTGATGGGAGTCTAATTAGGTTAAATACAAGACTTCAAGGTATTGATGGTGCTGTAAGTTAACAAATCATGGGGGGTATTTAGTTTTTCAACACTGCTTCTATATTTTAAGTTATTGAATAAATTATAATAAGTTGCAATATGTAATGTGCTGTTGTTCAAACCGGAGTGATATACACCTGAGATGAAAATGCAGTAAAAACTAGAGAATTTGTGTTAAAGTCCTAGTAAATAAATACATGAACAAATATGATCACATGCGTGTTGTAACTGTAAAGAACTGATGCAAAATAGAGAAAAAAAGCAGCATCAAGAGCATCTATTTATGCTAAGATCCTTCAATTGTTCTGTTCATGTGTTGTTGAAAAATGATTAGTTTATTTAGAAATCTGGTCTCCTATCACACAGGAAATAAAATGTACAAAACTAAAAGAACCCAATGCAGATTTTACACTTGGACATATTGTGTGTCAGAGTTTTAACATGATCAGTCACATAGCTCCACTGTATGCAAATTTTAGCAGGAAACTGTAGAAAAATTGATCTTCTCCCCAATGCTGCTTTTTCTTCATCTCATTTGCACCCACCTCTATGAAAACTCCACCTGTCAACTGAACATCTTGTTTCCCTATTATAGTTTATTCAGTTGATGCACGGCTCTGCTGCCTCTCCCCAGTAACCATTTCTCCCTATTATCTTGCTATTTAATGTGACAAGCCTTTTCCTGGAATAATGAGAATTAAAGCATGCCCTAGACTACACTTCTTTAACACCATGTTATCTTCTCTTTGAGCGTGTGCTGGGGCTGACAAGGGGATGTGCAGATCTGTATGGACCCCCTCAGCTATTTTACATGATAGCTTGACTTATAATCAGCACACACACCCTGAATGTGAATCAAATGCACGTGCGTTATCGCAAACCCTTTACTCAGGGAATTAGTTGCACTCACTTTGCATGAAATGTGTGCTAATGCATGAGGATTACAGCAGATTTTTGCTCAAGGACAAATCTATGCTAGAGCAAGAAACATTAAGGAAAATGATGGATAGTTAGACTTAAAAGAAACTGTGTCTAATAATCTCTTGGCAGAAAGGTGTTTGGTGGTTTTTTCTTTTAATTGGTGAGGAAATTATAATATAAAGTGATGTTATAAATAACATTTATGGTTAAACAAAAAGTTGTTTCTCTTGTGGCGTGTTGAGTGTCATTGGGGATTTAGTAGCCTTACTGCCTGAGGAATGAAGATGTTTAGTCAGGGTTTTTTGGATACAACGGAATAGTATCGTTTTCCAAATGGCAGGAGATTAAACAGCTTGTGGGCAGGGTGAGTGAGATCTCTCTCAATGCTGATGGTGTTTTTATTGCTTCCATTCCTAAATTTCCAACAAATAAAATCACTCCTGCCTGTGGCCAAAGGGTTGCACAACGTCTTCACTGTAATAGCCCAAAGTGTAACAATTTATCAATATTTCCCCAATAATTAGATTATTGAGCTAAATGTTTGAGTATTCTTGTTGTATTATTGTATTAGTGCAACGTATTACAACATATTTGATTCTTGTTTGATTTCTTTTGATACTTCTTATGTTGGTTTATAGCTTTATATGCTTTATACATATGGATTCAGATATACTTTCATAATCTCCAGAGGGATTAAGACATTAACTCTGAAATCTGATTCTATCCTAATCTGAAAATTGAGTTTTAAGGAGTGTGTCCCTGATGTCTTGGTGTGATTCACTGTGCAGTAATGCAGCTGGTCAAGATGCTCTCAGTCCTGTTTAGAGACGATAATAAAGGGAATTCTTTGTGTTCTTAAGAAGTGCTGAGTTGTCGTGGCCAGAGTCCAGGAGAGATCTTCAATGTGCACACTCCCAAATTTCCTAGATTTTTACTTTAGCTCTGCAGGATGTTTTATTCTTACCTCTCATGTTCATAAAGGTTCCACCAATGTTGCTACCAGACCATCTCCACCCAGCTTCCCGTACCTGTAGCCACAGCTGCCAATTCTTATGTCTTCTAGCTAATTTCCCAGGGTTTGGGTAAATTGATCAGATTAAGAGTGGACAGTAAAAACAGCCATGATCACTCCAAAGTTCAAGTTGAACTTCAAGGTATGCCACCTTCAGAAAGCGTGGTCTCAGTTACAGGTCATGGGATCTTCAACAGGAAAGTGACACAAACATACAACAAAAAACACCCAAGAAAGACTAAAAACAAAACATTAGAGTGTTCTGAAGTGGACCTTCTGACAGCCCTGATAGAAATCCGATGTGCAGAAGGAGCTGAAGCGTGCAGTTTAAATGTAAATGGTAAATGTCCTGTATTTGTATAGCGCTTTTCTAGTCATTCAGACCACTCAAAGTGCTTTCACACTACAAGTTTGACATTCACCCATTCATACAACCCAATATGGGGGCCCGGGGGGAGAGGGTAGGGGCTAACACTCACACAACCCAATGTGTAAATTGGGGGGCAACTTGGGGTTCAGTGTCTTGCCCAAAGACATGTGGTGGTGGAAGCCGGGATCGAACCACCAACCTTCTGATTGGGAAACGGCCGCTCTACCCACTGAGCCACAGCCGCCCCTAATTTAGAGATGGAACCCTTCAGGTCTGAGGCAGCTGGAGCAGTCTGCACATAAGGATTCGGTCAAAATACCTGCTGAAAGGTGCAGAAGTCTCATTCAGAGTTAAAGAAATCACAAGATTGCCGCAACAGTTCATGCAACAAAAGAATAAGTGAGGATACAATCAGTTCTGTTCAGGCCTTATAATCATGTTATTATTTTTAATATTACTATTCTGATAGTCATTCAGTTGATTTGCAGTGAATGTGATTAATTATTATATTTTTTTCTTCCTTTAATGTCTGTAAATCTGTCAGGTCAAACTGCTGAGTGTCAAAGTATAAAGTTAAACGATATTCTCTCATACTTAACTAACATCAGTGCTTTTATGGACATTAAATTTTTAATGACTTTAGCTATAGTAAATAATTATAGATCACTGTTGACAGTTTCTTGTTCATGCAATTAAAATCAGTTTTCTCCCACCCAGAACCCAACATGTGCATGTTTGATTATTTAAGTGCTGCTTTTGTTGATTAGAGCAGAAGTATTAAAATACAGTTTGTGATTTCCGTCTGCTCCAAGCAAAATTGTAAGTTTGATGAAAAATAACAACACCCTCCAATCATGTCACTCATTTACAGATCACATGGCAATATGAGGTGAAAAATACAAACATTTTGTCAGAGGAGTGTCGACAAAAATTCAGTACAGTTCACACCTCACCTACTGCTATAGATGAATAACCTGACAATAATGCCCCTTTACATATCAGTCAATGTAGGAGTGCAGTCATAAAGTAGAAAGATGCTAGATGGAGAAAAGACAAGATGAGGCTTCACAAATTAGCCTTGACATACTAATGGCAATGAAAAAGACAAGCAACGATAAAATTCTCATCTTTACCCACTATTCAACAATCATAGCGGCTTTAATGGTGGCATAAAGTGCACGGGTAATTAGAAAGATGTTAGTGCAGATGTGGCTGAATGAAAACAGGAGGCATGTTAAAATACCGAGTGAGTTTTTTTCCAAAAGAAAAGAAAAATATAAAATTTATAAAACAACTGCAGGCTTTTCTGATGGAAGCTATTAACACTCTCAAGAAAATAAAAGAAATAAAATCACACATTAGGTGATAAAAATGTCAGAAAATGCATCATGTGGTTGCAGAAGATAAGTTCTTTGTGGAAGAGCACATATTTCATTTATTTAGTGATCTTGCTATATAAAAAGAAACAATTTTATGTGAAAATGTTGCAGTAACATTTGTCTACATGTCAAGAAATAACACAATTAATGGTTAAAAGTTATAAGAAGGCGAAAAACTGCAGGACATAAAAAACATTGTAACCATTTGCATAAATTATATTTAAATTGGCCACCTAATTTGATGGTACAAAAGTGAAGAAAAAAAAACACATTTCCAGCAGCCATGCATGAGGCTGAAAATCCCACCTACTCACCCTCACATAAACAAGGGCTTTCTAAAGCTTGGGGGGAAAAGGAGTAGTTGAACAAGCACCAGCAAAAACAATGTGAATCAACAGGAGTCAACACCTGTTGAAGGGATTATCTGAGATTATTTTTTAAAATTTTTGGTCATGAAAATAACCCGCTCATTAACAAAGAGTAGGTGGAGCTTAAAGGTCCTACATCATGTAAAGTCACCTGTTTGGATCTTTTAACCATGTTATGATGTTATTTCCTTATTAAACCATTCAGAATGGTTTTTGGTTTTATATACACATTTCTCAGTAACCTTCCTGAATCCTGCACTCTGAGCAGCTGCTCCACTCCCTCCTGGAAAACCACTGACTGTAACATAGTGATGTAACAATGTTACACCAGGACCTGTCCGGTGTGTCCGTGCTGCTCCTGCAGATTAAACACACACAACCCAAGCCACAAGAGTCTGAAGCAAGACACTAAACACCACTGTTTGCAGTATTTTACTTTCTAAAAATGTCTCGCTGAAAATCTGCACTTGGCTGCGAGAGTTACAGGAATTTATTCACCATTGTATTCAGGCAGCTCGGGGGGCAGCACTCCAGGGGTGGCCTGGAGGAGAGATTTTACATCCTGTTTGAAGATTAACTCAATCATTGTCATCATCACTTTCCTAGTTTTCATCTTTTAAGATGATTGTTAAATTGAGTTTCTCTGAAAAACAAAACATAAACTTTGTCTTAGTATGAAAATATATAAAATCTAATCATTGAACAGTTTTTCAGGTATGCACATTCTGTTTAAACCATGCATATCACAGATATGTTTAGTATGTTTGTATTTTGTTTTTTACTGTTTTGGGGGCTTTGGGGAATGTGCTGGGAAAACCCTTTCAGCCTTAGGCCCAGAACCATCGTTAACATCATGCAAGAACTGGTGCTTCTCTGCACTGAGAGGTCAGGCCTTCCCTATGAGCTATGAAGGAAACGAAGAGGCAGCAGAGCAGGGTTAAGGCTCGGGGAGTGGAAACGGAGGTATAGACCATACTTAAATCATTATAGGAAATGTCCCTCCCCAATAAAATTGAAGACCTCACGGCATTGACCTACAGCAGGAGTACAGAGAATGCAGCCTGATGTTTTTTATGAAGACAGAGCTGAACGAGCTGATGGTAGAATCCGAGGTGTCACTGGAGCAGAGTGGTTAAAGGAAAGGCAAGAGCTTGGCAGCTTTTACTAATGAGTGATGGTGCACATCACCTATTAAAAAAATGTCTGCACCAAAAACATTAATAATAATAATAATAATACTTTTTATTTGATAGCGCCTTTCAGGACACTCAAGGACACTTTACAGAAATAACAAAAGAACACGGAAGTACAATAAAAGGCTAAAATAGATAATAATAAAAAAAGATACACTAAAAAGGCTAAAATATATAAGAACAACAGGTGAAGAGCAGTGGGAACATGAGCAGAAAAGTTACAAATTATACAGTGGGGCAAAAAAGTATTTAGTCAGCCACCAATTGTGTAAGTTCTCCCACTTAAAAAGATCTGAGAGGCCTGTAATTTTCATCATAGGTATACCTCAACTATGAGAGACAAAATGAGGAAAAAAAATCCAGAAAATCACATTGTCTGATTTTTAAAGAATTTATTTGCAAATTATGGTGGAAAATAAGTATTTGGTCACCTACAAACAAGTAAGATTTCTGGCTTTCACAGACCTGTAACTTCTTTAAGAGGCTCCTCGGTCCTCCACTCGTTACCTGTATTAATGGCACCTGTGTGAACTCGTTATCAGTATAAAAGACACCTGTCCACAACCTCAAACAGTCACGCTCCAAACTCCACTATGGCCAAGACCAAAGAGCTGTCAAAGGACACCAGAAACAAAATTGTAGACCTTCACCAGGCTGGGAAGACTGAATCTGCAATAGGTAAGCAGCTTGGTGTGAAGAAATCAACTGTGGGAGCAATTATTAGAAAATGGAAGACATACAAAACCACTGATAATCTCCTTCGATCTGGGGCTCCACGCAAGATCTCACCCCGTGGGGTCAAAATGATCACAAGAACGGTGAGCAAAAATCCCAGAACCACACGGAGGGACCTAGTGAATGACCTGCAGAGAGCTGGGACCAAAGTAACAAAGGCTACCATCAGTAACACACTACGCTGCCAGGGACTCAAATCCTGCAGTGCCAGACGTGTCCCCCTGCTGAAGCCAGGACACGTCCAGGCCCGTCTGCGGTTTGCTAGAGAGCATTTGGATGATCCAGAAGAGGATTGGGAGAACATCATATGGTCAGATGAAACCAAAATAGAACTTTTTGGTAGAAACTCAACTTGTCGTGTTTGGAGGGGAAAGAATGCTGAGTTGGATCCAAAGAACACCATACCTACTGTAAAGCATGGGGGTGGAAACATCATGCTTTGGGGCTGTTTTTCTGCAAGGGGACCAGGACGACTGATCCGTGTAAAGGAAAGAATGAATGGGGCCATGCATCGTAAGATTTTGAGTGAAAACCTCCTTCCATCAGCAAGGGCATTGAAAATGAGACGTGGCTGGGTCTTTCAGCATGACAATGTTCCCAAACACACCGCCCGGGCAACGAAGGAGTGGCTTCGTAAGAAGCATTTCAAGGTCCTGGAGTGGCCTAGCCAGTCTCCAGATCTCAACCCCATAGAAAATCTCTGGAGGGAGTTGAAAGTCCGTGTTGCCCAGCGTCAGCCCCAAAACATCACTGCTCTAGAGGAGATCTGCATGGAGGAATGGGCCAAAATACCAGCAACAGTGTGTGAAAACCTTGTGAAGACTTACAGAAAACGTTTGACCTCTGTCATTGCCAACAAAGGCTATATAACAAAGTATTGAGATTAACTTTTGTTATTGACCAAATACTTATTTTCCACCATAATTTGCAAATAAATTCTTTAAAAATCAGACAATGTGATTTTCTGGATTTTTTTTCCTCATTTTGTCTCTCATAGTTGAGGTATACCTATGATGAAAATTACAGGCCTCTCTGATCTTTTTAAGTGGGAGAACTTACACAATTGGTGGCTGACTAAATACTTTTTTGCCCCACTGTATGCAGTTTTGAACATTTGAACATTGAGTTAATTGCTGTTGGTCTTACTAAACCTTATTAAATCCCAAGGGAGTTTTCAGATGTTATAAAGCTGAATGTGTCCAGTCCCCCACCCTGCTCCCTGAATATACACCCAGGGTGAGAAGTGATCCTACACAGAAGAAGTCTGTGGAAATTTGGACTGAGGAAGCCACTTAGAGACAGAGGGACCATTTCAAAAAGACACTGGGAAACACTGTAGCTCTCATGGAGATGACAGTGAGAACCTGACCCACTGCAACACTGACTGCATAAACTTTTGTGTGGAGAATACTTTACACAGAGGGTACAGTGTTTCTCTAACCACAAACCCTGAGTGACCCCAGACCTTTAAAGCCCTGCTGATCGGGAAGAAGGCTTTCATCTCAGGGGACAGGAAGGAGTTGAGCAGAGTCCAGAGAGTGCCTAAGTACGATAACAGATGGGCCAAAGACAACTACAGGAAGAAGCTGGAGGATCAACTAGAGCAGAACAATGCTTGCGATGTGTGGACGGGTCTAATAAACATCACTGAACCTAGAGAGAGTTGAGCTACAGAGACCATTGATGGAGATCAGACCAGTTTTGTGAAGCAGTCACATGTATCTTCAACCTGACCCTGAATTTAGAGAAGGCCCCCACCATTTGGAAGAACTCTGGGAACTGTAGGGTTCCAGTTCACAAGACAGCATGTGCCAGGGAACCCAACCAACACAGACATATCAACTTAATGCCTGCTTTACTGGACACTGACCCGTCTTAGAGCGTATCTGACATGCTATTTTTATGTGCAATTTTACTACTTCATAACAATGAATATTGCAATTGTCCTCAGTAGACACATAAATATGGATGTGCAGACTTCCAGTAGTTATGCCTGAAAAATGCATATTTACAGAATACAGCTGCACAATTCCTTTTTGTGAACACAGAAGTGACAAAACACAGGAACGGGAATGTAAACACTATGTAAACCATGCTGAACTAATTCAAGAATATGTCGTTTTTGAGGGTTTGTTTGTTACTGAACAAGAAATCGATGACTCAGCAAAAGAGACAGAATAAAGAGGACGTGTTTTGCACACACAGCTTATAATGTTTTGGACTCTGCGTGAACTGACGAGTGAACAGTAATCAACATTCATTACTGCAGATCAAGCTAAGAGGAGTAGGAGTGGATGGACATACGGCTACATGGACAATGGCCTACCTTACCAACAGGCCTTAGTATATGAGACTGTATAACTACAGTACATGTCTGAGGTGGTGCAGCTCAAGAGAACCACAAGGTATGTGATCTCACCTTTCTTCTTCACCCTCTACATTTTGGATTTCATACACAACACCAGCAGCTGTTATTTCCAGAGGTTCTATAATGACTTAGCCATTGTGGGCCGTGTGTCTGAGGGTGAATATCTGGAGTACAGGTCTGTCATCAGGGACTTTGTGGACTGGTTTGAGTAAAAACACCTGCGCTTAAACACCAGCAAAGGAAAGGATGTGATTGGGTTTCATAGAAACACACCTTCTCCCACACCAGTGATCATCAGCAGCTCAGACATCAAGGTTGTGGTTGCCTCTAAGTATTTAGGTGTTCACTTCAGTAATAAACTGAACTAGTCCCACAACACAGATGTTCTATATGAGAATGGTCTCCTGAGAAGACTGAGCTCCCACCTGCTACAGGCTTTTAGCTCCACCATCCTTTTTGCCGTGGTCTGCTGGAAACAAAGCAACTCTGACCAAGACAGGAAGAAACTGAATAAGCTGGTTATAAGAGCCAGTTTAGTACTTGGCTGCTTGCTGGACTCTATACAGGGGGGGGGCTGAGAGAAGGATGTTTGCTAAGCTGACTTCCATCCGGGACAACTCCTCTCATCCACTGCAACTGACTGCAGAGTCTTTGAGCAGTTCCTTTTAGTGACAGACTAAGACATCCACAGTGTAAATTAAAGCGATACTGCAGGTCATTTATTCCAACTGAGGTAAGGCTGTACAACGCTGCAGTTTAACTGTAGGTTGTTTTGACATGTTCAATGCCCCTATATGTGTGTTTCTATGCAGGTTTTTTTGTAAATCTATGTTTGTTTTGTTAATTATTTGCTCTAAGTTATTCAACAATCTACTGTCTGTGTGTTATCAATAAGGTTTTATTATGGAGAAATGAAGACTCCAGTGTTAATTTTGGCAAGAAATTTTAATGTAGTTTTAGTCATAGTCTTTTGACTAAAATTCTTTTCAATTTTAGTCACTAAATTAGTTTTAATTTTAGTCGACGAAAATAAGTATATTTTCTAAAGTATTAATTTAACAATTTCAATATAGTATGGACATTTTCTTACCATTCCACATTTCATCTGGCGTCCTTCCGGGAGCATCTCAAACAACTACGGAAGCCTCTGCTCACCGCTCAATAAGCCGAGCTCTGATTGGTTCTTTTCACCGTAGCCCCAGCTGTTAGCTTTTTGACTGATTCCTCTCTGTATCTTTTTTTTTCCTCTGATTGGATTTCGTCGCTGTCTATTTTTGTGTCATCTTTTATTTGTCAACGAAAATCACCATAATTTTAGTCATAATAATCGTCTCAAATAGGGCCGTCTATTTTAGTTTTCGTTTCGTTTTCGTCCTCAAAAATATATTTGTGACTAAAATTATGACGAAATATTTTAGTCAACAAAATTAACACTGGAAGACTCAAAAGGTTTTTACCAAGATTAACAAAAGAAGACCAATTTTAATTGCTCATTCATGTTTGATGAGGAGGTGTGTGGCTACAGCACTGTGGATCTCACTGCTGTTCATGTGTTCATACTTTCCTGTTTTTCTCTTTTGGATGATCAAGTGTTTCTTTTTTTAAACTAATGTCCACTAATAGATCACAAGGGAAGGAGGTCCTTGATAAAAGGGGATGAAATGAATGTCCTCCATCATTGATGAGCTCCATCAGCCATCAGCTCCATCAGCAATCTCAGGGTAGAGCTGCTGCTCCTCTGCATCATGAGGAGCCTGCTGAGGTGGCTTAGGCTTTTGATTAGAAACAGAACAGTGTTGATACAGAAATGTCTGTTTGGGTTTCCTTCAAGGACTAATTCTCAGATAAGTGAAAGAATAAACATTGACGAATGGATAAAAAAGTTGAACTTTAATAAAATTGCAAATCCCAGCATCAACCTTAGTGCATGTAGAGATGTAGAAGCAAACCAAAAAAAAGCATTTAATCACAGAAGCACAAGTTAACATTGTAAAGCTGCCTGATGTACAAAAAATATATAAACTGTGACCAGTTATCTGCATTACCTTTTGCTCAACAGCAATGCAGCGTGTGCAGCCTACTTAACCTGACAACTTTCACTAAATATTCTTAACTTCTCTTACCACAAGGAGGCGCTATTAGTTTAAAACGAGAGAAATTAAGATGAGCTGGGGACTGTGAGAGCAGCAAAAATTTATGCAACATTGTTAAAGCCTTTGCTGCAATCATTCAGATTAAAGGTTTGGATTGAGAAGAGGAAACGAGAAACTGACAGCGCAAAAGCAGAGGAAACAAGGAAACAAGATGCTTTGTCAGGGGCTGTGTTCGTATGCTGCATGGATAGTCAACAAATTGGATGAGACAGAAGTGTGAGTTTTTGTGTGTATCTTTGTGTGTATGCAGTGAGAGTGGGAGTACAGACTGAGACAACGCAGCTGATACACAATGCAGTGCTTCTATTGTCAATTTAATGTCCCTCACTGAACATGCACAAAGGACTCTGAGCTGGCAGACTGATTGTTGACACTGAGAACACAAACACATCTACAAGATATCCATGATTCCACTTGAGGTACTGCTGTCTTCTTCTACTGTCACCATGTAATCTCCGCTGTCTGTTGAAAACCCTGTCAACTGAAACCTAAAGGGAGACATGAAGCTTGTCCTGCTCGTTTCACTCAGTCCTCTGAAGTGAGAGATGTGTGTTTAATGACGTACACAAGATTTGTCACCTCTTTATTTTCAGCACTGTCAATGCAGCCAGCTTTGTTTACAGTGATATAAGAGATCCAGCATGCCAGGTGGTGTTCATCATGTCATTGGAGAATAAAGTTCACTTCCACTGCCATCCGTGAGCTACTTTAAATAAAAATATTAGGATTACTTCAGCCCAACCGCCAGCGTCAGAAGCGTCAAGTTTACATGTAAAGTCTATGGTGGAGTGCGTCAGAGGAGTGTCAGAGTCTCTGTGTTGCTTTGTGAGCGTTAGCAGCATCAACTTTCAAAGCTTTTCAAGCATTTTAGGCGTTGAAGCTTGAAACGCGAGCAACGCAGAAGTTCAGCTAGCTGAACTTTTGACGCTCTTGAAGCAGCATGTCAACCAATCAGAGCATCTCATCGGCGACGTCACTGCACGTAACCTGAATGAAGCAGGAAGTCTTCAAACAGGGCGCAGGACAAACGGCAGTAGCACTGGAAGTGAACCTCATCCATATGTAGCTCCTGAAGCAAATGGTTTAACTCCTCAAACTCAGAACACATCTGAAGAATTGGGTGTATCCACAAACGGAGTAAATAAAGCCCAGCCACTCTCTCTATATGATCCGCCATAGCTCAGAACATCCGATAACAAAGGGAGCCCCGCCTACGCGCTCTTTTTAACGGTCCAGCGTTACAAGCTTCAACTTTCAAGCTTCGAACTTGAAGAGTTGTGAACGTTGCTTGACATTTAAAAAGCGGCCGGTGTCAATGCACCATAACATTTGTGGCATTTTAACAAAACTCAGTGTACTGTTGTGCTTTTGTGAGCTTCAAACTAAAATAATACACATCTGTCTAATACCCAAAGTCCCACACAAGGAGATATGTGCCTATAATCTGTGGCTATTCGGCAAACCAGGGTGAAAAGCATGTCTCATAAAGATCTGAACTGTTTACAACACACATTTAAAGAGGCCCTTACATTAAAAACAGTTTTTCTGAGGTTTCTGTTGAATATTTTCGCTCCACAGGTGTTCTTACCTTCATAGTGGGTGTGAAAACAGGTCAACAACTTCTCTTTCAGTATTAATCTCTCAAACTACGCAGGTGTCGATAAAACCTGAGTTCGAACGGTCGGTATTTTTTTCGTCACAATTCCTTTGCTCGTTAGTATTTATCCGCTCCCACAGTTGAAACCATGCCTAGCATGCTGCTGGCTAAAAGCTGTTAGCATAAAATGTAGCAAACAGGAAGAGACTTGGTGTGCTGTTGCCATGCACAATGGGGCAAGAAACAGTATACTTTGCTCTCATAGGCTAGTTTGTTGGCTAATCAGAGTCCAGCAAATTCTAATAATGAATATTAATGAGTTGCGTCCCAAAGCCTGACTGAACCAGCCAAATCTTGACACAGACAGATTAAAAGGTCTGTTAATCAGTGTTTCCTGACGTTTTTTAGATATAAAATGTTTCATATTACTGGTCAATACTTAAGAAATAACCACAAAGTCCTGAAATTTGAATGAAATGGCCTCTTTAAGTAAAAAACTAATAATAGTGAATTATACTTAAATAGCACTTTTGAAGTCACAAAGGTACTTTATAAAAATTCCATACGAGAAGGAAGCAATAGATTCTTTCATGTCAGAATGTCAGTCCAAAAAACCCAAAACGTGTTTGAGTTTGTCGAAAGTTGGTTGTTGACGATTAATGAATGGCGTGAAACAGAAATGACTGAATCCTTAGAAGTGTTTTCTTGTAGGTGGATGCGGGTCTGAAGGACTTGTGGAACCAAGGAACCAGCCAAGGAGCTGGAAGATCCAGGTGAGTCCATGCGGAGGCCAATGAGAATCTGATATGGAACCGAAGTTTGGGTTTGAGTGAACACGAGGGGTTGTCAGATGAAGGTAAAAACCTGAGTTTACTAGGAATGTCAGCAGGAGTCACTTAGAGTCCTGAAGAATACAGCAGAGTAAGAAGGTTTATTCAAAATAATGAAGAAAATCTCAGTAGTGCAAAAAGAATACTTCTAATTTACGGGCCATAAAAACCTGTTTGAGGTTTTGTTGGTTCTGCATCAAGGGATGGCAGAATTATTTCAGCAGTCAGTGATAAGGTGAAATGGAGTTCAGGTGTGACTCCTCCCCCTGCATGAGCAGCAGAGAACATGGGTGTTTTTTATGAGATTTTCACTGGGAATATGTTTTATAAAATCAGAACTACTTGTGTTGCAAAAAAGTAACCAGAAAGTGTTATTGTTATTACAGGCCAAGTACCATCATCATTTGACTTTTAATGCTCCTTGACTTTAGGGCATGTTAACTAATTAAAGATACTTGATTAGGATAAGATCTAAAAACTACTAGGAAAAACACTTCATGGTTTATTTACATAGTGTTATTGTAAACAAGCAAATATATGAATTCTAACTACAAATCCACAAAGCTAAAGGGGTGGCGACTGTTCCAAATTGGACGGCATTTAAACATAGTTTTGCAGTCACAGAGTTAATTAGCATGTTTGGCAAGGCGAGATTTCAGTATTGAAAAAGAGCTGGTCAGGACGAATGTTGAGGGCTAAAGGTTTGGCTTTGGAATCAAACTGTTTGCTTTCCAGGACTAGCAGATGGTTGTGTGCAACATATCGGTAGGTGGTCTTTGGCAATTTGCGAATAAGTTGTAATTAAATATTTTGTATTTTTGAATCTGTCTTTTGAGTTGCCTCATAGCTGCTCATGCTGAGGGGCCAATACTCAGTATCATTTATGAATACTGGCAGAAGTGACTCAGAGAATTCGAGTTTTTCTTTTTATCCCAATAAAAAAATCTTCCAATGGTATTTTTGTTTATCAGACCCACTTTTTTAGGACCTATTTGCCTTTTTAAGAGCTGTAGTTGGCTGTTGCTTTAGAATTTGAGTGTTTTTGCACATGCACAGCATTGTGTTCATATTATTCATGTTTTATGATGTCAAGCAGAGAAAACATTTGCTTCATGATGAATTGTCAAAAGGATTAACATGATTAGCAGCATTGTTCTAGACAAGCTGTGGTATTAAACTACAACTGACTGGTATTAGGAGAAAAGATGATGATGGAAAAGTTTCCCAGTTGCAATATAATACTGTGTTGTGTTGACACAAGGCTGGTTGGCTTAAGATTTTATTCTTCTGAAAACATTTGTGAACCCAACAACTTTAGCAAAGAACAGAAATCAAAGGTTGGAGAGGATTAAAAGCTTCTATATTTTCAGAGGCTGGCTGGAAAGGAACCCATCATGCTCCAGTCCATCACTCTCAAGGTTATAAGGGCTTTTCATTGAAATCTACTTACCATTCAGATTCTCATTTCTCACCCGTATTAATTTAACTCCTTTCATTTCAACCAAATCTGGATTTTGTTCCAACAGTTTTTCATTGACAGGTCTGATGTGTACTGTTATCTTTACTAACAGAGACAACAATCTTATTCAAATGTGTAACTTGTTGATTTATCTGCTGTGATATATTAAAACTAACACAATAAAAAGGTTATAGTCCAAAGTGAAAAAAATACCATGAGCAACAACACAACTACTACTCATGTTCAATCCCTCCTCCTACAACCATGTTTTTATCATAAAGCTGTCTGGAAGCTGTTTTAAAGGTCCTGTATCATGAAAAATCAACTTTTTGGAGCTCTTAACCATGTTGTGACGCTATTTCTTTATTTAAAAGACCTCCAGAGTGGTTTTTGGCTTAATTTGTGCATTCTGAGTAATCCTCCTGAAACCTGCGCTCTGAGCAGCTGCTTTACTCGCTCATGTAAAACGGCTGAATTGAGCCCCTTTACGTCACAGTGTCATATCAGGAAGTTCCTGATCAATCCCTGCTGCCCCTGTAGTAGGTACGAGGCGAGCTGCGAGAGTTCAAAACAATTTGTCAGGAGCTCATCACGGCAGATGTCTAACCTACAGCCCAGAGTTCCCACACTTCAACCACCTGCTGCTCTTTATTAGCATGAGCTGCTAATAAAAACTTATCAACTCAACCCTGCTAATCACATGTCAGTATGAATCCAGCTTTACAGCTGAGCTCCACGTCACTGCAGCCCGTCCCACCAAGTTAATATAACTCAAACAGTAAGGTTTTATCATATATGTGCCGATCCCAGACGTTGAAAACTGTAAAATAGCATGATACAGTCCCTTTAAGGACACAGGATGTCAGGCTAGAGGAAAGTGAACAGTGTCATTAATTCTGGGTTCACAGAATAAGTTTTGGATGTTGTAGACTACCTAACGCAAAAGTAAAGACTGTCTCCTACCGCAGAAACCTTCAATCTCTCACTCCCTCGCAGCTATCGGAGCATGTCTGCTCCTCCCTCCCTTCCTACTCGGTGCTCTCAACTCTGCCTGTAAATGACGCAACAGAGACGCTCTGCTCCTCACTAGCTTCTTCTCTGGACGAAGTCTGCCCTCGTGTGTCAAAGCTGGCCGCCCGGCAGCGTCCTAGTCCGTGGCTCACAGACACTCTGAGGGATCACAGAGCTGGTCTGAGAGCAGCTGAAAAGAAATGGCGCAAATCCAAAAATCTCTCTGACTTGTCCGAATACCAGCAAAAGCTCTCTAGCTTCACATCCTGCTTAAAGGCTGCCAAGATAGCTTTTTATCAAAACAAAATCCAAAATGCTCCTAGCATGGGAAAACTATTCAAGACATTCAATACTCTTATCCATCCTCCACCTGCTCAGCCACCCACCGGAATGACTGCAGACATGTTCGCCACCTACTTCACCAACAAAATCGCCTCCATTAAAAATCAGTTTTCTGAGCCTGACAATCCCAGTCTGGTCCATCCTTCCTCCGGTCAATCGCTCTGCTCCTTCCGCTTACTGAATGAGGACGAAGTCTCCCGACTCGTAGTGGAATCTAACCCAACCACGTGTCCTCTGGATCCTATTCCTACAGATATCCTGCTGAGCATTCTTCCTGGTGTCAAACCTGCAATAACCCACATTATAAACTCTTCCATGAAAACTGGCATCTTTCCTTCAGTTTTCAAGCAAGCCACTGTCACTCCGCTGCTGAAAAAACCGTCGCTCGACCCGGCCCAGGTAGGAAACTACCGGCCAGTCTCGCTCCTACCGTTCATGTCCAAGATCCTAGAGCGAGCCGTTTTCACTCAAGTCTCACAGTTCCTCCACGACAACGACCTACTCGATCCTTATCAATCAGGCTTTAAGCGAGGCCATTCCACTGAAACCGCTCTTCTCTCAGTTGCAGAGTCACTACGGGTTGCCAGATCGGCTGGTCTCTCCTCAGTACTCGTACTCCTTGACCTGTCTGCTGCTTTTGACACCGTCAACCACCTCATTCTCCTCTCGACGCTATCTAAGCTTGGCATCTCGGGACCGGTCCTCTCGTGGTTCACCTCGTACCTTGCGGAAAGATCTTTCAGAGTCTCGTGGCATGGACAGATGTCCAGTCTGCATGAGCTGGCGACGGGTGTCCCGCAGGGCTCGGTCCTTGGTCCTCTCCTCTTCTCTTTATACACCACCTCATTAGGCGAGATCATTCGCTCCCATGGCTTCTCATACCATTGCTACGCTGACGACACTCAGCTCCTCCTCTCGTTCCCTCCAGACGATACAGCCGTCTCAGTGCGGATATCTGCTTGCCTCTCAGATATCTCGGCGTGGATGAGGGATCGCCACCTTCAGCTTAATCTGTCCAAAACTGACCTCATTGTCTGTCCTGCCAGTAACTCCTTACCTCCTCAGATAAGCGTGCAGCTTGACTCCATCACGCTGTTCCCCAAAACCTCCGCCAGAAACCTTGGTGTCATACTGGACAACCAGCTGTCCTTCAAAGAGCAGGTTAACTCCGTAGCTCGCTCATGTCGATTCGCGCTTTACAACATCAGGAAAATCAGAGCCTTCCTCACAGACCACACCACACAGCTTCTGGTCCAGGCCCTGGTCTTGTCCCGGATCGACTACTGCAACTCATTGCTGGCCGGTCTTCCGGCGTCCTCGGTTAAACCTCTGCAGATGATTCAGAACGCAGCAGCACGTCTGGTCTTCAACCAGCCCAAGAGGGCTCATGTCACTCCGCTGCTCATTTCCCTGCACTGGCTTCCAGTTGCAGCACGCATCAAATACAAAGCTCTGCTTCTGGCTTACCAGACTCTAACACACACAGCTCCTACCTACCTTCACTCCTTCATCCAAACCTACATTCCCACGCGTCAGCTACGCTCAGCCGCTGAAAGACGCCTAGCGCTTCCACCACAACGTGGCATGAGATCATGTTCGAAACTCTTCTCCTCTGTTGTCCCCCGATGGTGGAATGACCTACCAAACTCGGTCCGATCCTCAGAGTCTGCAGCTACTTTTAAGAGCAGACTTAAGACTCACCTCTTTAAAGAACACTTTCAGTCTTAATGTAGGATTAATTTATGATTTATGATATCGATTTGAGAATTTATCTCTCACAAAAAAAAAAAAAAAATTGATACACTTGAGGTATCAGCGTCGGAATTAAACTGGACTCCAAACAGTCCGCCTCCTTATATTTTTTTCCTTCTCTTTGAATTCTTGCTTGTATGTTCTCTCAATGTAAGTCGCTTTGGATAAAAGCGTCTGCTAAATGACAGTAGTAGTAGTAGTAGGGTAGACTACTTTTTAAAGATAATCTTTTGTTGTAAGTTGAAGGTTGGATGTGGAACATGAACACCATAGCAACATCCAGTTTGGATGCCACTGTTGCAAAGTAGAACAAGTCCTCCAGCCATCAGGATGCAAGACTCGCTGAGGCACCTAAACACTCTGGTTTTGGATCTCCTTTGGTCACTTGTCTTCTGAGAAGGACAATGAAATCTCCAGAGCTCTGAAGCAGCTGCTCTACCTGCTGACTCCGCCATTTTCTGCAGTACAGTGACACCTGGCTACAGAGGACATTGACAGGACCAGACGTTTTGTCTGCTATGGTGGGGTGTCTGCCCCAGAGGGGTAGAGTGTCCAAGTGTCCTGTCATCTAGGAATGTCCGTAAACCATTGTCATGGACATTTGCTCAAGACATCAGCTTATTTTATGAACTATGTCTCAAGTTTGAATAAAATGTACTACTACTACTACTACTACTACTACTACTACTACAGTCATTTAGCAGACGCTTTCATCCAAAGCGACTTACATTGAGAGAACATACAAGCAAGAAATCAAAGAGAAGGAAACAATATAAGGAGGCGGACTGTTTGGAGTCCAGTTTAATTCCGACGCTGATACCTCAAGTGTATTTTTTTTTTTTTTTTTTTTTTTTTTTTTTTTTTGTGAGAGATAAATTCTCAAATCGCTATCATAAATCATAAATTAATCCCACATTAAGACTGAAAGTGTTCTTTAAAGAGGTGAGTCTTAAGTCTGCTCTTAAAAGTAGGTGCCGAAAAAATTTAATCGATACCCGCGTCTGTGTCCTCTGCGTCCAATGTGCAGCTGGCCTCTGTGCCACGCACCCGGTCAAGCAGGCGCTGCTCCCAGCGGCATCCAGCTCCTCCACTGCAGGAGCGTCGGCATCTATCTGTGATCACTTTCTGTTAGCAGGGTGAATTTTCGCTGATTTTCTTTTTTGGGAGGACAAAAGGTGTCTGTTGTCCTGAACAGCGGGGTGTCCACTCCAGAGGGGTTATATAAGTAGTAAAAAGGCTTTGGTAGCCCAAAACCTGTCCAACAGACAGGGGTGTCCACCCCTAAGGGATGTCTGCTGGGAGGGGTTTCACTGTACCAGCATCGCGATGCTGATTGGACCATTAGGCAACCTGCAATGGTGACGCTATTGGCTGGTAGATTTAAACATAATGCCAATGTCTTGCCCATTATGTTTTTTTTTTAAATATAGCTTTTCATGAAATTGTTCTGTATTTAAACTTTAACTGTGGTTGTTTCATGTGGTGAACTCGCAAACTGCAATTTAACTATCTGCAACAGCTGATAATAGCCTGCTACAAATCAGGCAGCATCACAAATATGGGTCAGTGTCAGAATTCAGTAACAAACACAAATGAATCAGTAGACATTACTTTATTAATGGACATTGTTCTAGTTCAGTGTTTTGTGTGATTTTCTTCCACTTCTAGAGTTGGTGATCTGATTCACAGGCCTAGTTTGGGTATTAAAATCCCACACTGCAACCATTATGCAAATTTATGTTTGATTGGACCGACAAATGTGCAGCAAATAGAGAGTGAAATACATATAATAGTAAGTTATGACTGTGTGTGACTAGATGAATGAAAAACAGATCATAAAGGTCTTTAATAAACCAAGTTAAAGTTTAAAAAGGAACTATGCAAATGCTGAACATTAGTCACATTGTGAAAAGCATTTCTGGATGGGGATGCTGCAACGACGAGCAAAAAGCCATTAAAATATTGAAAGTCTTTAACACTTCTATGGCCAATATTGTGCAATAGTCACTCATAAATGTTTAAAGTCTCCAGATGAAACTGTGTGTAATTATGCAGAGACAGAAAAAAATGCTGTAAATATTTAAGGAACCAGGTAGCATCTAAACAAAACAAAACATGTCAGCTTGAGAAACTTTTGGTAGAAAAATATTTGTGTTTATCATGGACATAATATATATATTGTTGTTTACTCCTGCTGCACTTAAACTGAAGTTTAGAATTTATAAAATATTAATATTTACATAATGGCATTTTTTACAACACAGAATGTGATAAAACACATTTTATGTCCAAATATTGTTAGAATTATTTAACAGTTTGATTGTGCAACATTAAAGGTGGGATATGGAACTTGGAACAGAATAACACAGGCTCGTAACCACCCCCATCCCCCACACCCCACGCGCACACTCGCGCTTCGACGCTCAGGTCAATCAATATTCCTCACCAAACCCACTCTGATCCCTGATCCGAGCAGGACAATAAAATATCATGAGTTCAACTCACTAATCATGCTCTCCAGCCCCGCTGATCACACACTGATTCTGATAAAAGCAGCTCCTACCTGTTTGAAGCACATCAATTCAGTCCGTGGCAAAGAGCTCATAGTTGCACTGTGGCTCCAAAACTTTCTGCAGTCTCCTACTAAGATCCTCTGTTCTCCTCACACACCATCCTGCACGCCCCACTTATACAATAAAATGAAAAAAGCAATAAAATCCTCCGTAGTGTGTCTTCAAGTCAAACAAGTGGCCTGAAGCTCCTCCACTTCAGCTACATGAAGCAGCTACGTGTTAGCTAGCTGCTAATAAAAACGTTCCCACACAGAACTTGCTCGTCACATGAGAAACCCTCTATGGCAAGCAAATAAGGTATTTAATCACCACATGTCCCCGGTGCTTCCAGCTGCTTGACCTGCAGACTCCACAGTACCAGCCTCACTGTGCTGGACTATTTATGGTATTAGGCAACCCAAAATGGTGCCTGCTGCTCTGCCAGCTATTGGCTGGTAGATGTAAACAAAATGCCAACGTCGTGAGCGTCAAAATTAATACACTATATTACCAAAAGAATTTGCTCACCTGCCTTTACTCATACTATGAACTGAAGTGCCATCCCATTCCTAACCCATAGAGTTCAATATGATGTTGGTACACATTTTGTAGCTATTACAGCTTCAACTCTTTTGGGAAGGCTGTCCACAAGGTTGAGGAGAGTGTTGATAGGAATTTTTGACCATTCTTCCAAAAGTGCATTGGTGAGGTCACACACTGATGTTGGTCGAGAAGGCCTGGCTCTCAGTCTCCGCTCCAATTCATCCTAAAGGTGTTCTATCGGGTTCAGGTCAGGACTCTGTGCAGGGCAGTCAAGTTCATCCACACCAGACTCTGTCATCCATGTCTATATGGACCTTGCTTTATGCACTGGTGCACAGTCATGTTGGAAGAGGAAGGGGTCCGCTCCAAACTGTTCCCACAAGGTTGGGAGCATGGAATTGTCTAAAATGCTTTGGTATCCTGAAGCATTCAAAGTTCCTTTCACTGTAACTAAGGGGCCAAGCCCAGCTCCTGAAAAACAACCCCACACCATAATTCCTCCTCCACCAAATTTCACAGTCGGCACAATGCAGTCTGAAATGTACCGTTCTCCTGGCAACCTCCAAACCCAGACTTGTCCATCAGATTGGCAAATGGAAAAGCGTGATTCATCACTCCAGAGAACGCGTCTCCACTGCTCTAGTGACCAGTGGCGGCGTGCTTTACACCATTGCATCCGACGCTTTGCATTGCACTTGGTGATGTGTGGCTTGGCTGCAGCTGCTCGGCCATGGAAACCCATTCCATGAAGCTCTCTGCGTACTGTACTTGGGCTAATCTGAAGGTCACATGAAGTTTGTAGCTCTGTAGCAATTGACTGTACAGAAAGTCGGCGACCTCTTTGCACTATGCGCTTCAGCATCCGCTAACCCCTCTCACTTTACGTGGCCTACCACTTTGTGGCTGAGTTGCTGTTGTTCCCAAACACTTCCATTTTGTTATAATAGAGCTGACAGTTGACTGTGGAATATTTAGGAGCGAGGAAATTTCACGACTGGATTTGTTGCACAGGTGGCATCCTATGACAGTTCCACTCTGGAATTCACTGAGCTCCTGAGAGCGGCCCATTCTTTCACAAATGTCTTGCTTCACAGTCTGTATGCCTGAGTGCTTGACTTTATACACCTGTGGCTAGGCCAAGCGATTAGGACACCTGATTCTGATCATATATATGGGTGAGTGAATACTTTTGGTAATATAGTGTATTTTATAATATTTTACTTAAAACTTAATTTTTAAAGGAAATGCTGTATTTTCATTCTACAACCCTCTAAACACCCCGTGGAGCCATTATTTTGTTAAAAATATAGCTTTTAATGAAAATGTTCCATATCCCACCTTTAACAGATCCTGAAATTTAAAGTTTGGTGCTCAAACATCATATAATGTAAAAGGTTAATGTCCAATAAGGATGATAGTAACCATTCAAACAGGATTATCACGTTTGCCTTCGTGGCATTTTGCATTTCTTTAGTGACCTTTGGAGAACATGGCTGCTGAACGCTCCTCACTCATTTTTAATTTTAATGTTCACGTTTCTTTTTAAAATAAATGACTGCTGCTGTAAAAGACTGTATTCTTGAAACCCATCTGAAATTCACACATCATGACATTTGCTACTGACACTAATAAAGCAGAAATGCCATCCAAAAACCATATCCTAGCAGGTATAATGGGAAAATAATAAACCCAAGATGATGGACACTGTACTCTGGCTCTTCCATCATTCCTGTCACTTTGAATTGTACCTGTTCATATTCAGCCTGAAATACAAAAAAAATAAAACTACCATCAATGAAAGTCTGTTCACATTCATAAGTATGTCAGTCATTTGTCGACTGGTGGATAAAATGATCAACATTCACACCGTGCTGTGCCCCACTTGCACTTTAATTTGACTGAAGTCTCTTCCTGGTTGTTCCAAAGTCGCCAATATTGGTCGGCAAATCATTTCTGTAATAAACGAAATAAGAGTGGAGAAAATATTCCCCCCCCCCACAGGTTTTCTTAGAACCACCTAACTGAGCGTGTCATTGGTAAATCTAACAGGAATGCAATACCTGCCGGCAATTACTCAGCATGTGTGTGTAAAGTACGTGTATATAGACTATGATTATTTGTTGGAACAATGCTTTTTGGCAATAAATATTATGGAAAGTCTGTGTCATTGATCAGCATCTGTCAGGTCATGGTTGGTTTTCTTTCATCACATGATCACTTGTAATTACGTCTCATGCTCACCTGACATGACTCTATATTACCTGTTTGCTTCACATTAGCAGATTCTTGCTAGCTTTGTTTTGTTGTTTACTTCAGTCTAGCATTTCACAGTCGGTCTTGTTTTTGAACTGACCTGTTTTCTCTCCCTTGACTCTGCCTCTGGATTGTCACGTCACAGAAACTTCTTCACGGATCAACTAAACAAATCCTAAGTACTGACCCAAATCTGTATTATTGAAATGGAGATTTGGATTGATTGTGAATGACCCCAAACTTTTTCAATAAAATCAATCAGAAATAGGCTTTCTAATATTTGTTTGTTTGTTTACTTATGTACTTACTTACTTACTTAGTTATTTATTTTCTAAACAGCATTGTAACAACAAAGGCAGGATATAAATATTCTAAATCAAATGAAAGCTCTGTCTGACTTTGAATCTGCTGCTGGGTCTAAATTTATAGGAAAATAAAAGGTTGTGTGTATTCATGGGTAAAAACAGCAGGTACTCGGTTAGTAGTACTTGCAGGTATGTGATTAAACTCAGTCGGGGAGCTGGTGCATGGCTTCCTACTCTGATCTCATTGTAGTTGTTGCCATCTCTGATTTTATTGGTGCTCATGGCATTTTATTGATTTTATAATCAATGAGAGCATTTTCTATTCAGTGCTTTGCTGTTTTCAAGAACACAAAGATTTCGTGTAGGCTGTAAACGGAGCACGAAACCTGACATGGATTCTAAGATAACCTTTCATTACATGAATATCATCACAACATGAGCTGAATAAATTGCTGCATATATTTTTTTTTATCTGACTTGTCTATTTTTAATGTCTCCAAATGTGGGTCAGGCTGTCTCCTAAAACCATCCATCCATCAACCCTCAGTCAATCTGCTGTCAAGGCCTATTTAATACAAGACAGGCTATTATTTATCATTCAGTAATGATTAATATGCCAAATTAGTGATGGTCCTAAACAAGCCTGTCTTCTGTCATGTTTTAGTATGCAAAAAGCTCAGCAACAACAGACCAAATACACAGAATAGGGTTAATATTTGAACATTTAAAACTGTAACAAAAACACGTGGAGCTGGTTTCTGTTAAAGCAGATCCTACACAAGTTATTCTGTTTCTTTAAGCTCTTGTTTTGCTCTAACTGTGGAAGAGGAAACATTTCCACTCATGTTCACTTGTTTGCATTTGTGGGCCTTGATCTGATAAAGACCCAGAATGGTCAGAACGATGCCACAGAGAACGCACTTCATTTGATTAAAAAACGGTTTTCTTTTGTTTTTTACAGTAAAATAACATGCAGATTAAATGTTTATAAAGACACAATAAATATTGTTTAATTTCCATAAGCATAAAATAAAAATATATTACAAAGTTGATATTACATCAACAATATCAGTCATTGCAATGGACTTGCATGATGGCTGAACTGTTGCCTGTTCTGGGAACAGATGTGGAGACTGTTCCTGTATGTAATTGGAATGAACTGAGGGAACGACTGTGCAGCTCCTGTTTCACTTCACTGACGGACAGGTTCAGTTGTCTTATCCTAACCCTTCCTGTTCTAAAGGGGATGAAAGGTACAAACGAGAGACCAAAAGCAAGTTAACATGAGGCTCATGCAACATGATTCTACAAATCAGTGATTTTATTTTTGGTATTTTCTTTTAAAGCTATAGTTATATTGTTGTATTTATTTAAACTCTTTGATTACTCATATCATCACATATAAAAATATGAAACAATAAAACTAAAACAGAGCAGAAGCAAAATGGTTTCACAGAGGTCAGGACACTGGCTGTATGACACCATTCAAGGATTGAATGGGTCTTTGTTATCCTCTTGGAGCAATTCATCCTGCAGCAACAAGCACACAGCTCAACTCACTCACCAAAACAAAATGAAAAGACAGATTCCTGCTGCATCGCTCGGTTAAATGAGTAGTTCTATTTTCTATTTGGCCTTGAATTTTGCAGAATGTATCTGCACCCTGATGGTATCTGCAGGAACTCTCTGACCAAAATGGGGCTCAGATTCTTCTGGACTGAACGGGACTCTGGTTTTGTGCAACAGTTTAATTCTGCTATTCTGCTACAGTCTGACAATCTGTCTGGAAACATTTTTTTTAAAGAAACCATTTCAGCAGATCAAAGAGAAAGTTAAGAGATTCAATAAAAAGATGCATAAAACATTCAGATAAAAGTACAGTCCACCTTAAAACCACAAATCGTCTGATAAAATACAGGAGCTGATGAGCCTCTTACACACAGTATCAACATGCAACTTGTCTTACAGATGAGGTCCAAGGTATTTATCATTTTTAGCTGTTTTCACTGCTTGACTCTCAGTCATGACGGAAGAGATGGCTGGAGGATTTTTCCTAAAATCAATACGCATTTCTTTGTTTTAGTTATGTTAATATTTTAGAAGGACGACCTGCACCAGTCAGTAAACTCTGTCACCACAGGCCGATGATCAAGGTCATCTCTGCTCAGCAAGGACACAATAACTGAGTCTTCCATGAATTTAACAATATGCTGACCTTCATGTTGCTGCAACACTCATTTGTATATAGAACAAATAAAAGTGGTGAAAGGACGCAGCCCTGAGGTGTTCCAGTGGAAGAGATGAGAGTGTCTGATGGAACATCATTAACTCTCTCATTTTTTAGCCAATCTGTTAAGAAGTCACACAGCCAGGCAAGACTTATATCCACTTATATTCAGGACTGGGGGTGCCACGCCCCAGACTATTCTTGTATGCTAACAATGGCAATCTATTGATCTGATATTGTAAGCATAGTAATAGAGGGGCACGACCTTTCAAGGCATAATGGGACTGAAATGGAACTAACATCAATCAGTCATCCAACCAATTAGGGAAGATACAGAAAACTGTGACATCAATAAAGACAATTCATTTATTTAACAAAGTTCAGGTGAAAAAAGTACAAATTACACTCATTTCATAGTACTTGTTCATATTGTTTATGTATTATGCAACAAAGATGTTTGACATGCATTTTTATTTATTTTAATCAACCCAAAACTCTGAGAGTTCAACAGCTCAAGAGTGGCTTCCATCAGAAGAGAAGCATGCTGAGGCAAAGAAGATGTTTATTAGGATGAAATCTGGGGCTGGTTTTATGTTCTTTGAAAAGAAGTCTGGTAAAAACAGCACTCAGTCAATATTTTAGAGAAAAACCACAAATCATGTTTTTGTGTATACACAAGAGCTGCGCCTCACAGACTGCACACTGGGGGGGCTTGATTGAAAGACAGCTATACTGAACTCAAATGTATTTTTTTTTATCTTTACTTTTTGAATTTGCAGGACTTTTAAAAATGTGTGTGGTGTCCACGTGGTGTGATATATAAGCGCTCCTGCAAAAGGCTTAAAAAAAAACTCCCAGCAACCATACAAATATTTTATTTTAAAATAGAATTGACTTTAGACAATGGCGACTTCCTCCAAAAGAAAAAATCAAACCAACCAAAATGAACCACAGACAGAGTGCAAAGTAGAAAAACACACGTATATCCGCCATTGTTGTTGTTGTTTCACACGCTGTGACGTCACAGACAAAGACTTTTGCCCGTCACTTTTCATTGCCCATATTCCCATTTACGTCCACTTTATGTTTCCACGGCCTCAAGCAAGTTGATCCAGGCTATTTAAGATGATTCCTAGTGTTTTCAGGGGTTGATGTATCAGCAGATTCACTATAAGGTTCAAAATGTGCAATGCTCAGATGTTTAACAAAACAAAAAGTCATGAGCTCAATCTCAGACTCTGCAGCCCTCAGTTAGCATGTAAAAGGTTATTGTTCATGATTGTAGACGTGGAAAAAGACTACACAGGTTTTCATTTCTGAATATGACAGTATGAGTTATAGTCGCAATATGTAAGAATATGTAAGAATTAGACGTTGTGTTGAAGACTTGGTAACCTGCAGATTCACATGTGATTCACTATGGAACCAGGAAGTGTGGACGTGGAATAGTTATTGTAAACAATAGCTACGTTTACATGGGCACATTTAATCGGAATAAACGCCCAATCGGATAAAAAAGACGTCATGTAAACATGTCAACCCGAATGTTTTGATCCGATGCAGCCTGATCCGAAAGAAATTTACTTCCGATCGAGAGGGGTGGTTTTGTCCGATCTCCATTCGGATAGACGTGCATGTACACACCCATTCGGAAAGAAAGGGTGAAAAGAGCCCTTTGCGCATGCGTATAACTTCAGCGTGACGTCTTTCCACTTTCGCAGACTCAAGTAGAAAACATAGCGGGAAGTAAACAGAAGTGGTCTGCTGGTGCAGTCATCCTGTCATCCTGCTCTCCTCTCCTGTGGTGGAGGAGCAGTAGTAATATGTATTCTGTCTCTAGCTTGGTTAATGCAACCAGTAAAAACCCAAACATAAAGGTAATCACCCGCAGAGGGTCCATATTGGGGAAAACGTGAGTCAGCTCGAGCACACGATGGGGCGGGAAAGACGTGCAGAAAGGACGGAGTTTGTTTACTTTTTTTTCTTCCCCCGGAAAGACAACTCGCTGTGCACATGCTCAACTCATTTAACCTGATTGAGTGCTTGGTGCATGTGTACTCATGGCATGATCAGACCATTTCAGTTAGTGTCCATGTAAACAGGGATTTGGGAATTCAGATCGACCAAGATTTTAATCAGATTGGGGAAATTTGGCGCATGTAAACGTAGCCAATGATTCTGTCCTGGAATAGAAACTAGAGACCACCCAGCTGACTGAGATCCAGATCTGTTACAATGTAACTTTACTTTAAACATCAGTGGGACATTAAACTGTTTTGTGTGTATTTACCTGGAACATTCTTACATATTGCAACTTTAAGTTTGCAAAGTTGCAATTAAACGAACTACAAGACTTCTGGAACAATGTCCTTTGGACGACAAGTTCAAACAACAGATGGCACTGTGATGTCAGTTTTGGCACAAGACACCACTGGTGTGGCCAAGACTATAAACAAAGAGTGACTTGTATGTGAATAGGAGGAGGAGCCCAACCTTCCTCAAGAACAATGACTGAATCATGTCCATCACTACTCTCTGTGTTCTGTGAATAAATACACCTCATCTGACCATCCAGATCATTTTAAACATCTTGTTTCCTCTCAAGCAACACACAGCAGGCTTTTTATGAATCTGGTTAAAAATACAAGATGCAAAAATAATCTGAGAACAGGAAGTTGAATAACGTTTGTGTTAACAGAAGGCAGAAGAAAGATCCTGACTGCATGTAGCGATGTGTTTGTGTGGTCATCAAAGTGTATGAGTCAGTGTTAAACAAGTTCCAAAATCTGGAGAAATTCACACTAGGCTTTAGCAAAGATACTCTTATATGGACGTACACATACACACACTACAGAATTAAACTTGGCAGTTTCCTCTGGGATGAATCTTAACTAGTCTGTGGATGTGAGCCAGATCCCGGGATCAGTCCTCTGGTTTACTGCTTTATCTCTCTGAATCTCTTATGTTCTGCTTTCACTCTGTCTCTGTCACAGAAATTGATTGTCGTACACCAAAAATAGTTCATGCCGATGTTGATGGGGATTTTTTCCTCCGAAATAACAAAGCTAATTATAGCGACTTCTCTCCGGTGCATTTGAAATGTCTTTGGAGCTCACCTTTGCTGTCTGAACATCTTTAACAAGAGGTCCCACTGCATAAAAATGAGAACTTTCAAGAGGTCTCTTTGTAACCCTAAAATCAAAGCAGCCACTTCACATTATGCATCTAATTTAGATGACTTATTCTAAGACAAGACAAATAAGTGAATCACATCTGCTTTTCTCTACTTGCTCGTGTGTTTTCTTGTTCGCTCATCAAGTTAAATCTCAATTAGTTGCCTTCTGAGTAAATGTCTTTAAAAATAGCTGCTTACTGAAACGTGCCTGAGACATTAAGCATCATCACAGCTAGTTAAGTCAGATCTATTCAAAGCATGTTTAAACATCTACAATTGTTCACTAAGTAGTTTACAAAGAGAGAAGATTTGCTTCTTTTCCTCGGGGACATTGTGGACTCAGTGCCAAATCTGCTTCGGCGGCTTTAGAGAACCAGTGTGCTTTTTCACAGGACTGAGAAGAAAACAAGATGAAACCTTTCCAGCAAAGCACCAATGGCATTCCAATATTTAATTAGCTGGGAAACTAGCTGATAAAAGTGTTTCTGCCTCATGAAAGGTCCAAAATTTCACCAGAATGGTGGAAAACTTCTGCCAGTCCTTTTGGACCGGGGCAGGACTCCATCCATCACTATGCCAAGGTGCTTGATTTGACACACCTGTGACCATGGAGATGATTGAAACACCTGAATTTAATGATTTGGAAAGTAGGTGTAAATTTGTGGTAATATAGTGTATGTTGCTATGCTGCCAACAATGTGATTCATTAAAGAGACAAGAGCAGCAAACCATACAGATATGACAGAGTACATTCCACTTCAAGTGAGTTTAATTCAACACGCTGAGATTCAATAAAAAATGTGACAAAGACTAGTTTTTAAACACTTTATTTTTAAATAAATGAGCTTTAAAGAGGCCATTTCAAACAAATTTCAGGACTTTGTGGTTATTTCTTAAGTATTAACCGGTAATATGAAACATTTTATATCTAAAAAACGTCAGGAAACACTGATTAACAGACCTTTCAATCTGTCTGCATTAAAATTCGTCTGGTTCCAGCTTCTTCCATCAGGCTTTGGCAGCAACTCGTTCATATTCATTTTTCGAATTTGCTGGACTCAGATTGGCTAACAAACTAGCCTATGAGAGCAAGGTATACTGTTTTCTTACCTCTCTGCGCATGGCAACATCAGATGTTTGCTCTTCCTGTTTGCTAACAGCTTTTATCCAGCAGCATGCTAGGCGTGGTTTCAACTGCGGGAGCTGATGAATACAAACAAACAAAGGAGTTGTAATGAAACAGATACAGGCCGTTCGGACTCGGGAGAACTCAGGTTTTATCACCACGTTTGAGAGATTAAAATTGAAAGAGAAGTTGTTGACCTGTTTTCACACCCACTATGAAGGTAAGAACACCTGTTGAGCTAAAATATTCAACAGAAACCTCAGAAAAAACATTTTTAATGGAAGGGCTTCTTTAACAAACAAGTCTTGTTCTCACAATATACATAATACCTAAGTCACAAATAACTAACAAAACATGAAGTCTAACACTAATTTAAAAAAACCTGCAAGCAGATGTGTTAACTCTGGTTTGACCTGCAAAATGTCTCGTTTCACTTCTAAACACTAACACAGATTTGAAACTTAACTGGAATAAAAAAAAAAATCTTGTTGATAAAACCTAAAATTTCTAGCAGAAAATAGAGGAATGAGACTAAACTGGAACGTTTTGGCCCGAAATTGTTTGTTCTTGTTTTTTCTTGTCATTTGTGATTTTTTGGGTGCATCTCAAGTTTTGTTTAGTCAAGGAAAAGTATGTAAATGTGTAAAATGTACATGAAGTTCACATGATTTTTTCATGTAACTCATATGAAAAATATGACATCACATTTGACAACATTAAACTGTTTTAAAATCATGGAACTATTTATACATATGAGACGCTCTCACAGGGAACATGTGCATGTTGCATGTGTTCTGAGGTGAATATTAGTTTCTATTTACAGGTGTCATTTATATTTGTGTAGCTCCAAAACCCAGGAGAAGATTATCATGGGAGTCTTTTCACAAGTAAGCGCAACAAGCATGAGCCTGCACTCACCTGTGAAGGAGAAAATCAAAATAGGGAGGGGGAGCGGCAGGGCCCGTTCTGGGCATAGGCAGACTAGGCAATTGCCTAGGGCACCCTCTGCTGGAGGGCGTGCCACATTTTTTTTTGACAAACTGTTGGAAAATACCATTCATCTCATGTACAGAGCAAAATAAGTAATAATTAAATATCTATCTATAATCTCTACTGTTCATTTTAGTATAAATAAACATTTTTTGCAATAAAATCCAGTTAGTGAGTTACGTTGTTTCTGTTCTGGGCAGTAGGGGGTGCCAAAATCCCTTTTTACCTAGGGCACCATGCAGCTCAGGGCCAGGTCTGAGGAGGGGGGGTAGATTACATTACATAACGTCCTTGTAAATTTCCTGAGACTGAAGAGAAATTGCCAGTGAATATCTTGGTATCTAAAGACTGAACCAAAGGCATGAGTTTATACTGTACAGACTTTAGTTTTTGACTACAGGACAACATGTTCAATTATTATTAACTAATAATATTTTTGATCAGTGTTTGTGTGTTTTGGGGTTAGGACGGTCTGGTTGTTTATTCATGAGATAAAAATAGATGAGATTACTCAGCAGTGTTTGAGATGGATGTTTCAACATCCAGTAAATATTGTCCTTTATTCATACAGTTCAGATTAATCTGTTAATCCCTCAGATAAATATCCATTATCATGTGGACACTGTTCACATCACCATCTACTTTATCCATCCATGCGTTTTCTTTTCCCTGTTTTTCTTCTAGGCTGGTCACTTATTGGATGAGATGAAGGCTGGACCTTGGACAGGTCCATCAGCTACATGGACACACTGCAAACAAGTTGTTTTTCTATAACAGTTATGTCAGGCAATGTTAGCAAACAGAACAGTTGGGATTGTCTTGTTTATCTGATGGGGTCACGAGAGGGTGTTAAACTAGAAAATCAGGATCTTTCAGTCATCTTTAGAATATTTTGAGTTTGTCTGCTGACAGTATCTCTGTGTGTGTCGGCGGAGACATTCTGACTCTGATTTCAGAGGGATGAACGAGCTCAACATCTTAAAGGTAAATGAAGTGAAAACAGTGTGGAGGCTGAACATTGTGGTGGTAAATGCTTATCCTGGTGATGCTTGCAGCTGAATTATCAACTCCTGTTTCTGTTTTCACTGATACAAGTGATGCAGGCCTTTTCCTCATCACTTCTAGACTGTGATGTCAAGCTTGTTCATATGTGTATAAAAGCAGGAGAGGGAATGCTTTTTGCAGTATCGTGTTTATGCAGACAAGTGAATGCCCCAACCCCCCCCCCCAAACAACACCGTCCCTTGTATTGTCTGCTCAGTAACTCGAATAGGGCTGATAGCTGTGCTGAGTCCAGTGCTGCTCAGTAAGGGGGTTTAAGGATTTAATGGCATTGAATGAGACGTGAATAAATGTGCATGAGTAAAATGAAACACAGTTTGACTCCTGTAATGTGGCGCTAACATGTGAAAGCTAAAGGGAGAAAATATTTGGTGATATGAGTCATTTGCCAGAAGACAGGGGTGCAAACAGCTGCAGATTCAGCTTCATGCAGTCACGCTGTATCAGTGTTATCAGGCAGCACATTTTAAATAAAGCTCCAGCTATAACTATATCCTTATTACAAAATATCTGATCATCATAGTATGAAAGACAGATTACATGTAAGAAGAAGAATACAAAATTCATACAACCTGCAAAAATTAGGCAATATTTGTATCATTGTTCAAATCCCTACAACCCTGAACAGGAATAAGCAGATAATGACAAATTGTCAGGGTCAGTCAGAAGAGATAGCGACAATTAAAAACTCATAACACTGATGAATCCTTCATTAGAAAAATTAGTAAAATATTTCCAAAATAGAGAGATTCACTGTGTGGATGAGCAGCAGTATCATCGTTCACATTGAGTACAAGGTTTGTGATTAAAAATACTCAATAAGTTTTAACACATAAAAACACAAGAACATTAACATTTTTTCTCACATTTGTTGATCTTTTGAAAATGAGAATTTGATTTGAAAATCGCATGAATAATTTTATTTTTTTATATGATTTGAAACAGCCGCATTAATTGTAAATTTATGAATTATTTATTATAAATGTTTTGTGTGATTTCAAACAGTGTAAAGCTGCTGATTTACAGCAGTCAGAGATTGTGACAAAGTATTTGTACAATCGATATCCAGTATGTATAATAACACACACACAAACATTACACGTGAAAAACACACGAAAACAAGATCTTGACATTTACCACAATGTTGTGTTTTAATAATTTACCAGACTCTTCTTCACCAGCGTCTGATCTGCAGTCATAATGAACTTTATGTGTTTCAAAGGCCAGACATACGGCTCCACTTGGTTCCAACATAAAGATAGTATTTTAAAAGGTGTTAAATGTTAAGTGTGAAGAATACTAATAAAGAAAATGTTAAATAGTTTATTGATAAGAAACTTTAGAATTTTGAGTTTGACTTCCTGTTTGGCTGTGAACAGTTTAATACAATCCTCCTCTCACTGTGTTAAAACTTGCCACAGCAGAACTTGCAAGACTTCACGTTTCCTGTTTCCAACATTAACATATAATTGCTTCACAATTTTCTCATTTTAATAAATAAAATGTTTTTATATTTTGTGTTAAGCACTATTTTTATGACAGTTAAACTATCCACGTCTGCATCACATTTCTCTTCATTTTAACAGTTAAATACGTTGTTGCATGATGTTACAACCCCGATTCCAAAGTTGGTGAGATGCTGCATAAATATACATAAACACAGAATGCATTATATTCCCATTGGAGTTGAAACTAATCGTGTTTTTTCATAGAAAATATGATCTAATTTTCAATTTGATGGCAGCAACATCTTAAAAGAGTTACAGAAAATAGGGAGAGGGTTATGCGTATCGTTGTGACATCACCTCTTCTGTAAACATCTGGAAGTGAAACCAGCTGTTCTATTCTTGTCTGATGTCGTGGACCAACAGTCCTGGTCCTGTATGGCTGGATTTGGAAGTAGCTCCAGATGTTTCTTGTTGGTGAAACACCTGGACTGCAGGCAGGTCAGTTCAGCACATGGACTCTTCTCCTGTGAAGCAGTGACAGTATCTGCTTTAACTTTGTCTTACTGAAATATGTAAGACCTTCCCTGAAAGAGACATTGCACTGAAACAGGAGTCTTTTTACTCTCGTCCTCGAGGGCTGCTGTCCTTCATGTTTTATGTTTTTCAGCTCCAACACACTCGATTTGAATTATTCAGTTACTTAGTTATTCAGTTCAATCAAGGTCTGTTAATGACCTGCTCATCCAAATCAGGTGTGTTGAAGCAGAATTACATCTTAAACCTGCAGGTTAGTGCTCCTCAAGTTTGAGACCCGTGCTTTAAAAACATCTGCATATGTTTCAGCAGAGATGGTTCCTTTCCAGATGTTTAAACTGCCCAAACCTCTCTGGTGTAGTTGGTATGTAGCTCCCTCCATCCAGACTCTGGACAGGGATGGAAACAGCTGTTGGTCACCTGAGAGCAGCACTGTTTGTGCCAAGGACACGTCAATAACATTCCAGGCTTCTTAGAGGTTCAGAGCTCAGGAAAAATGAAGCAAGAATCAAGTGATTTAAAGTCATTCTTATTGATATTTACTCAAAAGAAACTGTAACTCAGATGTTTAACGAGCCTAAAGCAGGTGTGGGAACACAGTGTGCTGCTTGACGAGGTTGTTGTTTATGAATGTGTGATAAACTGTTATTACAGCAAGAAAAATGTTTAACATCCATGAGAAAAAAAATAAACAAAGACAGTCAAATAATACAAATAATATGCAATGGAAGACACATAGAGGCAAACACTCTCACCTATATTGTCTATGTGGCCCTCTCACAACCTCTCCATGGTTTACCCCTACTGTACCTCTCACCCAATGGCGCCGGACACCCCCTCCCCCCGACCCTGAACATGGGAGTGTAGAAAATTAATAATGGATAAAACTCAAATTATTGTTTTCCAGATGTTGACTTTTGTTGATTCATGCACTTCTTGTTGCTTTATGTCTATAAACACATTTTCTTTATATGTACATTAAGATCATTAGGTTGTCATTAGTTAACTGTTGCTTAATAAACCTCGTGATTATGGGTCAGTGGGCAGGAATTTCAGCTTTGCGTCTTCAGTGCAAAGTGGGACATCCTACCTGTACTTTTAACATCAAAGGAACACAGAGCTGCTACATCTGGATAAGCTCTCAATGATTTGAGAGGATGGTCATTACTGCTGAAAGTGGCTCGACACACTGTTGGGTGGATTTTATTTTTCACAGATACTGATTGAGTTGTTCGCACACCGACCGACCGACTGACCATTTTAACTTCTGGTCAAAAGGTTTTGATGTTGTCTCATCAGTTCAAAATATATTCTACTAGAAGCTTTCTAGCTTGTCATGAATAGTTTCCTGTTTTATCATTCACTCTGTCATCTGATCAACATCAACATGTTTTACATGCATTCATAAAATAAATAAATCTTATCATTACTTTTCTGTTTTTTGGAGGGGGGGTTACTATCACTACTAGAGGCATGAAGGTATACTTTATCATTTTTCTTCAAAAGAAATGAAGGATTGTTTTAAACAAACTTGTCTGCATCTGTATGTACTGATGTGAAATATTTTAAAGCTGCTGTACTTAATTTGCATAACAAATTAGCTTAACATGATTTTTTTTCATGCCCATTAAAAACATTTTAACACAGCATGGAGAAAAATATGTTGTGAAAATAAAAACAACAAAAAAAGAAATAATATAATTTAGTGGTTCTCCCATATTTGTCTAAAAACATCAACCAATCAAATGGTTTGGTCTGAAAGGAATGATTGGACAGTCTCTCCAGCCATACGGACTTCTGCATTTATTTGGCTTCTGTGCTCCTAAAAAACTGAGACATAGGAGACATGGGAGTGTTCACTGCTCTACCATGTGACAGCAGGAGAAACAGCCAGGTTCAGGACAAAGTAACAATTAATGTCAGTTGTTTGTTGTTATATTGTTTTCACTTACCGGTGATTCCGACATGTTACGGTACTTGAATGAACTGTGGACCAGTGTCCTGCACTTGGTTGTCTTCTGGATCTACACGCGTTTCCAAACCTGGGGGGGCGTGGCTTAGGAATTCTACCCGACGGGAGGGGCTGAGAGTTCTATGACTTTGTTGACAGTCTAAGCTAGGCAATCTGAAATCAGGGATATCAGCTTCAAGGGATTTAATCCATATAAATATATGCTCCACTTATTATTCTTTTTCACAGTTCCAGCAAAAATCCAAATCATAATCTGCTTTAAGGGGCGGCCATGGCTGAGGTGGTAGAGCAGGTCGTCTGGTAACCAGAAGGTCACCAGCTCAAATCCCCTGAGAAAAAGATCGCCTGGTCGTTGTGTCCTTGGGCAAGACACTTAACCCACTTTGCCTGCTTGATGGTGGTCAGAGGCTCAGGTGGTGCCTGGCAGCCTCGCCTCTGTCAGTGTGTGTCCCAGGACAGCTGTGGCTAACGTGTGTAGTTTATGACCACCATGGGTGTGAATGGGTGAATGACAGACTGTAGTGGGGGTCATAGGATCTGAGTAAATTTCTATTCAAGTAAACGCCATTTTAGGTTTTAAAGTAGAAAAGTAGTAACAAATCCAAATGTAGTGAATACTTCTGCAAGGTACACTGAATGTAAACAAGTCAAATTACGCCTGCCTTCGCCAGAGGTTTTTTTTTTTTTTTAAGTGTTCCTCCTTCCAGAGTTCATTGCACTGATGTTATGTATTTGCATCACGTTGTCAAGTCATGGCTGTTTTTTCAGGCTCTTGCTGCCATTGTGACTCTTGGCTCACACTGAAACCACAGTGTCCTTGACCCAGTGTGAATTGGGTCAGCACCCACAACCACCTGCTCCCAAGTGGCACAAGGCCACAAAAACTTAATTAAACACACTTCATTAGAACAAGGCACAGGCTGACGAAAGGGGCTGGGGGCTTAACAGGACACAAAAGAAGCTCCAGTTCTTGATATGCATGCAGCAATGCATCAATGCACACTTCCTGTGGCCCTGAGTGAACCAAGTATGCTACTTATCATTAGGGGGCCATTATGTTCTCTGTGAGCAGGAAACAGCTGTGATTTGTTTTCAATCAGATCCCAAACAGCTTTCCAAGATGTAGTTGATATTTTCTAAAAGTCTTTATTAGAGAACGATTAACATCCATCTACATGCAGTATTGGGTTAGGCAGATTTCTTTACTCTCCATGTTTGTCTTCCCCTTCTAGCTGCTCTCTTCAGGAGTCTCCACAGTACGTCCTCCGTCTCCATCTGTCCTCTGCATCTTCTTCTCTCACACCAACTAACCTCATGTCCTCCTTTTCTACATCCATATATCTCCAGTCTTCCTCTAGATCTACTGCCTGGTAGTTCCCACATCAGCATCTTTTTCCCAATAGACCCACTGTCCATCATCTGGACATGTCCAAACCATCTCAGTCTCTCTGACTTTATCTTCAAAACATCTAACATGTGTCGTCCCTCTGATGGACTCATTCCTAATCCTTTCCATCCTCGTTCCTCTGATGGACTCATTCCTAATCCTTTCCATCCTCGTTCCTCCCAAAGAACCTCAACATGTTCATTTCTGATCCCTCTTTCTGTGTCTCCTGTCCCTTCCTCAGTGTCGTCTCCAAACCAGACAACATGGCTGGTCACCACCACTCTTGTCCAACTTTCCTTTCATTCTAGCTGAGACTCTTTTGTCCTACCTCACTCCTGATACTGTCCTCCACCCATCCCACCCTGCTTGAACATGTTTCTTCTCCTCTTTTCAAGACTCTGTTGCTTTGGACTGTTGACTCAAAGTACTTGAAGTCTTCCACGATCTTTATCTCTGCAGGTGAGTGGACAGAACTTTTAGCCCACATTTATAGTACACAGACTTTTGTTCTGAGGATACATCATGGCAGTGACTGTAAACAGGATGTTATGCACTTTTCAACAATGGAAGAAGACAAAGACATATTTATACCATCATTTTATATTTAGATCTAATTGCAGGATTGTATCTGTTGTAAAAGGTTTGAAATGTGGCACCTCTTAAAATGATAAAATGGAGATCACAATAAAATGTAGAGAGTCTGGATCAGATGTATTCATAGAAGAGCTGTTTGAATGTATGTGTTTAGTTGTCTGACATCATGGTTTCATGAGATTGCAGCTACCTGTACTGGATGTTTTTATTTATTACTCCAACTCTTGACTCCACCTGTGGGGCTCCACAGATAGTTCAGGTTGGTTCACTTTATATTTAGTTCTACAACGCCAATTCCAAAAAGTTTGCAGAGATTATTAAAAAAAAAAGATAAACCTGATGGAAAACCTTCAGTATCCTCTTAATAACACAGTAACTTAACAACATCATGTCTTCAGTCAGAAGCTTCTCCGCCTTTCTGCTCACAGCTGTAACTCTCTATAACGACTCCCTGAAGAAAAAAATGAGTTACTTAAACATCTCATTTCCCTTTAGGGATTAATTAAGTATTCTTAAATATGAAATCCATATTTTATTCGCAACAGGACATAAACAAAAACATGTTGTTGTGATGGATGCATTATATGGTTTAGCAGGAAATGTACAACCTCTGTGTATTTTTCAGAGTTAATGGAGCATCTCCAGATGTGTAAACTCTCCTCTGTAAGCACTAATGGGACCCCAGACCATCAAGAGATGCAGAAGTTGAACTGTCTGCTGATAACAAGCTGAATAGTCCTAGTCGTCTTCAGTCAGGAGGACAAACAGTAGCTTCTTTGGTTTTTGAAACAAATTTCAAATCTTTGTAATTTTACATTGAGAAACATTTTTTTAGAATTGCTCCACAATTTTTAGACACAGTTTGTCACAGATTGTTGATCCTTTCTTTCAGTCTCTGTAATGCTCCGTTTATACTCAGTCATGTTACTGAGCTGCTGCTAGTTAACCTGGTTAGTTGTTAATGTTCCTCCAGTTGTTTCTGAATCAGGCCAGTTACTTTTAGAACCTTTTGTTGCCTCTGTTCTATTTTTTCTGACGTGTATCTTCTCTTGAATTCAGAACAATAACATATTTTCTATTAAATGGTTTTATGAGATTTTTGCTTACATTATAGACCCTGTCCCAATACCCACACTTGTGCACTTCAAATGAGCGTTCCCGATGAGGGGCGAGAGTGCGTAGGGTGTCCCGATTCTTCAGAGTGGAGAGTCGTGCCCTTGGCTCCGCCCCTTTCGAACGCTTGATCCGCACTTCGCCAAAGTCCGCATCAGTGCAGACTTCAGCGAGGGGTATTTCCCACAATGCATTGCTGTGTGTGAATTTTGACGGAAGAAGAAGAAGGTGGAGAAATATCTGGACAATCCAGACCAAAAAAACATTTTCTCAATCGTAGAATCCAAATAATCAATATTTTATTTTATTATCTAGATGTGTAATTACAGTCGATCAATTCTCTGTTGGAAAGATGTGTCACATATCTGATAAAAATATCATTAATTAATAACGGTACTGACGTGTATTTTCGGACATGATACACTAACAGTTTAATCACTCATTCTGTATTATACTTATATGGTTCCTGCGCTTCATTCTCCTCAAAATAAATGTTTGTTGGAGTTTTGAAATTATTTCTAATATCAAAATAGTTCAAACAGCGACCAGTACTGCCATTTTGGTTGTCATGGAGAAAGACACGTAGTGCTCGCTGTCCAAATACTGCTATTTGTGCACACTTGTTCACTACGCACTTTGAACCCTTATATGCCCTTCTGCTACTTCGTGGAAGACCATAGGGTGCAGTGCGGGTATTGGAACAGGGCCATAGTGACCCAATTTCTTTAGAACTGGTGTTGCAGAAGTTAGATTTAAAAAAGGCAAATCTTTTAGACAGATCCTCAAAACCGATTTTTAAATGAATCGCCTTCATATTTGTATTCATTTTAATGGCAATAGGTTCAATGTATTACAACTACAAGGGAAAAATTAACAAGAAAAAATATGGCAATGAATCTAATTTAAATGTGTTTATTTCATTTATAGTTGCATCTTCACATAAAAACTTGATATTTTCCAAACCATACAAACTTTATTCCTTTGAAACTAATATTATTTAATCAGTCTCAGACTTACTTTCAGTTCATTCAGAGAAAGATGCACTTAAGAGCCCTTAAAGTTGGTGAGTGGACCCTTAAAGTGGATAAAGATCAAACACTAAGGTGCTGTGTTTCCTCCCAAAACCTTTTTTCAGATATTCCGAGCAATTATAGCACATTAAAATTCACATGAGACAATCATCTGCTGTAGCTGGATGATCAATTACGCCTTCACCGTCAGAGAGTTGTGCATCACACACTCAGCCCGTAGCTGCTTGATATTCTGCACATGGACCATTTATAACAATCAATTCATTCCTCTGAATTGCCTATCTGCAACCCAGCAAGCCCTCCGTTAGCTCAGACGCACTGTCACACGCAGGACGGCATGTAATATCTGATTTCTCCTTGTGTGTTGAATGAACAATCTTGTGATGGCATATTCATCCAAAGGGTTGTCTGCTGTCTTAATATTTCCCTGTACATATTCCAAAGTGTAAATATGTAATACATCACTTGCCGGCCACCAGATTTTTCCACTGATATGTTTCAAAAATCCAGCCAGACATGAGAGAGAGTGTGAGAGACAGCTGAGCTCATCCCTGCAGCAATGAGAGTTCTATTCAATAAGGGTTATTGCCGTCTCTCCTCCACTTTGCTGTTTATTATGCAGTGGAAAATGATCCTTCCCACTGGGAGGGTTAGGAAATGGTCTGTAAATTGCACTTTCCTTTGGGAGAGGTTTGTGTGTGAGTGTGTGTGAGAGAGAGAGACAGCTGTCAGTTTTCTTTTATATACCTCTCTCTCCTTCTTCTTGTTATTTTTCTCAGTGTGACCCACCCTTTGTCTGCTTTTCTGAGTGTGTGTTTGTGCATCCAAACTTGTCTCGGGGGTCTAGATGGGGTTGTCAATTCTTAGAGCCGCATCTGCCGGCAATGCAGAGAGTGCCTCCAAACACGCACACACAGAGTGAGTTCATCAGAGCGAAACCAAACACTCGTCTTGTGAGTGATGGTGTGTGTGATCAGTTGATGTGTGTGTGTGTGTGAACAGTTTCTTATATTTGTAGACTTATTGCTAGCGTGTCTTTTTGTCTGGCATGTGTGTCAAGTGTGTAAAGTTCTCTACAAACATCAGTGTTTTCTTTAACAAAATCAAAACACTCAACAAAACTGCTGCTGCTGAATGATATTGCTTTGTTGCATCTTGCTCAAAAGAATCCCTGAACTGTGACACATTTCTGAAAGGACCACAGAAAAGCCAAACATCTGTTTTCAAGCTGCCGCTCCATCTGACACATTTCAGGAAAAAGTGTTCATGTCTGCATTTGTAATGCAAATATCAACCAGAGAACTGCCATGTCTGCTGAGTTGATATCTACATTCTGCATCGTTAACATCCAGTTAACTAATGATGCCACTTTTTTCATAATTTATCTCCCCTTTTAACAAACAACACAGAATCTATTTCTGCAAGCTGTTCATCTGCTAGTCTGTGCAGCGATTGCACTCTGTTCCATTACAAGGGCTATAGCCTGCAGACAATACTTTGTTTAAATAAACCACACACAGTTCCTTTTGTTGAATTGATTTCTCTCACTGAAACACAAAGAAATTAACTGGATGCTTCAGAGGAATCGCTTTTTGTGGATGAGCTGCGCTGCACACGGATGAAATATGTGAGCAATTAATCAGATGTCAGAATTCCTCGGACTTTGAAGGATCTAAAGAAAAATGGAATAAGCAGATATATTATATTATATTATATTATATTATATTATATTATATTATATTATATTATATTATATTATATTATATTATATTATATAAGATGCAAACAAAAAAAATACATTTTAAATTGTTCATTTTGTCCAAATATTCTGAAAAAGAAATTCCATAAATAAAGAACAGACTTTTAGCTTACATTTGTTGGGATGCACGTGTGGTTTATTGTTTTACTTGTGTTAAACTATGGATCAGATCTTGGATTGAAATAGCCAGCATGCTGATTTTTAGACCACTGGCCTGTCATAACAAGAGTGCAAGTGCCAAGGTCATGTGACATCTTAGCTGCTCGCAGGTGGAATAAATGACCTATTTATGTGACTGGTAAACTGTAGCACTCTTGAATCAGTGTGAAAACATGAAGTTTAACACATATTCATAGATTCCAGGGTTTTATAGTTTGGATTGTTTTAAAATTGTTTTCTAATGTAACTTCCTTCATTACTGCCATTTTAGTATAAGTTTGGAAATAAAATAAATGTAAATGGTATTTATCACATAAAGTACATTAGTGATTTATTACTAGATATTACAATAAAAGGCAGCGTGATGGTGCAGTTAGTAGCACCACTGCCCAGCAGTCGGGAGGTCCTGGGTTCTAAACCTGGCCGGGGCTTTTCTTCATCGAGTCTGGTGACCTGTCCAGAGTTAAACTCCTGCTCTGGTCCAATCATCAATGAGATTGGTGCCAGTTGTGTCCAGTAGTTCTAGAGGCTCATAACATATTTAAGACAAACAAACAAAACACAGACAGAAGAAAAAACATCATTGTAAATCAGTTTATCACAGGAATAATTCGGCATTTTTTTCCCTTGAGTTGACCTTCATCTTTTTCCCAACACAATTGTTGGGTGTTGGGGGGGTGCATTTAATTCATTTTTTGTCTCATTAACGCATGCACATTTATAAAGAGGTCATTTCATACAAATGTCAGGACTTTGTGGTTATTTCTTAAGTATTAACCAGTAATATGAAACATTTTATATCTAAAAAACATCAGGAAACACTGATTAACAGACCTTTCAATCTGTCTACATTAAAATTCAGGTGGTTCCGGCTCCTTCTGTCAGGCTTCTTCGACTTCTTCGTCAGCAGCTCGTTCATATTCATTGTGCGAATTTGCTGGACTCTGATTGGCTAACAAACTAGCCTATGAGAGCAATGTATACTGTTTCCAGCCCCGCTGTGCATGGCAACATTAGATGTCATGTCTTCCTGTTTGCTACGTCTTATGCTAACAGCTTTTAGCCAGCAGCATGCTAGGCGTGGTTTCAACTGCGGGAGCTGCCAAATACTCACGAACAAAGGAGTTGTGATGAAACAGATACAGGCTGTTCAGACTCGGGAGAAATCGGTCGTTATCACCACCTTCGTAGTTTGAGAGATAAAAACTGAAAGAGAAGTTATTGACCTTTTTTCACTCCCACTATGAAGGTGAGAACACCTGTGGAGATAAAATATTCAACAGAAACCTCAGAAAAAACGTTTTTATGGAATATAAGAACTTGTTTAGAAGCTAATATACCTTTAAAGTACTTAAAATCAAACAGTGTCTTGAAATACAAAGAATGTTAACAGTTTTCAGTCGATGCTCCAGGATTAAATTATTCGCTATGAAAAAGATTAATCGTAACCAGGGACAAAATAAATTTCTCTTAGAATAAAATTAAACTCGTGTGCTCCTGTATTTACTTCGAGCCCCATCAGTTATGCTGTGCAGTCAAATGCCAGTCACTGAATCCCCAAGTCAATCTTTCAGACAGTCAATTACACAGCCAGCTGCTGTGTCAGTGAGACAGAAATAAGGTCAATTTAAACACTCAGTCAAACCAGTCAGAGAGGAGGTAGAAGCCACTCACCTCCATCATACCATTTCACCTGAAACATCTCAGCTGCTTCAGCCTATTACCTGTCAACCATAGAGAAAGACTGTAACTTGGGAAAACATCAAATACATGTAGAGAATGGCCAGTTTCTACAACGTCTGTGTGCCTTTTCTGTAATTTGTTCAGCTCGTGAATTTATTCATCTGACTAATTTATTTAACCAAGGATCCATTCAGCAGTCAGCCAGTCGGTAAACTTGTTAATCAGCCAAGTGCATCTCACATGAATACAGAAGACTATTCTCTCACACAAAGAGAAGCGTATTTTAATCATAAGGATGTATAAACAAAGATATTTACCTTTTCTGAGATTAGAATTATTCTTTATTACAACTTTAATGCAACAAATACTGTATGATAAAGTCCGAGCCGTACAATTTATTTTTTGTGTTGTTTTATATTAATTTTTTTTCATTTCTTTTTCACAATGGAAAAAGATCTTGAACATGAGAACATGTTGATCAGTGTGATTTTAACGTGCAGCTACGGTGTTAGTGTGCGTGTCGTATGTGATGCAGAACTTTAGAGAAAGGGGGAAAGTGCAGGTAAGATGCAATTAAGAAGAGTCTATAAGAAAATAACACTTTGGTTTTCTGTAACAAAGAGCTCCATTACTGTCAAAAACTAATATTACACATCAGTGGTCTGTCCCTGTTGCCGTGGGTGATTCAGTCCCTTTCTTTTAATATAAACTTGTGCATTTGGCCACTTACACCATCCTACCACAGGCTGAGCAATTATATTTTAAAAAGGCCCTTCCATTAAAAACGTTTTTTCTGAGGTTTCTGTTGAATATTTTAGCTCCACAGGTGTTCTTACCTTCATAGTGGGTGTTAAAACAGGTCAACAACTTCTCTTTCAGTTTTTATCTCTCAAACTACGCAGGTGGTGATAACGACCGATTTCTCCCGTGTCCGAACGGCCTGTATCTGTTTCATCACAACTTCCTTGTTCGTTAGTTTTTGGCATCTCCCGCAGTTGAAACCACGCCTAGAATGCTGCTGGCTAAAAGCTGTAGCATAACGTAGCAAACAGAAAGACACGATGTCTGACGTTGCCATGCACAGCGGGGCAGGAAACAGCATTCTTTGCTCTCATAGGCTAGTTTGTTAGCCAATCAGAGTCCAGCAAATTCGAATAAGGAATATGAACAAGCTGCTGAAGCCTGACGAAAGGAGCCGGAACCACCCGAATTTTAATGTAGACAGATTGAAAGGTCTGTTAATCAGTGCCTCCTGACGACTTTTAGATATAAAATGTTTCATATTACTGGTTGATACTTAAGAAATAACCACAAAGTTGTGTAAATGAAATGTGTATGAAATGGACTCTTTAACATACAAATTACAGATATGGATATTATTAACGTCACAAGCAAATATCAAGTACCAGGTGGGGTAATTGATCTGTATTGGTGACACGCCTGGTTTCTAACGTTGACCTACTTTACAGGGGCCAGAGGATAGAGAGAATCCAGGGAGCTCAGGGGAAAAAAGGAGAAGGCAGTTATTTCCAACATGCAGGTGAGTCATAGATCTTGATATTTTGTAGGATAATGAATACTGCTGGTTTTATTTAATTTATTTGTTCAGGCTTAGAGAGAATCAGCAGTTCTGGATATCTAGGGAGTGGAGAAAGGTGGAGAAGAGCAGTGCTGGATAGCAAGATGAGGTTTCCCAAGTGAGAAGGATTTCCACAAGTTCCTCAGGTGAATGAAGCTCAGATGATTCTAGCCAGCATTCACACTGGGAAGTTACTGCAACAGGGATTCAAAATGAATAAGGTATCACTAGAGATGAACACTGAAAGCTTCAGCTGGTGATAATAAAAGAGCTGAACACGACTTGTTTCAAACAGTCGTGCTTTTAGATCATAATTTAAAACATCCTGTAACTTCTGTTTGCAGCGATGTCAAAAAAAGGCAAAATGATCAGATTAATAAATGTATCATATTGTAAGCACCAAATATTAATTAAAACAATGTTTGACTAAAATAGACTGGTGATATTCAGACATCTGTTTGCAGGGATAATGAGACAAACTCTGTGTATATAATCTGTCTCCTTGGACTCTGATCCTCTACAAAAAATGACTTTCATTGATTTTAAAGTCATTGACATACTTGTGATATATAAATATATATCATAAATCATAAATATGTATTATATGAATGAAACTGAGATATATTACAGGCAGAAACTTAGGCTTACGTAACTTGGATCAGCATCTGAGATAAAGAAATCTTGACTGAGACGTCCCTAATAGACAGATATAGTTTGGACATTTACAGACACATAACATGGACTGTAGAGATGCTTCAGTTCAAATTGAATCTCCACAACATTGTATTTTGTGGTTTAGTTAACTTTGTACTCTTACTTTTATTGGTTACAAAACATTGAGACATCAACTACATATCTGTATACTCACCTCCACCTGCTGTTTACCCCCTTTAGTCTGCTCCATTCTTGACTTGGCAGTTGGCCCAACATCTCTGAACTGATTGAGAGTTTTATCCGGCCTTTCATTTTCTATGATTCTTTGTTCCTCGGCAAGATCCTAAAACCCATATCCAGCTGTCCCTGGTTGAGAGGTGGGGTACACCCTACACCTACTGTTAGTTCAGTAAAGAGTCACATACAAACAATCATCCACTCACACTAAAGGCCAGTCTATCAGTTATCAGTCATCTGTACCCCCTTATGGTGCGTTCACACCGGCCACTTTGTCAACGTCAAGCAACGCTCATAACGTTCCAAGTTTGGCGTTTGAAAGTTGAAGCTCATAACGCCTGCCAGTCATAGCGCATAGGCGTTAAAGCTCGTAACGCTGGAACGTTAAAAAGAGCGCGAAGGCGGGGCTTCCTTTGTTATCGGATGTTCAGAGCTATGGCGGATCATATTGAGACAGTGGCTTGGATTTATTTACTTCATAGATCTAGACAACGTCGACGTCGGGTGCATCAGCGCCGTTTGTGGATACACCCCATTCTTCAGATGCGTTCTGAGTTTGGTGAGTTTAACCATTTGCTCCAGGAGCTACGTTTGGATGAGGTTCATTTATCTTACATTTTGGCTGATCCCGCTTCTTTCCGGCTCACCATTGTCTTAGGTTTCTTGATGTCATGTCGTGTCACTTCCGGTTTAGTTCCTGTGTCGTTTGCTCCTATTGTTCTCCTTGATTGTCATCCCAGGTGTTTTGAGTTTTGTAATCAGTTCAGTTTTGCACTTAAGTTGGTTTGTCTTTGTTCACCTTTGTTCAGGGATTATGTTTTGGTCACTCGTGTTTGGATTATCTCACCTCAATCATTATTCATGTAAGTTGCTGCTCCGCCAGCCTTTATCTTTATTTATTTATTAAAACCTTTTATTATTTTACTCTGTGGTCATTCTCTGCCTCCTGCACGTGGGTCCTACCTGCTATACCAAACAAGACGTAACTGTGTTGCTGAAGTTTCTATAACTGTGTGGAACTTGTAGGTTTTCCATTTCATTCCGAACCAGCTGGATGGGGTTTAACTCTGGAAACTGTGCAGGTCACTCCATCTTTTCAAGCTCATCATCTTGTTTGTTCTTCCTGAGGACGTTCTGGCTCATCTTGGGTTTGATGAACCCCTGACAAAGTAGGTACATATATGTAGAGCACTGCATGGTGCTGAAGAACGCTGTGGTAGCCCTTTTGGTTCAGGGTGCTTCTCACACTGTACAAGTCACCAACCCTGGATCCATCACATCAGCCTCAGACCATCAAACTTTCTCCTCTGTGTTTGACAGTTGATGCCACATACCGTGGAACCTTCCTTTCATCGACTTGGCGACAAAGATCCCTGAACCAAAGATTTAATTGTTTAATTTATCAGTCTATAAAACCTTATTCAAGTCTTTAGTAGTTTATTGGTGATGTTTCGTGGCCTAGGTAAGTCTCTTTGTCTTATTCTTATATCTTAGCAATGGCTTTTGTGCTGCAACTTGTCCTGCCAAACCTGCAGCTCCAAGCCTTCTCTTCATTTGAAACTGAGGCTTGCTTACTATAAGCATCATTAAACTGTTCTTAAAGCTGTTGTCCTACAAACTGCCGATCACACAACCTGTTAACTCTCAAACTTGTCCTCTGAGTTGTAGCTTTGGGTCAGCCAGACCGCTTCCTGTCAGAGTTTACCCAGGTTTCTAAGTGTCTTTTGATGGTGAAGGAAACTGTACTCAATAACGTCTGGACTTTCGTTTCAGTTTCTCTATAAAGAAATTTTTTTTACTGCTGTTAATTGTCTTTTTCTCATCAATTCAACTGATGCTCTTGAGGATTTGGCACCACAATGAGGTCTAACATTGCTTTTAATACAGACGAGGTGGAAGTTCTTTTTGTGTAATTCTGAAAGGTACATGATTTTCCAGTTTGGAGCAACCTTATCTTTTTTAACCTCTGTTAATTCACCGTCTACCTTTGTACCGTTTCAAACAGTTGACTGCACTTAAACAACTTCAGTTGCAAGAAAAAACAGAGAATTGAAGCGTTCTCAAACTATTGACCGGTATGTGAAGTTGTCTGAAAACACAAGCAGGTTACTTTTTACTATCTCTGTATTTCAAACAAGCAGCATCCATTTTGCTGCACATGCACTATCAAGAATGAACACAATGTGACTGAGTGATTGCAGAATTAGAGAAGTTTCTTCTTTTGCTGCAGGAGAAGGACACATTTGTAGTTATTAAATATGTGTATTATAATGGCTACATCCATCCATCTTATCTGCTTGATCCTGTGCAAATAGAAACAGGTGTCTGTAATATAATAAGTGCATAAAGTAACTGTGAACAACTCTTGTTTTCAACACTCCTGACGTGAAATCACCAGATTGCTTTGTATATAATGTATATATGATGTAGGAGTACAATTTTCTAAGAAGTACAAATCACCCAGTACCTCCTAATAACAATATTGCAATTTCTAAGGATTAAAAATAGTCAAATTTGTGGACTGTTATAGACTTTTTTTTGGGGGGGGGGTAAAAAGAATGCATGCAGAGAGTGAAAACAAGATGAAGATGACTAATACTAATGAAGTAGAGCTGATATTTCAACACGTTTCTCCACAGAATGTCACCAAACTGTCATGATTAACGTTTAGAAAAGATTGTCATTTAAAAATGAAACATGGAAAGTCATACAGCTGGATTATACGTAGCTACAGTAAAATAGATCTAAAAATAAAAACTCAGTATTATTACAGTATAATTGCATAGAAGTGTGCTCAGTTTTGTAGTATCCTGCATAATTTTTCATGTTAATGCTCAGTGTCACTGCATTACATTATTTTCTATCAGTTCCTCTCTTGCAAATGAAAGTACAGAGAAGGTGCTGCATCATGATAAGGCCCATATGAACACTTTTTTAGAAAATAATGAGGCTACCCAGGAACCATGAAAAGAATATTATTGACTGCTGAAGCACCAAGGCACCAGGAGAGATCATTACTTAGACTCTGTTATGGAGCAACCAGCATATCAATCCCAGTCCCAGCTTGTCAGAAAGGCACACTTCAGCTGTGTGCATTAATTTGCACGAAGTTTTTCATGAGAGCTTAAATTGAAAACTTTATTTGCTGCAGTAAATACTAAGACGTTTAGGTAGAACAAAGTTTCTGGTTGTTGGATATATTTTGGCTCTCATCCATAAAACTTCCTCAGTATTAGTTAGCTAATGGGAGGTTTCACCCTAAATTCATTCAGTCTCGAATTAAAATAAAAAGCTACGGTTTATGGAAGGCATGTCAATTAAAATAATTGTGTATAAAAAAAACATGCTATAGTCTTTCATGTCAAATTATGAAAATATCTCATCCACAGGCTCACATAATATTGAAAAATATCAAGTAATCTATTAGCCTATGCAAGAAAACCAGAATGTGTCTCTGCAAATCACAAAGTGTTCACTCTGCTTATTGGTCTGATGTGTCTGGGGTTTGGAATGACAAAAGTAGATAAAATAAGATGTTTGTGTAAATTTGTGTAGATTCATCATCAGGGTCAGCTGTGGCCTGATGTGGAAGGAGGTTGTTCTCTGATTGGGTGGCGAGCGGTTCGATTAGAGGAGTTTTTACCCGATATAATATGTAAAATTTTATCCAATGAAAATCTCATAACAAGAATTTTGTGGGTGAAAATCACCCGATGTTGGTGTTCTAGAGTTAAAGATGCGTCATATGCAGAAAAATAATTTCCCCAAGAGAGATCAATGAAGTATCCAGGTCATGTCAATCCAAAATAAAACTTTAAAAAGGAACAACTGGAAGGAAGCCATATAAACAGTAAAAATCCATTCTAAACAGAGGAGGTGGACTCAGGTTACATTTATCTAAGAGCTACAATGATGCTTTGTTTCTGTTTCCAAAGCAGTTTCAAAGCAATTAAAACCATTAATAAGTTAACGACAACACCTCGCATAAACAAGTCTTAGGGAACAATAACTCAACGACTCTCAGATGGGATGGGTGGGTCAACAACCCATGTAATTGTAATGAGCCAATCACGCCGCGGTCACAACCGTTTATAAGCCTGGAACTTAAAAACCAGGATTAGAACTGAAGAAGTCTTTCTACCTTTACAAGGCTGATCAGGAGAAATGAGACGTGAGACTGTATAACATCATGCAAACATTCATCGTGTTAACTCAGACTTATTTGGTAAGTCTGATACATAACCAGTATACTCTACCACTTACCACAATGCAAAGCATACCCTGGCTATCGGAAGGTGTACTCCTCTGATCCAACACAACTACCAGGTCTGTTCTGAAAGTCTAAGTAACAAACCACTTGGAATATTATTTGGAACCACACAGACAGCACCTTCTTTAAAGGGCTTTGATATGGTTGTTTTGGTCTGCATCCTTTTTGCAATTATTGTGTTCCTATCTGCACAAACAAACTGTACTGAAGGGGAAAAAACCAACCAGAGTTTTATTGATGATTGAATGAGTGCTCCACCACTATTTTCTGCTGCAAATAAATTTTAGCTTTTATATAAATGAGAGAATAATGCAAAATTGACAGCTGGGTTCCAAAAGCTGAGCTCGCACGAACCACTATAAGATTAGTTTTGAATGTGGCAGTAATAGAACTAATCCCACTTCAACTACCCATGAGTTTATCAATTCAATCAAAATTAATCTATATTTCTCTAATCTGAGATCATTTATATAATTTTCATTTACATATTTTGATAGTCATTTTCTACGTTTTGGCAAATTCGTTGGTGCTTGAGGCCAGGAGCCAGCAAGCTAACAAGCAATAACATGAAATTTGATAAAACAGAAGGCGATATGGAAGTACAAGGAGAATGAAAAATGGAGCACACAAATAATTAAGCCAGGGAATATATGAAGGATTCCTCACAACCACATTCTAATAAGTATTAAGTACTCATTCATACCGGACTATGCTGTATATTTTTAATTCACTAGCTGTCTTACAACAATAATTCAAATGTTCTTGTGTACACCTCTTTCAGGCAGTCTAATTTTTAAACCTCCTTTTTCTCAGCATAAACATGTTTTGTATCTGCCCGAGGATGTTTTGATCTTCTCTCTCCTGTAACTCTTCAAAACTTAGGTTATCTTTTTTTCTCTTGGCCTCATTTCTTTTCACCTTTCTGTATCCTCATTTGTTCTTTGCCTTTCCGATTCTTCAGAGTGGTTCAGAAAAAAAAATCACAACAGGAAGTGAATGAGATGAGTCACTTATTTAATAGCATTTTTACATGTCTGTTCTATGGCAAGCTGTAGCCTAATTGATGAGAGCACCAATCCCTTTGTCTTTTTTGATAGACACACTTACTCCTCTCATTACCGAAAAATATCAGTGGTTCAGAACTCACGAGTTTACATAATTGTGGAAAGGTTAAAAAATATCTGGCGGGATTGGATTTTTGTTGTTTGTGCATGTCTCAGTTTGCTGAGGTAATAAAACATGAGTCATTTGCCAAAAGGGAAATAGTTCAAGTGTATTTTTTAAATCCAGGGTTATGTTTTCAGATATGTTGCTGCCATCAAATTCTCAAATTGTGGCAAAAGCCCTGCTGTGTCATGATCAAGGTATGTTTTCTCTCTTTTTCCGTTACCCACAGGGGCAGTTGCCTAGGGCGCCCTCTGCTGAAGGGGGTGCCAAATTCTTCTTCATTTTTTTATTTTTTTTTGGATAAACTGTTGGACACACCATTCATCTCATGTAAAGAGCAAAATGAGTAATAATTAAACATCTATCTATCTCTGCTGTTCATTTTAGTATAAATAAATGTTTTTTGCAATGTAATCCAGTTATTGAGTTACGTTGTTTCTGTTCTGGGTAATAGGGGGCGCCAAAATCCCTTTTTGCTTAAAGCAACATGCAGCTCAGGGACCTGGTCACCCATGTCTGATCATGCCATATAAATTTTTGCTGTTTGTCAGGTTCTTTTGTTTGATTATATATGTAAATGTTTAAAGGGACTTAAGGCAAGATTTCTGAAAAACTACACATGCATTTCCAGTTTATTCAATGCTAATGGGTCATGAAGCATTAAAAACCCAAAATAACGAGGCCATCCGCATATAGTGGGGCAAAGAAGTATTTAGTCAGCCACCAATTGTGTAAGTTCTCCCACTTAAAAAGATCAGAGAGGCCTGTAATTTTCATCATAGGTATACCTCAACTATGAGAGACAAAATGAGGAAAAAAAATCCAGAAAA
>SSNP01000083.1:73118-121387 GCA_006937955.1 Pachypanchax playfairii
GGATGTTTCTGCAGCCAGCAAACGACCTGCATCCACTCTCACCCCCCAAAAAAGTGGCACCACGAAGAAAAAAAAGACTTTATCAGCGGCATCTCGTGAGTCTAAAAAAAATATGACCGAAGCCGGGCAGGCACCCGCATAAATATTGGATATGCGTTCGGTTCATGGAGGGAACTTCAGCTGCATTTGGGAGTGAAAACGGATGCTGACATGGCTCATTTCCTTGTGACCAGGTGAGAAAACATTATAGGTCGTGTTTAGAGCCTGATACAGTATGAAAATGATGAGATCAAATCAAATAACAGAGTGGAGAGACCTGACGTGAAGTTTGTTAGCCTCCCCGGTGCAGTGCTGTGAAGACGAACCGTCTGTAAAGTGTCTGTGCGCGCTCCCGTGTCGGCTTGGCTGGTGGCTGCAGTTAGCCACAGCGCCTGTTGCGGCAGCACTGAGTCAGATTTTGTAAAGCTGCCTTAGGTCCCTTTAAATATCAAGTCCAGTCTAGTCAAATCAGGTCAAGTTTGTTTTGTTCTTTAAAACCTCCATTAAAATCTAGTTTGGGATTTTACCCCATCTGCCTGCTGCATGTTGAGTTGACCACACCCCACTGTGCCTGCCCTACCCCACCATGACACACTGGTGGTAAATTGGGGTCCTCTTGATACTCTGTAGCGTCTGACACCAACATTTCTTCTAAGAAAAAAGGCCATTCTTTTACTTCTCTAACCTCATTACCCTTATTAAAACTGCTTTATTTAGGCTCTGAAAGAAAGCCCACATGCAGTGGAGTTTCTTTTATCTCATTCATCATTTTTTTTCTCTGCTTAGTAGCATTTGATAATCAAACCCCAGCAGAGCACAATATGTAACAGATGCACTTAAATTCAAGTAGTCTCACAGAAGCCCACATTAACACAGCTTTACTCTTAATTACCCGCATTCATGCTGTTTTTCCAGATGTTTGGTCTGTAAACCATTTTTAACATAAAAATATGTACTTGTCAGGTTATAATTAATTTACCACCACCATAGCAACAATAATATAACAATGGCACTCAAAAAAGTTTTGTGCTTGATGGTTACATAGATTTAGCTTTTGCAGTTCTTTGTTTTTAAAGCTGCTTTAAATTATTGATGGAAGATAATTAAAGACAAGACAAATTTAGTATTCATGTGTGATCTACTGAAATACAGCTCTTGCTTTATGCTGTGTGCTGAAGTCTGCGTCTCCTTGGCTGATTGGTTTCTTGAAAGGTACCTGGTTCTTTGAATAATCAATTATTTTAATCATGCCATTGTAGCATCCAAATATTGTGCAGCTCATTCAACATCAACATGTTTTTCACGTTTGCATAAAGTGTTTATGGAGGCTTAAAATATAGAAGTAACCATATAGTGTCTGATTTCTACTTCCTGGATTTTCACTTTTCGCAGGTGTTTCTGGATCAGTGTATTATAATAGCTAATTCTATTAAAAAATAAACTCTGAATTTAGTTTAAATGTGGAAACACTGAAATTTGTCACATGGAATCTGTCTTTGGGAAAGAGTCTAAAAATACTAATCAGTTAAATGACTTACAAGCTGAAATCATCTTTTTACAGAAAACCCACATGTTATTGATCTGTACACACACTTACAGTGGGGCAAAAAAGTATTTAGTCAGCCACCAATTGTGTAAGTTCTCCCACTTAAAAAGATCAGAGAGGCCTGTAATTTTCATCATAGGTATACCTCAACTATGAGAGACAAAATGAGGAAAAAAAATCCAGAAAATCACATTGTCTGATTTTTAAAGAATTTATTTGCAAATTATGGTGGAAAATAAGTATTTGGTCAATAACAAAAGTTAATCTCAATACTTTGTTATATAGCCTTTTTTGGCAATGACAGAGGTCAAACGTTTTCTGTAAGTCTTCACAAGGTTTTCACACACTGTTGCTGGTATTTTGGCCCATTCCTCCATGCAGATCTCCTCTAGAGCAGTGATGTTTTGGGGCTGACGCTGGGCAACACGGACTTTCAACTCCCTCCAGAGATTTTCTATGGGGTTGAGATCTGGAGACTGGCTAGGCCACTCCAGGACCTTGAAATGCTTCTTACGAAGCCACTCCTTCGTTGCCCGGGCGGTGTGTTTGGGATCATTGTCATGCTGAAAGACCCAGCCACGTCTCATTTTCAATGACCCCACGGGGTGAGATCTTGCGTGGAGCCCCAGATTGAGGGAGATTATCAGTGGTCTTGTATGTCTTCCATTTTCTAATAATTGCTCCCACAGTTGATTTCTTCACACCAAGCTGCGTAACTATTGCAGATTCAGTCTTCACAGCCTGGAGAAGGTTTACAATTTTGTTTCTGGTGTCCTTTGACAGCTCTTTGGTCTTGGCCATAGTGGAGTTTGGAGCGTGACTGTTTGAGGTTGTGGACAGGTGTCTTTTATACTGATAACAAGTTCACACAGGTGCCATTAATACAGGTAACGAGTGGAGGACCGAGGAGCCTCTTAAAGAAGTTACAGGTCTGTGAAAGCCAGAAATCTTACTTGTTTGTAGGTGACCAAATACTTATTTTCCACCATAATTTGCAAATAAATTCTTTAAAAATCAGACAATGTGATTTTCTGGATTTTTTTTCCTCATTTTGTCTCTCATAGTTGAGGTATACCTATGATGAAAATTACAGGCCTCTCTGATCTTTTTAAGTGGGAGAACTTACACAATTGGTGGCTGACTAAATACTTTTTTGCCCCACTGTATCTCTCCACAGTTCACTCACATATACTCAACTAGATCCAGAGGTAGATTTATAGTACTACATTTATCTATTCAAAATGAGGAATTATGTACTGTGAGTACACTCTGTAAACCAAATGCTGAACCACTTCTTTTTTCTTACATTCTTCACTTTAAGATCACTTAGACATCACGCTTATAATAGGAGGAGACTTCAACCTGACATTAAATTTAGAAACTGACAGGCACAGTACAGCTGTGAGGCAAAGGAACTGGCAGCCAACTGAAATTTGTGATTTTGGTCTTTGCAGTGCACAGCGTTCACATCACCCTACTCTTAAAGATTATACCTTCTTTTCACCAGTTCACCATTTACATTCCTACTTAGACTGTTTTCTTAGTTAACAGCTCCATTATGATAACACTCAGATTCACCTCATCGCTATCAGTGACCACACACCCGCTTCTCTCACTGACACAGAAAAGAGCCACATCACCAATTAGCAACTGGAGATTTAATGTATCATTACTAAATGAAAAAGATTTCATCAACAATTTTTTTAAAAAGAATGGATAACATACTTAGAACATAACAACCTGCCAGAAATATCACCATGTTTTCTTAGGGAAGCAAGAAAGGTAGTGATGCAAGTCAACATCATATCTTACTGTCTACATCAGAAATACACTCACCTAAAGGATTATTAGGAACACCGTACTAATACGGTGTTTGACCCCCCTTTCACCTTCAGAACTGCCTTAATTCTACATGGCATTGATTCAACAAGGTGCTGAAAGCGTTCTTTAGAAATGTTGGCCCATATTGATAGGATAGCATCTTGCAGTTGATGGAGATTTGTGGGCTGCACATCCAGGGCACGAAGCTCCCGTTCCACCACATCCCAAAGATGCTCTATCGGGTTGAGAACTGGTGACTGTGGGGGCCATTGTAGAACAGTGAACTCAATGTCATGTTCAAGGAAACCAATTTGAAATGATTCCAGCTTTATGACATGGTGCATTATCCTGCTGGAAGTAGCCATCACAGGATGGGTACATGGTGGTCATGAAGGGATGGACATGGTCAGAAACAATGCTCAGGTAGCCCGTGGCATTTAAACGATGTCCAATTGGCACTAAGGGGCCTAAAGTGTGCCAAGAAAACATCCCCCACACCATTACACCACCACCAGCAGCCTGCACAGTGGTAACAAGACATGATGGATCCATGTTCTCATTCTGTTTACACCAAATTCTGACTCTACCATTTGAATGTCTCAACAGAAATCAAGACTCATCAGACCAGGTGTTACGAACCCCAGGGTTTTACCCCGTTTGGTTCGTATTTTGGTTGTGTGTTTTTTTATGGTCTGCATGGGAACCTCCAGCAAAGAAGACAAGGAACCTGGAAGCAAGATGGCTGCCACCGGTTGTTATCCTGTTTCCATAGCTACCTCATGAAGCTCTGGCAGGCACCAGTGCACAGCAGATCCCCCAACAACCTTCTAGCTGCCGATGATTCCAGCTAATGACTCCACCACACCAGAGGAAGGAATAAAAGCCGAACTAAACCTTCATTTAGGGAGCTACTCCAGGCAGTAGACTCCGTTAAGGCGTTAAAGCTTTTGCTGACTAAGCTTCTTGTAGTTTGAGCATAGCTCGAGTGGTTAGCTTCTAGTGTGTGGATACTGGGTTTTCTTTATCATAAACCCTATAGGTTTGTGTAGGCAGTTTTTGTAGTTTCCTTGGTTTAGTGTTTGTCAAAGTCCCCAAGGATTGACACTGCTTAGTTCAGGGTTTAATTTTGAGTTTTTAACACAGTATTTCTCTTTGTTCAGTTTTACTTAGTACCCTGGTTAGTCCAGAGTTTTGGGTTAGTTTTTTCTTCCTTTTTAAAAACCAGTATTGATTGAGTGCACGTTTTGCCTAATTTTAGTTACCTCTGAATCCTTGTTTTAAAAGGATTCACTTTTCTTAAAGGCAGTTTTGCCTGGGCTCTGTATATAATTTCTGTTTGTTCCAGCCCCTTAGTTTTGTGTTTTGGCTTCTGATGTTTTATGTTAAATAAAAATGTAACATACTTTCCACATCAACAGCTCTCTCTCTCCTCTTTTTTTTTTCTTTTTACATTAGCGTTGTTCCCCTTCTCACCCCTAGGAGAAGGATTGTAACACCAGGCAACATTTTCCAGTCTTCAATCGTCCAATTTTGGTGAGCTTGTGCAAATTGTAGCCTCTTTTTCCTATTTGTAGTGATTGTACTGATTTTTCTCCTGGGTTGCCAGTTCCAGTGTTGATCCTCATTTAGTTTATCTTGTATTTGTTCAGTTTTTGGGAAGGATGTGGTCGTTTCTTAGCTTTACAACAAATTACCCCAGGGCTGCTTCTTTTACTTTTTTGCTGCTGGTTGTTATTGAATTACAGCTGCTTGTGTTGAAGACTTGGTAACCTGCAGACTCACATGTGATTTGTTATGGAACCAGGAAGTCTGGACGTGTAAATAATGATTCTGGTCTGGACTAGCGTTTTTTAAAATGACAGAAACTAGCGACCACCCAGCCGGCTAAGATCCAGATCTGTTACAATGTGACTTTATTTTCAACATCAGTGGGATATTAGACTGTTGTGTGTATTTCACTGAAAAAATTCTTACATTAAAAAATAAATGATATGCAAAACAGACATCACAAGTCTAATCCAAATGACATATTAAAACATAACCGAGCATACAAATACTTTCAGGGAATCTGTTAAATATTTATTTTTACAAAAATTAAAAAGTTTTGTGTCATGTAAAAGTCTGTACAATTTATTACACTGGCTCACTCACTTGAAGCATAATTAAATATATGACTGCATAGACAGTTACAAATCAGGCAGCAGCGTGTTCTTGAAAGTAGAATTGGACAATTTTCTCAACCAAATAAATTGAAAGCCAAATCAATGAGAGCAGGACTTCTACTCAATCTGCTTTACATACCGTAAGACATGATGAGTCAGGGAACTGCTTGAGAATAACTTTAAGCACGAACAGCGCTAACCAAGCAATATGACACGGATGACTGAGTAGATGAGTTAATTCAAATTAATTTTTTAATGAGAAATTCACCTTTTGTATGCTTGGGTTTGAAAGATGAATGAGGTCAGCAACCACTTAGTTCAGCTCAAATGGAGGACAGAACATTTTTATTAAGCTTGCAAGATTGTGTACATAATTTTGATTTGATTTAACCAAAAATAAATGTAGCCACTAAATGTGTATATTTTAGGGGTTATTAACACGAGATAATAAAAAAATGTTACACAGTAAACATTTAGATTTGTTGTGTAGCCTATATTCACACGCGTAAAATGATCCAGTATCTAAATTTGTGACCCAAAGTACAGATTCAAAGACAAAGAAATACATTTAAAACCCCTTTTAATAAAGCAAATGTGCTGTGGTGTCACCAAAACACAACACCAACCCAATTAGGAGCTTAAAAAATGACATAGGCACAAATTCAGAGTAATTAACAAGGAGGGATGAAACAGGAACAAGCTGAAGACCTAGGAGCTGAGGAAATGGTAGGCTCTGACAAAAGCCTGTCTCCACTCTGCGACCCAGAACATTTTTACCCTGGACATTAATATTTCTTTCAGCTCTGGTTTGTTGTGTTTCTTCCTGGGTCAGGACTACAGGGAGAATCCAGCAAGCTGTTTAAATGTTTCAGTTTGTCAGACAGAAGAAAGTTGCCTCAGTTCTTTCATTTCCACATTTCTGATGGATTTGGGTTGGGAACAAAGTGGAGCAACACATCCAGGTACAGCTACGAAAACAAGTTTTTAACACATCAGCATTTTTTTATGTAAGTGGATATTGACACTAAATTTCCACCAGATGTTCCAATCAAGCTAAATATTGAATTCATACAAAGAAATCAGAACATTTCAGTAAATAGGTTGAGTCAGCTAAAGTGAAATGATACAAGGAATAAGTATTGAACACATGTAGATAACAAAGTGCCAAATGGCACAGAAAGGCGAGAGATCAGCCGGGGAAGAAGCTCATACACAATTCCACAACAAAACCAACACCGAGCCTGTTTACTAGATGCTACCCAAACAACCCAGATACTGTCAGAAACCCCAGAGTCCACTGATTACAACGATCTAAGTTCCATCACTCTATTTGAAACACTCTGTGAACCAGCAGCAAAAAAAAAGAGCATAAACTTCCCCAAAATGTTGTCTTACCTTCACTGTTTTAAAATCATAAATCCCACTCAGAGCTGGGGCTGAGCGATATGAACCAAAATTCGCAAGCCGCACATGTGTATTTGTTTGGGAAGCAGCCAGTGGCCGTGTCGCCCGGGTAACGGAGGAAATGGGTGTGCCAACAAGAGAAAAATCAACCGAGAGGTTGGGTGACCAGGTTACCGAAGAGAACACAGATGACAGTTCCAATGCCAGAGATTGTTGAAAGGAAGGGCCAGAGAAGTTTCGTAGTGTGGAGGTATTTCGGCGATTTTAAGTCTGACAAAAAAACAGAGTAGTGCGCACTGTAAATTGTGCTGAAAACATGTTCCCACAAAGTCTGGAAATACAACAAACCTTTTTTATCACCTGAAGCAGTGCCACCCACTAGAGCATGCTCAATCTCTGACTGAAAGCACTAATTCGTCAAAGAAAACAACCCGGGAATCCCTGCGACGCAGTACCAGTCAATTGAGTCGGCTTTCTCCAGCGTCTTACCACATGACAATAAAGCTAAGCTAAACATAGCGACGTAGCAGCTACCTTTTGTGTAGTTTGCAATATTTGCCTTTATTTATCTAAAACTGAAGTCTCATGTTCCTTAAGTACATCTGCCCTGTTGAACTTATTATAGGAAATAAATGTCTAAATCAAAACAAGCTGCTGATTATTTCACATTTTACTTGTGAGCAACAGCATATTTAAATCTTACAAATATAGTTATTTGGCTTATATCGTGATATATATCGTTATCGCCTGAAGTGAAAAAAACTTACCGTGATATGAAAAAATCTTATATCGCCCAGCTCTAGTTCACTGAAATTTAATTGAAAGTAAAATGAATGAAAAAAACTTTTCCATGACCAAAACAAAAATATAGTAATGTACAATACAAAATAAGTTCCAATGAACAAAAATAAAAACAAGTCAGTACGATTTTCAGGACATATTATGAAGTTTTGTCTTTACTAAAGGCTCGTCCTGTTGTTTGTAGCTCTGTTAATTCATGCAGAATTCACACACACTCCTCGTCCTGCTGGGCGAGGAGGCGGTACAGGCATCCTGATTTCCAAAATGTGGAAATTTTCCTCCTTGCAAACCACTACTACCTGCTCCTCATTCGAATTTCATGCATTACGAATCTCTAAGCCCGTCGCTGCTTATGTTTTGGTTATTTACCGCCCTCCGGGAGGCAACATGGAGCAATTTATGGATGAACTGGACACAATCCTATCCGACATTCCAGATGATAACTCCCCTTTAATAGTTATGGGCGACATGAACATTCATATTGATAAAACGCAAGCTCATAACTTTCTGGCCCTGGTCCACTCCTTCAATCTCAATCTGGTCCAGACTCCCCCAACACACAGAGCTGGCAACACACTGGACCTGGTACTGACCAGAAACTGCACTGCAGGTAACGTGCAAGTCACACCGCTGCACCTCTCAGACCACTTCCTGATTAAATTCTGCATCTCCATCCCTTACGTACCTAACGCAAAAGTAAAGACTGTCTCCTACCGCAGAAACCTTCAATCTCTCACTCCCTCGCAGCTATCGGAGCATGTCTGCTCCTCCCTCCCTTCCTACTCGGTGCTCTCAACTCTGCCTGTAAATGACGCAACAGAGACGCTCTGCTCCTTCCGCTTACTGAATGAGGACGAAGTCTCCCGACTCGTAGTGGAATCTAACCCAACCACGTGTCCTCTGGATCCGATTCCTACAGATATCCTGCTGAGCATTCTTCCTGCTGTCAAACCTGCAATAACCCACATTATAAACTCTTCCATGAAAACTGGCATCTTTCCTTCAGTTTTCAAGCAAGCCACTGTCACTCCGCTGCTGAAAAAACCGTCGCTCGACCCGGCCCAGGTAGGAAACTACCGGCCAGTCTCGCTCCTACCGTTCATGTCCAAGATCCTAGAGCGAGCCGTTTTCACTCAAGTCTCACAGTTCCTCCACGACAACGACCTACTTGATCCTTATCAATCAGGATTTAAGCGAGGCCATTCCACTGAAACCGCTCTTCTCTCAGTTGCAGAGTCACTACGGGTTGCCAGATCGGCTGGTCTCTCCTCAGTACTCGTACTCCTTGACCTGTCTGCTGCTTTCGACACCGTCAACCACCTCATTCTCCTCTCGACGCTATCTAAGCTTGGCATCTCGGGACCGGTCCTCTCGTGGTTCACCTCGTACCTTGCGGAAAGATCTTTCAGAGTCTCGTGGCATGGACAGATGTCCAGTCTGCATGAGCTGGCGACGGGTGTCCCGCAGGGCTTGGTCCTTGGTCCTCTCCTCTTCTCTTTATACACCACCTCATTAGGCAAGATCATTCGCTCCCATGGCTTCTCATACCATTGCTACGCTGACGACACTCAGCTCCTCCTCTCGTTCCCTCCAGACAATACAGCCGTCTCAGTGCGGATATCTGCTTGCCTCTCAGATATCTCGGCGTGGATGAGGGATCGCCACCTTCAGCTTAATCTGTCCAAAACTGACCTCATTGTCTGTCCTGCCAGTAACTCCTTACCTCCTCAGATAAGAGTGCAGCTTGACTCCATCACGCTGTTCCCCAAAACCTCCGCCAGAAACCTTGGTGTCATACTGGACAACCAGCTGTCCTTCAAAGAGCAGGTTAACTCCGTAGCTCGCTCATGTCGATTCGCGCTTTACAACATCAGGAAAATCAGAGCCTTCCTGACAGACCACACCACACAGCTTCTGGTCCAGGCCCTGGTCTTGTCCCGGATCGACTACTGCAACTCATTGCTGGCCGGTCTTCCGGCGTCCTCGGTTAAACCTCTGCAGATGATTCAGAACGCAGCAGCACGTCTGGTCTTCAACCAGCCCAAGAGGGCTCATGTCACTCCGCTGCTCATTTCCCTGCACTGGCTTCCAGTTGCAGCACGCATCAAATACAAAGCTCTGCTTCTGGCTTACCAGACTCTAACACACACAGCTCCTACTTACCTTCACTCCTTCATCCAAACCTACATTCCCACGCGTCAGCTACGCTCAGCCGCTGAAAGACGCCTAGCGCTTCCACCACAACGTGGCATGAGATCATGTTCCAAACTCTTCTCCTCTGTTGTCCCCCTCTGTTGTCTCCTCTGTTGTGGTGGAATGACCTACCAAACTCGGTCCGATCCTCAGAGTCTGCAGCTACTTTTAAGAGCAGACTTAAGACTCACCTCTTTAAAGAACACTTTCAGTGTTAATGTAGGATTAATTTGTGATTTATGATAGCGATTTGAGAATTTATCTCTCACAAAAAAAAAAATAAAAAAAAATAAAAAAAAATTGTTACACTTGATGTATCAGCGTCGGAATTAAACTGGACTCCAAACAGTCCGCCTCCTTATATTTTTTTCCTTGTCTTTGAATTCTTGCTTGTATGTTCTCTCAATGTAAGTCGCTTTGGATAAAAGCGTCTGCTAAATGACAGTAGTAGTAGTAGTAGTAGTAGTGTTAAAACGTTTTAGTGCAAATATGAAAATGAGCTCATGAAAACTTTGGTCTGACCACCAGTAAGAAGATCAACAGGTACAAAGTGATTTCAACAAATGAGCAGAGAGAGACTTTCTCTCACGTCTGCACACGTTTTGTGTCAAAATTTTCTTGCAAAATAAGTTCATCTTGGTAGCGCATATATTTAACTGCATAAGTTAAAAAGATTTTTCAATAAAAAGTAAAGAATGTAAAGAATATGTTTGGAAAACAGGTTGAAATATCTCCGTTTCTGTTGTGTTCCACAGTCATTTACTTTGATCCAGTAATATTTACATTCAGTTTTACACTTTTGAGGTAATCTTATGTGTTATCTTCATTTTGAAAACACAATTTTACAGACTAGTGTTGTACTTTCTGAGATGTACAGTATTCAGTTTACTTGGAGCACGTCATTTTGGAGCAGATGCCTCAAAATGAGACTCAGAGCTTAAGAGGTTAAAAAATGAAACATGTTCACTGATCAGTGGATTGTTTAGGAAAACTATCACATATGTTTGTACCATTAGCCTGACCTAATGTTTCTTAGAAACATACAATTACCTGGTTCGATCTGCACTTTGAACAGTTTAGAAATTTTAACTTTTTCCTTTCAAAAACGTATTTACTAGACTTGCAGAGAGCTTAAAGGTGGGATATGTAACATTAATAGAATAACACAGCATAAAGCCTTCATCTGGATGCCAGGCTCGTTAACCCACACGTGCGTGCGCAGATGCTGAGGTCGATCAATATTCCTCACCAAACCCACTCTGATTCCCGATCCGAGCAGGGCGATAAAATATCATGAGTTCAGCTCACTAAAGCAGCTCCTACCTGTTTGAAGCTCAATCATTGAGTTCAGTCCGTGGCAAAGAGTTCACAGTTGTCCTACGACTCTTCTAGAACAAACCAGAACTTTCTGCAGTCCCTCCAAGATCCTCTCTCCTCCTCACACACCATCCTGCACGCCTCACTTATACAAGCAGCAAAAAAAAAAAATCCTCCGTGGTGTGTCCTCTAGTCGAACGCGGAGCTCAGAGTTCCCCCACTTCAGCAACCTGCTGTAGCTACGTATTAGCTAGCTGTTAATAAAAACGTTTCTACACAGAACTTGCTCTTCACATGGGAAACCCCAGAGGAATCATCTGTGGCAAGCAAATAAGGTATATAATCACCACATGACCCCAGTGCTTCCAGCTGCTTGACCTGCAGACTCCACAGTACCAGCCTCACTGTACTGGATTATTTACTGTATTAGGACCCAAAATGGTGCCCGCTGCTCTGCCAGCTATCTGGTAAATGTAAACAAAAGGCCAACATCGTGCCCGTCAAAATTAATATTTTGTATATTTTACTTAGAATATCATTTTTAAAGGAAATGCTGTATTTTCATTCTTCAACCCTCTAAACACCCCGTGGAGGCGTTATTTTGTTACAAATATTGCTTTTTAGAAAAATATTCCATATCCCACCTTTAAATATATTCCAAATCTAAAATATTTGAACAATCTAAAATTATGTACAAATACAAATTCTGTTTTTTTTTTATCAGGTCAAATGAAGATACGTTATGATTCTCAGCACTCTAAATCTGATAGGAATTATAAAGTTCTGTCTTACAGAACATAAAAATAAACAATTAATTTTGAAACAATGATTTCCAACAGATTGCCAATTATCAATGCTCAGGCTAATGTTTTTGTCCCTTATTTTGGGTTATATCTCCCATCAGCTTATTGCTGTATGCACCTTCCTGTAACCAATCATCATTACACTTGCCAGTGTGACTTTGTCTGGTGCACCAGTCAACCTGAATCAAGTTTTGGATTCCTGTCTTAGTTCGGCTAAAAATGACTTAAGTTTTATCTTCTGACAAACTACAGTACTGTTGGAGATTCTTCCATTGAGACAAAATTACAGGTTTGTTTATAGTTCAGACTTTCTGGGATGTGAAACATAGAGGTTGTTTCAGGGCAATTTCTGCAAGTGCAAAGACCAACAACAGAATGATCCAAATCACTAAAAGATTTAAAAAAAGAGAGTACAGAACAACACCGAGACAAATAGGAAACACAGAAAACCCTACAAAATAAAATCTGAAAACTAAACAAAACACAAAAACCATAACACACAGGGTGTATTCCAGCTCTATGCATCCTCACACAGAAAGAACCAGGTTTAAGAAAATAGATGGAAGGATGGATGAAGGCTCAGTTCTTTGCTTGTTAGTGTCATGCAAGTTGAAATTTTGTGTTTTACAAACCTTGTTTCAATCTAGGGATACATTTAACCTTCTGAAGACAGTATTCAGAACGTTATTGTGCAGGATTCGTATGTTCCTAGCATCCTATTTCTCACAACTCTGCTTTTTTTGAAAAGCAAGCAGAGACACACAGAAAGCGTTATTAGAGTCCCGAGGGTTCTGGAAAGCAAACAAAACAATTTCCTACTAAAATGACAGTTACAAACTGCCTAATAAAGCACAGAGGATAGATGCAGCTGTGACATCTGTATTGACTCATTTATTTATCCACCTTTGGACAGTTTACAGTCTGACATACACTTTACATTCAAACTATGACTTTGCTATTTCCAGTTAAATCTCCTTTATGACTGATGGTCTTTTTCTTTATTCTAAATCCCACTGACTCAGGTACGGAGTCTCCTGCTGTGCTTTCTTACCTCATTAGAGCTCTTTTCTTCTATAAGCACAATACTTGTGAGGACTGATGATCATCATGGGGATCAGAGGCCAATTTTAATAAGGCAATGCCATCTTATAGATCCTGCTGAGAGGCAATATGTGAACCACATTTAGGTTTTGGTTAGGCCTTTCTAATGATTATATATGTGCACAGTCAATCAAACTTGGTGGAATGTCCTAATAAGGATAGATGTGCAGACTTGCGCGTGCATGTGTGTTGGAACAAACTGAAGTCCAACCAGCAGCAGTAAGTCATTTGTCACGCCTGACAGAGTAAACGGGATAGTCTTAATGAATGTTTTAATTGAAGCATTACCTTTTCTGAACTTTTGACTTCTGACTTTTCTCGCAGCTGTCTCCTATGGTTTTGCCATCATTCCTAATTAATTGGCCAGTCATTTATTATGCTGACAAACAGTTCGTTGCTCTAACACACAGAGACATACATGAATGCATAAGTGAGCGCACACTCTCACGGATGAACCGATGCTCATGTAGTGTGCACTCAAAGACACACAGAAAATGTGGAGCACGTATCCTCATGTGAATATCACTGGCAGAACTCCATGAATTTTTTATGTTTAAGCAAAATTAAAGTAGAGAAAGAAATCCAGTAAGCATCCATGTTGTGATAAATAAAGCTCTTTTTAAAACGCTGGTTAAAAAGTCAAACAGCTACGCATTTAGTAAACTGTGGAGAATCAAAATTCCAGAAAAATAACAGTCGTTCAAGAATTGTATCCAAACTGGTATAAATGAAAGCTGACAGAACTGCTGAGAGTCTCATCAATCATTACTGTTCACCTGTCTTTTTGTTAGATGCTCAGGGAATGTTTATTTGTCTCGTGGTTTTTATGACACTAAAATTTAGATACACTGAAATGCCATCCGACGTCTTTATTACTATTATGAATGTGTTGTCTAGACTGTTCAGTTTTTAAATTAAATTTAATCATTTCCAGTCACTCAATGAGCATCTAACAGCTCTAAATGTAAGCTGAGACACAATCAGCTGTTAAAAGGGTTCCAAACCATTCCCTTTTAAAGCTCAATACTTTTCCAGAGTCAAACTTTCAGATTTTTGAAATATTTTTACACCATTTTTTATGTGAGTGTGCAAAAAAACTATTGAACTTACAGGAAAAGTTTAGATAGAAATCAGACTTTTATATTCTGGCAGCTGCAAACAATGTTATTATTATTTTAATGCAGAAGTAGATAAAAAGGGTGAAAACAATGGAAAACTTTTCCAAAAACATTTTACCAGGTTTATTGCCCTAACTGTGGCATTCTATCCTGCTTTGTACAGCTTTTGTAACATTTGCTGCCATTTAGAGTAAATCAAAAATTAATGCATGATGTAAGACAGATTTTCACTGACAAGTCCCATATAGTACACCATCCATCCATCTTCTGCCCCTCATCCAGAACTGGGTTGTGGTCCCAGAAAGGTGCCTAAGATACTCACAATAAATCATCTACAAAGGTTTAGCATCTTTTTTTAATGTAGCTCAATTTAAAATGTGTTTCTCATTCACATCCTGCCAGCTGGTGCTGCTGGGGGTAACTTTAGGTAAAAGATCCATAGAAACAACATGAAAAAGATTCTGTTAATTTGAACAATTTCATAAAAAGAAAAATCCTGTTTTTTATTTCCTTTAAAAACTGAAAAATGAAAAGGAATTTGGAAAACCAAATGTCTGTGCTTTCTTTTTTTTCTTACCCATCCAGACTTGTTAAAAGTTAAAATCAAAAACTCTTCATTTTTCTGTTTTGATGATTGCACAGGAGACTTCTGATATATAAATATGATATTTTATAGATCTTAAAAATTAAAGTGTAAATTAATAATAAGGTTTTCTCTGCTACCATCTTTCTGCTGTCTTCAACAGAGTGGAAGGAAACATGTAAACTGTTAAAGAAACCATTCCATTAAAAACAGTTTTTCTGAGGTTTCTGTTGAATATTTTAGCTCCACAGGTGTTCTTACCTTCATAGTGGGTGTGAAAACAGGTCAACAACTTGTCTTTCAGTTTTTATCTCTCAAACTACGCAGGTGGTGAAAAAACCCGAGTTCGAACAGCTGGTACTTGTTTCATCACAACTCCTTTGTTCGTTAGTATTCATCAGGTCCCGCAGTTGAAACCACATCTAGCATGCTGCTGGCTAAAAGATGTTAGCATAAGACGTATCAAACAGGAAGAGAGAATATCTGTTGTTGCCATGCGCAGCGGGGCAGAAAATGGAGGCCTGCATTTGAGCCCGAGGCCTGAGGGGTCCAACAGTCCATAGGCCCGCAGGCTGGGCTTCGGGCCCCTCGGGAGCGGACACGTCGGACACGGGCTCAGGATTTTTTTTACCTGCAAATGAAAGTAATGTGTTGTGTTCATTGTTTATCCAACTTAAATGGCGACATTTGAATGCAACACCCGCTCTTCCCGCCCCACTCCCTCTCTCGCCGGCCACCTGCTCTTTCAGACAGTGACTGTCTGTTGAGTTACCGCTACAGGTCCGCCTGGCCCACTCGGTGCTGAATGTCTCAGCCAGCAACAAGGAGCCCACGTTTTAGTGCAGCTGGACGGGTCATCAATGAGAGGAGGACTGGACTTGCCCCCGACACTGTTGATGTTGTTTCTGCATGATGCCAAGAAGTAGGCTTAAAGATGTTTTTTTATGCCAAAATAAGGTCAACTGTTACTGCGTTGTTCGATCATGCACAAAAAAGTGGGGGCGCGCCAGACCGGGTTGGGGCTTGTTAAATCTGAAAACCTCACGAGCTAGAACTGTGCTCGGGCCTACAGGAGCCCGAGCAGTAGCATGAAACAGTATACCCTGCTCTCATAGGCTAGTTTGTTAGCCAATCTGAGTCAAGCAAATTCAAATAATGAATATTAATGAGTTACAGCCCAAAGCCTGATGAAACCAGCCGAATTTTAACGCAGACAGATTGAAAGGTCTGTTAATCAGTGTTTCCTGACATTTTTTTAGATATAAAATGTTTCATATTACTGGTTGATACTTAAGAAATAACCACAAAGTCCTGCTCTTGTTTAAAGAGTGAAGCCTTGGATTGATGGTGGTTAGAATCTGAACAACTGTTACACTAACTGTAGTCCATTACTTGACCTTCCTGCAGATATTCTGTCAAAATTTATCATTAATTCTTTTTCAGTTTAACTTAATTCAACACAGCATTATTAATCTCCTCAAAAACTTTGATAGTGAAGTTCTTCTTTTTCTAAGTTTCTTAGGTTTAATTAATATGATTACCATCGTGTTCAGCCTGGTTCTCGTCTAGTGGTCTGTGTTGCAGTTTATCTGAGGTTTATTTGTGGTGAAGCAGATGCAGAGGGTTCTCCATTATTCATTTTATAAAACATCTTCCATTGAACAATCAACTGAAGGGGATCCAGATCCAGTTCTCAGAACAGAGCAAGACCTCCTTATCAGTCCCTTCAGTCTGTTTACATTTGTATTCTTGACACTCTGACTTGGTCCTGTTGTCCATCTTAGTAGCAGGGGATCTTACAGTCCCTATTATGACTGATGGAAAGTTTACATTTCCTCTCTCTCTCTGCATTGCTCCTCTAAACCAACCATGCCATCTTCTCTTTAACTCAGGATTTGGGATCACGTATTATTTGCCTTAAATCAATAACACACTGGGAGCGCTGATGCCCACTAGAAGGAAAAGGCCTCATCTGATGTCATTCACACATACACTTATATTATAATCTTTAACAAAAATGTATTTCCTAATAATAAAGTAGTTTATTAATGACTAACTTTAAAAAACATCTTTTAATTTGACACCATCTCATATTTTTCAATGCCCAACCAATCACATGATCAAAGCAGAATTGGACATTGTTTATGTTAAAGGAGAGACAGCTATGAGCCCAGATGTCCAGGAGTGTCTAGAAATACTGCTGAACTAGCTCAGAGCTTAATCTTACCAGCTCTTCCAAACTTTTTGGCTTTAGTTTTTTTTTTTTTTTTTTACTTTTGATTGAAACGATTGATTGTTTCAGTAAAGTTCCAGTATTCGAGGCAATTATGGGAACACTCTATAAAAAAGTGAGAAACATCAAAGCAGAATTTTTTTATAAATACAAAAACAACCCAGCAGTATAATAAGAGACCTTGAAAATGTCTAACATACACTTTATCCTCTAAAAACAAGTTTCAGGCAGATTGTATACAAAAGGTTTATATTTAGAAGAAAACATTTCTAGTAAAAATAAAGGAAATTAAAATAATTAGTTTTAACTTCCATCCAAAACATGTAGAACACAATAATAACACAAAAAGAACCTGGCTAGAAGCCTTACAGGGTGAAATATTAACAAAACAAATAAGGCGATGATTTGTTAGACACCCACCCGTTAATAGTTGCTAGTCACAAATAAATAGTTTTTTCCTTCTATTCAAGGAGCTACAGTTCCATATATGGACCAGTAAAGTACTTTATGGCTGAGAATAAACTTACATCTATGGAAATGTGCCTCGTTTTACACCAACTGGGTTATAAAGATGTTGGCGTGCTCCTACATCATATTATCTTCAAGTCCTCCAGCTAGGCACAGCAAACACAAACACTCATGTGATTCTGTCATTTCAACATTATTCTTTGTTTATTTTTAACTAAGTCATAAAAAGTTTTGCATCCATAACCACATTTATTTTAGAGGATGTGCATGTGTTTTTTTTTTTAGCATTTGTTTTTACATTTCTGTGTTTATGAAGACAAATTGTGACACAAACATATGTCGGTTATAAGATTTACAATAATCTTCTTACATTCTATGTAGCTCAGTACTTTTTATGTTTATTAATTACTGCACATGTCCTTGGTTATGTGACCTCTCATCAAATTATCAAAATATATTCCTAAAATCAGAGATGATTTACTGTAGATAATATTAATATGACTGAAGGGATTGCTACACCGTGACAGTAAAGAATCTTGATGTTAAACAAAGACTAAGTTTAATTTACACCAGGGTTATTCTTTAATTGTTCTGTTTGGGATCAGCTATTAGAAACACAAAGATGCTTTTGACTTGATAGATGTTTCTCTCCAACAAAAGAATTGTTTCTGGCAGCAACTCATGTAAAAAAGTTAGAACAATTCAATTCAATTTTATTTGTATAGCACATTTCAAAACAACAACAGTTGACCAAAGTGCTTTACAGGGTATAGGACAGTCATAACAACAATAAATACATAAAAAATAATAAAACAAAATTGGATTAGTTAAAATTCTCACAAAGCCAAGAAAAATAAAAGTTTGTGACAATGTAAAGTTAACAATAGGCTATAGAGAACAGATGTGTTTTTAACTGAGATTTAAAAGCCTGAACAGACTGAGCAGAGCGAAAGGTTTGCGGAAATGTGTTCCATAATTTGGGAGCAGCAACAGCAAAGGCATGATCCCCTTTTTGTTTAAGCCTGGATTTAGGGAGAGCCAACAAACACTGGCTTGTCGATCTAAAAGTCCTCAGAGGGCTATAAAAGTGAAGAAGATTGGAGAGATAGGAAGGAGCCAGCCCATGTAGAGCTTTAAAAGTGAACAATGCAATTTTAAAATTAATACGATGGCTGACTGGAATCCAGTGGAGAGATTTTAAAATAGGAGTTATGTACTCATATTTCTTACCACCAGTTAAAAGACGAGCTGCTGCGTTCTGGATGACTTGTAACCTGTGTATCAAGGAGTGATCGAGGCCAACATAGAGGGAATTGCAGTAGTCCAGGCGAGACGTTATAAAGGCATGGACAACTTTTTCAAGGTCCTTAGCTGGGAGGTATGGCTTTGCCTTAGCGATGAGTCGAAGTTGATAAAAGCTGGACTTGATAACTGCACTGATCTGTTAATCTAATGTACAACTGCCATCAATGAGGACACCGAGGTTTCTAACTATAGGGTTGTTATGGGCAGATAGAAAGTTAAGAGAGTCAGCGGCAAGGTCAGAACAGTATTGTTTGCCAAACCAGAGTAGCTCTGTTTTTTTCTGATTTAAAGTTAAAGAAATTTGTGAGAGCCAAGTTTTTATCTCAGCTAGACAGTCTAAAAGAGGTCTCAAGGAGTTTCTATCAGAAGAATTTACAGGCATGTAGACCTGGATGTCGTCAACAAAACACTAGCTACATTTACATGGGCACATTTAATCGGAATAAACGCCCAATCGGAAAAAAAAGACGTCATGTAAACATGTCAATCAGAATGTTTTGATCCGATGCAGCCTGATCAGAATGAAATTTACTTCCGATCGAGAGGGGTGGTTTTGTCCGATCTTCAGTCGGATAGACGTGCATGTACACACCCATTCGGAAAGAAAGGGTGAAAAAAGCCCACTGCGCATGCGTACAACTTCAGCGTGACGTCTTTCCGCTTTCGCAGACCCAAGTAGAAAACATAGCGGGAAGTAAACAGAAGTGGTCTGCTGGCGCAGTCATCCTGTCATCCTGCTCTCCTCTCCTGTGGTGGAGGAGAAGTAGCAATATGTATTCAGCCGCTAGCTTGGTTAATGCGACCAGTAAAAACCAAAACATAACGGTAATCACCCGCAGAGGGTCCATATTGGGGATAACGTGAGTCAGCTCGAGCACACGATGGGGCGGTAAAGATGTGCAGAAAGGATGGAGTTTGTTTACTTTTTTTCTTCCCCCGGAAAGACAACTCGCTGTGCGCATGCTCAACACATTTAACCTGATTGAGTGCTTGGTGCATGTGTACTCATGGCATGATCAGATCATTTCAGTTAGTGTCCATGTGAACAGGGATTTGGGAATTTCGATCGACCAAGATTTTAATCAGATTGGGGAAATTTGGCGCATGTAAACGTAGCTACTGAAAAGGTATGGCATGCTGAAGATAGCCCCAAGAGGAAGTAAATATAGGATGAACAATAATGGTCCTAGAATAGATCCCTGGGGAACACCTGAACAGAGTGGAGCTTTTGAGGAGGAGCAGTTTTCAAGATGGACTGAAAAACTCCTGCCGGTAAGATAGGACCTAAACCAGGAGAGTGCTAAGAGAACTAGAAGAGGGATGTTTACCACTGTGTGTGTCATCGCTTCTTCTTCTAACAACTCTGTAAACATCTGGGAAGTGAGGAGATCAGTTTATGGAGCTCTAGGAGAGAAATGTTGTTCCATTCTTGTCAGAAAAAAAACATTGTGTCTATACATTTTCAAGGTAAAGTGTAATAAACAATGTTGTATCAGACCTCCAGGTAGCAGAACATTTCTATTGATGAGGTTATTTTGAGTTTCCTATAGGCACCTCGATGGACATGCTGTAGTTTTGTTCTTTGTCAAACACAACTGCATGTTAGGCCATACATCCCCCAAAATCTACTTTCTGAAAAGTAAATCACATGAGGTCTTTCAGTGATCAAATTCCAACTACAGGAACAACCACAATACACCCCAACCCTATTTATACATCTGTCCTGGAGTTTATTCAGATGTAGTCATCAGTAATGTTATCAGTAATGTTTTAAGAGTCTCACAGCCCCTGATCATTTTTTTATCTGCCAAGGAAGTCACATTCACTACTTTTTTTTTCAGGATGCTCCCGCTCATCAAGGTTGCATCATTACTGAACAGCTGCTGGAGACTGGGGACCTGCAGCCGTGTCTCAGCAGACAATAAGTCGACTTGTGTGTACATGTGAGTGTGTATATAGGGTGGGTGGATGTAGCCGAGTGAGGAGGGGAGATTGCCCTTCGATTGGGAGGTTGGAGTTTGATCCCGGGTGCCGGTTGCATACATATCGTTAGGCATCATACTGAATCTGCCGCTGCTCTGGGCGGCTGGAGTCTAATCAGGAAGAGGTCGTCATGTTTTTAAGAATTCACGATGTGTTGGTATGGGGCATTGTGACTGAGGCTCAATTCATTCAAACCAAACCCTTGAATCAGACTCAGCAGTTTGGTATGAATTGATTTTTTTCTGTCTTTTTTAAAAGTCAGCTGCACACATTCTCATAACCTTCTGAACGACGGGGTCGCTTTGTTCCCTGGTGTACTATTTAAAGCCTCAAACTATTTGTGAATGCCCCTTTATAAGTGAATGCACTAACCTGAAAAGAGAGAAATTGGAGAAATCTTTACTACAGAAGTGCTCATTTTATCACTAGAACAGTTTTTTGTCGTTTTGTTTGTTCTTGTTAACTAGTTTTCACAGAAAGTCCAGTGATGCTAAACTCCTTGGAACCAAAACACTGTTTTACCTGCAGGATCTGGATCTAACAGGATCTAGCAGGTGACATCACATCCCATTCCTCTGGGAAAAAATATGTCAATTTGAATTAGTGGTGACAAAATCCGTTTTAACAGTAGAGAAAAGTTTCCTGCTGTAGTCAGACACTGGTGGGTCCAATATGTGATAAAAACCACCTTATACTGGCCACACTTAGACATGTTAGTTCTATTTCAAGCTTTTCTTAACTGGTTTTAATGACATTTAAATGGCACACAAAGCTCAGTGTAACATAACATTCTATGTTAATATCCAAGCAGTGCTGTAGAATTTATGAAACTCAATAATTCTAGGTATATACAGTATAGGTCTCTGACTTAGCAGAATGCATCACAAGATACATTGAACATTAAAAGAATTGTTATAATATTTATATTTTTTATCTCAGTTTCAAATGTGGAACACAAAAATGTTTCTACTATAATTTGCAACAATTACTGAAATAGTGATGTAAGAATACTTCACACGGGAGCTCCACCAACTGGAGTTTCTTATTTACAGGCATCCCTGAGGAGGAAAACTCTCCATCAATTAGTACACTGAAAGATTAAGGATAGTCAGCTCTCTCTTGCTTGTGAGATAAAAGGGAAGTGATGTAAAATCTGAGTGATGTAATATTTGATCCACAGCACATTACAGAGGAATGAAACCCAGTCACAGCTTTGATATTAAAGGTAAGCACTGTTACTTTTTTTATCAACATCAGTGAAGTAAAAATCTAAATTCATTTCCATGTGGCAGTATGTACTTTCACTGGGTCCAACAAAGTACAGACTCCTACTCTTATTGACAAACTCAGTTCTTTACAACTCAAGATGCTAAAAATAACTTTTACTTCCAAATCTGTTTGGAGTGTCATCTGATCATTTTATTTTCAAATAGAATATTAAATAAGACCAGTTGAAATGGTACAAATTTGTACCTTATATCAGTTTGAACCCTCAAATCGGAACTTCTGGTATTTTAATTTAAAGATTAAAATTGTACTTTTGAAGAAACATTTTTAAAAAATGCACCTGTAGGTACAAATACGTTCTTGTCTCGTACTTCTATTTCTGAGAGTGTTGAATAAAACTGAACTGACTTGAATCTGACTCACATATATTGGACCCTTGCTGTCATACTAATTTCACAAGTCACTTACTACATCACTGCAGTTGTACGTATTCATCGTGGAAATTCCAAAATAACAACAAAAAGCATACAGTATGTTCATAGAGGCTGATTCCTTCTGTTAGGTTCACCCAGTGTGTAGTTTCTGCACCATTTCATCACAAATGATGTCCAGTTTGTGGAGTCCATCAGACGCGTCCTGCACAGAGATCAGCTGAGGTAGACAACGTTCAGGTCTTGATGCTCAATTGCGATTTTTTTGTGAGATCTGATCTTTTTACAAGATCGTTCATATTCCCAGTGAAATGCGACCTGAATGTGACTCGCTGTCTGAATGGAATGCGTCTTGAACAGTTCCTCCTTGTATTTAGCTCGGAGACTTTTTATTTTTCTTTGGCATTGGAGCCAGGTTAAAACCCGCGCTCTGCCAATTCCTTTTGAAACGTTCTCAAAAACCGTGCTGTTCCGGTAACACCCCTCGATTTTGGCCTTGACAGAGTTGTCTCCCCCAAATATTAATAATCTCAGATACTTCAGTTTCTCGCCATTGACTGTTCTCTGTGTCGTCTGCCATTATTCTTGTTTTCTTTTCGCTCCCGCCTCCTTGACGCAGAATAGTAACATACGTTGCATATTGATGACGTATAGATCGTATGGAAGCGACCTGGCGGTTCAGACTGAAGTCGCATGCCAAAAGATCAGATACGTATCGGATTTAGGACCACATTCTGAAGTGGCCTGGGTCACATTTGAAAAAATCTGATCTGTGTCGTTCAGACTGACATAAAAAAATCAGATACAGATCAGATAGGAGCAAAATAATTGAATTTGGGTCACTTCAGCCTGCAGTCTGAACGTAGCCTCGGTTGTTGTACTTCCTATCAGTCAACAAATGTTTTATCCTTTTCATGTTTTTTATATGTTAAGCTTTCCTCTGTGACTCATGGAAGTTTCTATTTGTGGAAATTATGTAGTAATTTGATTTGCTTGAGACGTCTTTGTTTAAGACGTAGGAGGGTTTTTTTTTACTTCTCAGATTGATTTCTCAGTTTAAAGGTTAATAGCTTAGTTCCGATGTTTTTATAGAAACTTTAGGTTCTGCACAAAATGACACATGAATAAATCAATGAGTAGTTTATTTACAGCTACTTTATTTGTATTAAAACTCCAAGATCTGTTTATCATCTTATTTAGGTTGTATTCTGTTTCTTCTTGTTTTCTGTTTTCTCCTTATTTTAAAGAGGCCCTTCTATTAAAAATGTTTTTTCTGAGGTTTCTGTTGAATATTTTAGCTCCACAGGTGTTCTTACTGTCAGGTTCCAGCTCTGGTGTGTGTTGTTGTTCTTCTACTAACCTGTCATTCCAGGGTGTGGCAACAGCTGATCAGGTGCAGGTGTGGCTCATCACCCAGTCCCTCTCGGGATGGGATATAAGCTGAGGAGGAACCAGAGACAGACGCCAGTTGGTTCCACTACTTTATGTGGTAACGTGTGGCCTATACATAGTGTTTACCTTCTGATTGTTACATAGATACTTACCTCCTCGTTGTCTTCCTTCGCCTCCAGTTCCTCTTCCTCCTGGGCTTTGCCTCCCCGCTCCTGAGTGGCTCTATCTCCTGCGCTGGCCATCTGCCGTGCTGTCCAGAGGGCTCAGCTCCGGTCCTTGACATGTTCCAGCACATCCGTTCCTGCCCTGACTTCGGTCTGTCTCTCCTCCCCAGTCTTCTGCACACCTGCTCTGGTCTTGCCACCACACTCTGTCCATCCTGCACCTCCAAACAAGGACTCATCATCATCTGGACCCTCAGCATCATCCCCTACCTCGGACACACCACCACCAGGCTGTCTCCTCCGTCCTCCCTCCACGTCACACCCGTCACCTGCACCCGTAAGTCTGCGAGCACAATCCCCACACACCGTCACTGCAACCTTCAACCTCCAGCACCACAATCCACTAACCTGTTCTCTCCTCTGCTGCCAGATCTCCTCCCGGGGTCCGCTGGTTCCAGTCCTCCAGTTCTCTTGCACATTTATAACTCTTTGTCATTTTACAACTTGTTACCTGTGGAAAACAATAAACTCATTGTTTTAAACCTTTTAATCTTGTGTCAGTCTGAAGTCTGGGTGCCATTAGAGTTCGTTTCAACCTCGCAACATGACACTTACCTTCATAGTGGGTGTGAAAACAGGTCAACAACTTCTCTTTCAGTTTTTATCTCTCAAACTACGCAGGTGGTGATAACACCCGAGTTCTCCCGAGTCCGAGCGGCCTGTATCTGTTTCATCACAACTCCTTTGTTCATTAGTATTCAGCAGCTCCCGCAGTTGAAACCACGCCTAGCATGCTGCTGGCTAAAAGCTGTTAGCGTAAGACGTAGCAAACAGGAAGACATGACGTCTGATGTTGCCATGCACAGCGGGGCAGGAAACAGTATACTTTGCTCTGATAGGCTAGTTTGTTAGCCAATCAGAGTCCAGCAAATTCGAATAATGAATATGAACGAGCTGCTGCCGAAGCAGCCTGACGGAAGGAGCTGGAACCACCCGAATTTTAACGCAGACAGATTGAAAGTTCTGTTAATCAGTGTTTCCTAATGTTTTTTAGACATACAATGTTTCATATTACTGGTTAATATTTAAGAAATAACCACAAAGTCCTGAAATTCGTATGAAATTGCCTCTTTAAGAGCTGGTAACATTTACCTGCTTCAGCCCTGACTGTGCTCTGTATTAAAGCAGGTTTACACGGCACCATTTTGTCCACTGTAGACAAAATCTTTTGTCATGGAGGAGCACTGTGAAACATCTTTGGTTGAGGGCTTGACTTGTCAGTCTGTGGTCATTCAGAGTGAAACACTCACTGACAGCAGATTTAGCCAAATTTCTAGCAGTGCCAGATATTTTCTAGGAAATGGGGCTGAGGCAGATATCTTTACTTCAGTCATGGCTGCAGCCACTGATTTCTCCTTTTCTTACATTTTCAATAAGATAATTGACGCCACCACTTGCTTTTCATACATTAAAGGACTGACAATTCTATTAGGTCAATCCTATCGGTTTAAAACAAAAGGCAACTGGACATGCTTTTGGTTTCTCAAGATGTTTTTCTTCTAATTGGATGAATTTTTAATTCAGGATAAAGTATTGAGTTACAAAAAGCTTGAAACACACACAGCTATGTAGCTGTGTGTGTTTTAGGAGATTATCACAATTTAAACTCTGTTTCAAAAAAAAGAAACAGCTTAAATCAAGGCTGCAGGTAATGAGTACATTATATTTTGTGTATAAAAAGCAAAGTTTGCATCTTTTATAATGTATAATGTATCCTGTTTATATCCTGTAAATAACCTGAGAGATCTCCTACTTTACCATTTATGCACTAGTGAGTCAATTAGCTGGTTCTTTTGCATGGGCCTATTGATGTGACGTGCCCCAGAGACTGTACTTCAGAGACCAACGGTTGGCCTGCACTCTGTTCTCTTCCTCTTTTATTTTCTCTTCCTTTTTTGCTCCTCTGATCCACAGACGGGTGAAAAAAAAACTGTAGAGGAGGAAGAAGGGGGAGATGAAAGACATGGCAATCTAAAAAGAGGCAGAAATCCAATTATGGTCAGAAAAAGGAAATATATGCAATCAGATGATTTCCTCACCAAAGGCAAGTCTATAACAGACTTATTGTTTATGCATAAGAGGAAAGAAATCAAAACCAGGAGAGATGTTAAGTCACTGTCAGAAAATAAGACATGGCCCCGTTTGTAATTGGGCAATCACAGTACTATTAAATTAATCAATTTAAATATTGAATCCATCCATCCATCCATCCATCCATCCATCCATCCATCCATCTTAATTAAACTAATAATAAATGCTGTAAAGTAACATAAATAAGAGTGGGTTCAACTGTTTACATTAATATATAGGAAGAGCAGGTTTCCATAAATTAAAGCAACACAAAACTTAACAAGAGTTTAAAAGAAGAAGCCTGTACAGACGACATGTGAAATACATTCAGTTTTCTTGGTTTTTATACGTTTACCTGGATGCTACACATTAGTGAACGTGACATGGATAATGTTCAAATCTCAAATTAAATATCAGTTAAATCTGCTGATAAAAATGCAACATGTCCTGCTTTTCATCCCGTCGCGTCTCGAAGAAGCTTTTCATTGTTGCGTCCTTCTTTATGTCAGCAAGACATGAAGACATGCCAAAATAATCACGCAGAGAAGTGAAGCTTTTGAAAAAGTGTCACATTTGGTCATCACAGTCACGAAAAAAGGGATTTCAATTTACTGACTGCTTCTGTGTGGTTGCATGTGGTTTATTTAATTCATCTAAGATGTTTCATCAGTGTGACAACTGAGTTTTTAATCAAATCACCAGCTCCCTGTTTTGAAGCTGCCTTGTCTTTTTTTCTCTTCAAAGGAATTTTGAAATAGTTCAGTTAAACAAACCATCTGGCACATTAGGTCACTCAAGTCCCACAGAAACTTAAACTTTTACTGTATATCTTTACTTTAAATAGCTACAATTAATAATGTTTAATGTTAGCACCACAAGAAAAAAAAGTTTTATTCACTTAATGGCTTTTCAATAATAAAAAGATTTATCTTTGCAATTGATTTTTCTTATGTAAAATGACAGCAGCGGGTCTGAACTCCAAAGATTGAAGCTGCATGAAATTTATTTGCGCAATTTAATGAAAACACAAATTTAATTTCCTGAACTTGAAATGTATTCAAAATGTATTTAAAGGATAAACCCTTGAGATGCACCATCTAATTTTCGAGGGGGTCCTTAAAACGAAGCAACAATAAAAAAAAAATTCTTATCAACATGCAGAATTAAGACGAAAATGAATATGGGAAATACAATTTGAAGGATTGGAAGCTAACATGTTGTCCCTGCAGCTACATTGTACATGATTGCATTCAACATAGCAACAAACAGAGCTTATAAAAGTGTGACTGCACATCTAATTATTCTTCAGTTAATAAATTTAGATGTCTAGATTTGACACTTTCTCTTTTATTCCATCTTTCTAACTCTGCTCTGTTTTCTTGTGCTCTCTCCCCCAGGTTAGTCTAGGCTGATTCCAACAGCCCTACACTGTAAAGGAGTCATCTGCAGCAGCTAATGGGTCACACCTGGTAGTAATTGGCTTATCTATGCACCATTGCAAGAGTACTTAAACACTGCATTTGCCATTTTCCAGTGGCAGAATGTTTCGTCCCTTTTGGTGATTGTCTCTGCCAGTTTCCCTTGAAGTAAAGTTCAGAGTTTTCTGAGATTTATTGCTAAGGGCCTGTGTCTTTACTGATGTTTGTCTCCTATGCTCTGTCTCAGAGTTTTTTGCTCAGTGTGCATCCCTGGGTCTATGATGGCTCTTGTGGATGTCTTTGAGAATCTTCTGGACTGCAAACTGTGACAGATGAACCCCTGTCAAGAGTCATCACTTACCTGTAGTGATGACAGAAATGAACAATTGTTCCAGAAAATTTCAGTTGTCTGTTTCTCCGAGTTCTTCTGTGTGATATTAGGTCACTTGCAGAGAGTCATTCAACGAGCTACACCATGTTGCAAAAAGTATGGGACACCTTTTCAAATGAGCTCAGGTGTTTCAATCAATTATACATGCCATTCAAAAATCCCTCTACATGCCTATGTGCTGGCTGTTATGTGTTATGTGGTATCAGTATCTTGGTGTATTCCTGTGTGGTACTGTGATAAGATGCCACCTGTGAAATAATTCCATTCATGAAATTTCCTTAAATATTTCCCTTTCAGTGTGAAAGAAACTGGGAACAACAAGTCAGCCACATGCACAGAGCAGAGTTCAGTGCATGCTGATGCGCACAGACTGCAGAACTCTACAACTTTCTGTGGAGTCAAAAGCTACAGAACTTCAGTATTGATGTTTCCTTCATGTTAGATCAACCTCAGCATGGGATGGATTTCCATGGCAGAATGGCTGCATCCAATCCTTACATCACCAAATGCAATGCAAAACATCTGATGTAATGCTGTAAAGCACGCTGTCACTGATCTCTGGAGCAGTGGAGACATAGTCTCTGGAGGGAGACACTTGACTTGCCTGCAGTCCTAAACTACGAAAACCTTTGAGAAAAATTAGAGGGCAGACTGTGACCCAGACCTTCTCACCCAACATGGTTTAAATTTCCATAAACACACTTCTAAATCTTGTGGAAAGACTTCCCTCAAGTGTTAAAGCTGTTATATATGCAAAGGGTCCAGCTCCAAATTAAAATGGGATGGCATTAAGGTCATATGCTTGTAAAGGCAGTATAGTGTAACTACCACAACTAAGATATTATTTGTTCATTACCTTTCTATTGAACCCCACCTAAAAATGTTCAACTGGCCCTTTAACGAAGGGAACGGCATCCATGTGAGGACAAAAATACATTTTAGGGTGGTTACATAAGTGTTCTTGTTAAAAAGTAGAAAGAGGCTGTGATCAAAATGTGGAGTTAATGAGGGTCGACACTGCAGCTTCACAAACTGAATATTCAACAGGAGTAAAGAGAGCAATTCACAAGCACAGTTAGCAAATTGTCTGAGATACCCCACTGTTGAGAGGCAACGGGGATGCATTCAAACACCAATGTTAAGAGATGTGATGACAGGCATGAAATGATGCAACAGACAAAACAATAAGCTAAACACTGATGTCTGCCTTATGACTCAAAGTGATAAAAGGTTAGACTCCACATGCATATACATGCTGCTCACAATGGTGTCAGATCCAGAGGTGATTAGGAGTTTAAACGTCGGAGACAGATTTTCTCTGATGAAAAGTTTGAAAACAAAAGGTTTATGATTAGTGGTAAATGAAGATTTGATGAAAAGATGTAGAAATCTTTGAAGATGCTGTAATATGGTTTTAAAACAACTTGACAGGTGCTTGTGATCAGTGACAGCAGACATCTGTGCTGCTGGGCTGTCAGTAAGAAGTTTATTAAAACTGTGAATGGAGTCTAGTTTCTGAAAAAAACATGACAAATGATGTCCATCTTAAGATTAAATGTCTATGATCAAAGCATTTTTGTATATTTTCATTTTTATGTAATTGAAACAAACTTAGTGAAAAACTCTCAGAACAAAAATTCAACCATCCAAGCTCTATTCATAGCACACTAACTGGCTGAGACATTCTTTATTACCATCATATTGGTATGTTACCAATAGTTGAATGGTGAGCATTTAAAACTGCAGGTTCATTTTACAGGATTAAATTATGCCACTACATCCTGTTGAGTATTAAATCTTACAGTTCTTTCTTTTCTTGTCAGCACATCTCTCCCTAAAACCTGGATCCTGCCTCTTTGTCATGTGTTTTCTGCAAAGAAGGAGCAAGTTCAGGTAGGATCATGTGTATGATGCTGTGACACCAGCTCATTAACCTATGTATATGTATTAAAGAATAACATAAAGCTGTGCTTCTCTGCTCCAGGTGATATAATAAAGCAATCGTCTTTTAGACGTTGGAGATCAAAACTACAGTTGGAAGGAAAGCAGTACTTGCTGTATCTGGTGCTGAGGTCATTCCAGCAGCCTGCACGGTTGTAGTCAATCGTTGTTTTGGCCTCTGGGGGTTGAAATCTTCTACTTTAGCCAGATGCTAACAGATCTGAGTTTGACATTTTCTTCACCAGTCTCATTGTGGATCAGCTATAAACTCAGGTCAAGCAGTAGAGCTTCTGTTTCTCTGTCTGCATGGAAAGACATTAGCCCATCCAGCTGGATTACTGAATTAAAGGTGTTGCTATGGAAACCAGTTTTCATTAAAATAAAACCACAACAGTGTCTGACTTCTTGCTGCGTGTATTTGCAGCTGTAGTGGAGGAATGTCAGGAAGCAGAAGTTATTCAGTGTTTATTTCATCACCTTAAGCAACCAAACTATATACATAAATAAAAACAAAATCCTAACTCAAAGGTTAAATTGGACCAACTTGACATAATAGAAATCCAATAAACCAACTCAGCTACACTGACCTGTTCTCACAGACAAAACCAGATTACTTTGTTTACCTCAACACAAATTGGTTTCCCGTAGGTCCTACCATTCACACAGGTAAATCAGGAAATATACAAATACTAACCATTAAAGTTGACTATTATCTATATCAACCATATTGAATACATTAACCTTTACTCCGCTGAAAACACACATAATAAACCTGTAGTGAAGATAAATAACTGGTTTCCAACTTGTAGCGATCTCAACCTTCATCTCAGTCACAATGGTTTCTTCCAATGACTTTATAGATACAAATAAATCTGGTAAATAACATAGAAACAACAAAGTTACCTAAACAAGTATCTAACCAATAAACAAATTTCAAACCCAACAATACCGTCCGTGTGTTGCTTAAACAAGATGGTAATGTACACAGTGTTTGATCAAATGTAAAACATTTACAAGCCCAGAAGTGTTATTATAATAGATTATATATATATATAGAGAGAGAGTTAATATAATAGTCACATTTATTTATAGAGCACTTTAACATACAGCATGACAGCTGACCAAAGTGTTGTAGAGTAAAGTAGAGAATACAACAATAAACAAATATCTCAAAAAAGAATACAACTAGGAGGAAAATTAAACAGAAGATAAAACTGATACAACATCAATAACCAAAAGCTAACTTAATATAATGGGTTTAATATGGTCAAATCAAACACCAGGATGGTTAAATTAGATTAACAGACAGTTAAAACTACCGTATATACTCATGTGTAAATCGATTCGCGTATAAGTCTGACCTTTTTCTCAGCAGAAAAATGTAGGATTTTAGCATTGACCTGCATATAAGTTGGTGTCAGAATCAGTTTGTGTCAGGAAGTCCCTGTGATGAAGGGTGTTTGTGAAAATAAGAGCAAAAAATAATGAAAATCGGTACATTCGGCAATCGTTTGTCAAGTTTATTTTATAAACAAGTAACAAAATTGGATACATTTCTTTATGAAATTTCTTGATTATTAGAACAATAAAAAGATATAACGTGTCTTTGATAATCCATGCTGATGAGGAACATCATTCGCTCGTCCGGGTACTTGCTCCAGTCCCCAAACTGTCGAAATTTTCCTCTGAAAAAAAACCTACTTCTTCCCGATATCTCACGTATAAGTCAGAACCCCTCTTCAGACCTGAAATTTACTCCTCAAAAAACCGACTTATACGCGAGTCTATACGGTAATGACAAACTGTGTTTTACATGTTTATTGTAACATCTGTGGCTGGAGCAGCTGAGGTGAGTAAATTAGGAAATAATATCTTCCCTCAATGCTAAACCGAACTGACCTGGATCGAAAAGAGAAAAAAGTCATAATGGTGCAGAACAAGAGGAATGTAATATTGAAATATAATCTGACGAGTACTATTTTTTTTTTTTATAAAAGATGCTGGTTCAATAATAACACAGATGGGGAAAAAAGCTGAAATGAAGAATCTCTGATTGAAGAACAAGTCTTTGATTTGATGAAACTTCTTTTTTCTCTCTGCAGAAATCTGAATCTTATTTGTCTGCAGTAAGTGATTTTAGGAATTGAGGGCTTTTCACTCCTTTAACCACACTAAAGATTTTTTTCACATTTTTATTAGAATTTCGTACAATGTGCTATTCATATATATATATATATATATATGTTTATTTTGATAGAGACATTTGAATTTCTCACCCTCGTTGCTACTATTAGCACAGTATTTCACACCCTGACACAGATGTGCATGCACACTTACACTTGCAAACACCCACACACAAATAAATGTAGACATGCCATGGCACAAATAAGCTGTTCCTTTCCTTCTCTGAATCTTGACCAACCTACCCACCTACACACACGCGCACACACATGTGAACACACCTTCCTTCACAAGAACCATACTGACACCATCCATTAGAGGTAGACAGCTGACAGCAGGCAGTGGTGCCACACTGTGACAAGAATGACACCTTCTTTAATCACAGAGGACAGACAGATACACACACACACACATACACACACACACACACCTATGCTCTGCAGTAAGGGAGGTAAAACAAGAGGAACAACATTGCAAAGGGGTGGAGGCGTGAATGGAGAACAGGGTGAGGAAGTGAGTGGATGACAAGTCCTGTTGACCTACAGCAGAAAAGGTGGGGGGGTTCTCAGAAAGGATGAGAGGACACTAGGTGAGAACAAGGGACAAAACACGAACATCAGGGAATGTTGTGCAAAAGACTCTCATATGATCCACCTGTCCCAAATGAAATGCAGCAGATGTTCAGCTGTCAGGTGTTCTGAACCAGAATGTTCCTGTTATGGAGAAGAAAAGTGACTTAAACTCAGGTCTAAATTGGAACGTTTTCTATCTTCTGTTTTCTTCCCTTTTTCTCCGATGCGTAATAAATAGTACGTTAACAGCTTAATTTTAAATAAATAAATAAAAAAACAGTTTTTGCTTCTTCTTCTTTTCAACAACAACATCATCTCATCTAGATCATGTGAAGTTCTTCTTCAGGACAAGAGAGCCACCAGCGGTTTGAGTGGATGCTTTAACACAACAGGCCTTGTCCATGTGGAAATACAAGTTTCTTAGTATTTTTTTAAAAAACTTCCTCATTAACACAGAAATGTTTCTAGAATTATCTTCATTCTGACGTTGTTCACAGAAAACAACCCAAAATTCAGTGTTAATACTAAACATGAAGTAGAACTTCATCTTTAAACTACAATTCCCAAAACTACAAAAAAAAGTCATGGCTAACCCCCCAAATTCCACTACGTGCGCTCCGGTCCGCCTCCGCTCCGATGCGAAGACCTGAGGTGCGCAAATAAGCATGCGCAGGATTTGATTTATTGACATCCTTGTAAAAAGGATGCTTGGTGTCATAAAGAATCTTGTGCTTTTCCACTTCATGGATCAGCTGCTCCTCGTTAATCTGCAGCTGTCACTCATTAGTGTTTATTACACAAAACCACGTATAGGGCAGGTATCGATAGAATGGCTTTCAAAATAATATATTTTTGAATTATACGGTGTTTAATTCATGTGTAAACACGCACAAATGTTTGGAAGTATACATATATACATATAATAGTTGTTAGATTAAAACACCTATGCGTATGAAACCAAAAAATGTGTTTCTTAACGATTTATTTTGATAAAACGGAAGTTGTGCTTGTTCCCTATTGTAGAAGTGCTTATCTTCATAAAAAGAGACTCGAGAGACTTCAGGTAAGTTGAGCACTACCGCCTTTATTTTTGCTTCCTCTACGCACTTCCCCCCAACACACCTCAAAGGCGCCACCTAAGGGCGACATGTGTTATTGCCCTGCTTATCTCTACACCTATCCTGTTGGGGCGGTGTGATTTCTGTACATTGACTGCGGACTTGCTCCGGCGTCCAGCAAAAATATAATCGATCCTATTCTCATCGGATGGGAGAACAGCAGTGCGGCGGAATAGCTCTGATTGACTACAATGGGACCCTTTTTGATCCGGCGTTCGTGCCGGAGCGGAGGTAAAGTTTCCAGTCAGGGAGTCATAACAAAGTTGTCCCCCTGCTGGATCTTACAAGGTGCAAAGTCAGTGCTGCTACACATTGCTGATGGTGTCGTTGCAGAAATCAGTGCCGAATTAAATTGAACATCATTTTATTGCAGGTTGCAATCTCAGCTATATATTGTTACAGTAGTCCCTTGTTTATCAACCCCCCATGAGAGGTGAAAATCCACTAAGTAGCAGCACCATATTTATTTTATAATCTTTATAATAAGTATTTTTGCTAAACCCTCCCTGCACCATTAACAACTCACCGTTACTTAAATAATAACAGCCTGCAAGCATAAAGCTGCATGACAGGCACGTTTACCAGGACTAGCTTATACGTACTGTCCAAAAATAATACCTATATAATAACATTGTATTATCATTACTAACATTTTTAACAGAGAGATGAGCTGTGCAGTAATGATGATGATAAAGGTGATGATGACGTGTACTGTTCAGCTGATGACAGCTGTACGGCTCTTCTAACGGTGGTAATCAGAGCGGGGGGGTTTTGGAGGTGGGATGAATGACGGGAGCTTCAAAGGTTGATCTTTCCTGCACCCATTAAAATACATATGCTTGCCCTGTGAATCTATGGAGGCTGAACCACCACATAGCGATGGATTACTGAACATGCAGCCATGCTGAAGGATCAAGAAATGAAACAAAGACATAAACCGAGTAAATGTTTTCAACGTGTTCGTTGTCTAAATAATTAGCTTCCGCACTGATTTCACTTGCCTCATCATGGAAGTCCAATTTTGTCAGCGTCTAGCCTGAATAGGTAATTGGAGCCCATTAAAAGTATCACTTTTGATATCTGTTAGAACAGTTATGTCACGAACACAAAAGAATCCTATCAGTGGAAACACTTTTTCTTTTTCTTTTGAGACAATGTAAACTATCTCCTGACATGACAGCAGGCAGTTGTCACCTTTTCTCCGTATGAGTCATCTGTCATCTGGTGTTAATGTGAAAAACAGCAACCTGTGTGCTTCCCCGCTGCTTCTCTCTCATCACCCTGGATAAGAACAACCTGCTGACACTTTGCCAAGAACCAACAAGGTTTTCTGACCCTTCCGTGACCCTTTTCACTTCTTTCTCTTCAGACGTGTCTCCCAGCTTCTTCTCTTTTGTTTTGCTTCATACTTTCACACTTGTTTGCCATCACAGATACACAAAGACTTAAAACAGAATTGTAAAAAAAAAAAACCAAGACACGGATCCCGTGCTAACAGGTTAAAATCTTTCTGTACTACAGGGATTGAACAAAGACAAAAAACATTTTGCCACATTATTCATTGAGGCATAACAGGAAATCAGGTTTATTATTATTATAAAGCTACAGTTTACATTCGACTTCTGACAATTAGAGGGGCTCAAGTTTTATATTTAAGATTAAGGATTTTGATTACTATGATTCAAATATAAGCACAAGGCTTCTGATCTAAAATACAGTTTCTTCAGAGTAGTTCAGTCTTTTACACAAATATTTAAAATCATTCTGAAATCATAGAACAAGGATACAGATTTATCAGCCAAAGAATCTCAACAGGCTTTTAGGTTTCTTTGCACATATCTTGTTCATCTGTATTAAGCATGTTTCCACTAAAAGAGAGAACAATACTCACAGATAAACTGTCTAATCATTAAATTGATCCTGTATTGATTCAAATTCAACAATATCACAAAGTACAATTACTGCAAATGCGTATAATTTGACTTATAAACCCATAAAACAAAACTGAAAACTGAACTCCTGATCGATGTGAAAACGACAGGAAACCAAGTCAATTAATTTGCAGAGAGCACGATCAATATTATGACTTTCTAAAGCATTTGTACACAAAGTTTCAGTCAGATCTCTTATATCCCTTGTTTATCAGATCCCTAAGATGGTTAAGCCTGAGCTGCATTGGAGAATTTTAATTATTTGTAACAGTTTCACTCCATTTACCAACTGTGATAAAAAAGCGTGCAGCAGATGGGCGTGCTTTTACAAAGCTGTGAGGCATCACAGCTGAATGTCAAGTCACTGAGGTTACCGAGCTAATCGGTTCAGCTGTTGACAGAAAAATGTGGATTGTGTGACTGTTTGTGCTTTGGGAGGTAATCGTGAATAAATGTGGAATGAGTTTGACTTTGTTTTAAATTTGGGACATGTGAAAATTGCTTACAGGTGAGCATGAAAAACAGTGACATGCGAGATCTGCTAGCTGCTGTTGCCTCAGAGGAGGAAGGATCTAAATGTATGTGATCTTTCTATGAGTTATACGTTCTCTTTATGCATGTGTTTGCACATTTATATGTTCCAGTTTCTTCCCAGAATCCAAAATCATGCTTTATTTTAATTTGACTTTATAGATACTTATAGATTTGTGTGCATGGTTGTGTGTTTTTGTGTCTGTGTGTTGACCCTGAAAGAAAGTGGCGACCTGTTTGAGGTGTAACTCTGCTTCATGCTCTTTTTGTTTGCACCTTGGATCCAACTCTTAAAATGGAATATTACACAAACACAATGACAACAACAAAACAGAAAGCAGCTGATGGCTGGGAAGACACAGTGCTGTATAGTCAAGGTGTCAGACACATGTGAAGGAAGTCAGTATATTCAGAGAAAACACACCTGTATGAAGACAACATGCAAACCCCTAAGACGCTACTTGGTTTGCTTGTACCCAGGGGTGAAAGTAAGCCGGTACGGTCCGGTACGGCGTACCACTAAGAGATTTAGTGCCGGTACGCAGTACCGGAAAGACGGCTGCCTGCTGCTGGTTTTCGCCAGACCATAGTGTACTTCCGCTCAGCTTCGTGAGTGAATAAGCAAGGCGGAACACACTCATCTGGCCGGGTTAGCCTGCTATGAAGCCTTCATTGAAAATTAATCACGACCGCAGTTTGAGAAAATAGAACCGAAATAACCAGCTTTGAGCAAACTGAGCGCCTCAGTTAGCAGTATGCGAGTGCGCATGCGCGTCTATATCCCAAACATTTTCGAAACACAGCGGTTACTATGGGGATAGGTACGTTCGATTTAATGGGCTGGAACGTTTTCCACAACCGGGCAACAGACGTCAAGAGACGCCGCCTCCGCTGGACCAGGACAGAGAATAAATTACACCTACGAAATTCCACACATTCTTTGGTTGGCTGAATTTCTTGTAACATCATTTAAAAACTAACACTGTTAGTAAAGTTCAGCAAACCTGTGGGAGCAAAAAAATACATAAAAATAGAAACTTCATTCAGTATTTTTCCCTAACAAAGCGCGTAAGTTGCTGGTCTGTACAGATAATGTTAGCTAATTAATGATTAGTTAATACAGGCCAGTATGTCATGCTAAGCTAACAATGATGTTGTTATTATTACCTGTGCTGCTTACCTTCCCAGTTAGTTTATGCTAGGAATAAACCCAGTTCTCTTTCATTTCTGTGCAGAACTTGTCCTCAGTATTACTTTGCATGTATTTAAAAGAAATACAGTACAATGTCACAATATTGCTACAGTAGAGAGGTGGTAAGGCCTCTCGAAAAATATGATACACAAATATGATTTTTTTTTGTTTACACCCAAACTGATAATTTAAAAAAAACATTATTTACAAAAGCACTTAACAACCATGGATGATATTTGTGAAGCCATGTTTTTATCCAGTAGAAACTAACATGTCTGCCTGATCTGATGACTGTTGCACACAACATTGTCACACTGTTCATGGCATGCATCAATATATTTTTGTCAGGTGAGGGATAGTGTAGTTGCAGCAGGAGGAGGTGGGGGAGAAGAGACTGTAGACTCCCAGCCACAGGTACGGTTGAAAAGATAAACATGTTCATCATGAGATGAAGCACTGTGACAAATGTTAGGGTGATGATGATAATCCAGTTCAGAACTTTCAAAGTTCAAACACCATGCATATATACAGTATGTATATCCACATCTATCTATCTATCTATCTATCTATCTATCTATCTATCTATCTATCTATCTATCTATCTATCTATCTATCTATCTATCTATCTATCTATCTATCTATCTATCTATCCATATATTGTGCATGTATGCTGAAAATTTAAGGCAATATTTGTCACCTTATGCTTGAATTAAAAGTTGATCATAGATATTCTGCCTTTTGTCATGTTATTTTAGCTGGATCAACCACAGCCAAGGGTTTGTTACTCTTGTGTGTGTGTGTGTGTGTGTGTCGCTGCCCCCCCCCCCACACCCCTCTGGGAGTAATAGTACCGGCAAGAGTTTAAAGCTACTTTCACCCCTGCTTGTACCTGAGGTCTGCATAGAATCCCTTGAGTATTTCACATGTACTCTACTATGTATAAAATGAGTATTTTGAGCAGGTTTGTCACAGTGTTGAGTATTTTTTATTAGTTAGCTTTTCAAGACTTACACAGGATGATTTGAGTCTATTAACCACTGGGTTCTAGAATCAGGATGTTTCTGTTCTTTGTGCATGAAACAAACTCCAACTTTGCAAGTTTTAACTAACTATTTTGTTGGTTAAAGAGGCCCTTCCATTAAAAATGGTTTTTCTGAGGTTTCTGTTGAATATTTTAGCTCCACAGGTGTTCTTACCTTCATAGTGGGTGTGAAAACAGGTCAACAACTTCTCTTTCAGTTTTTATCTCTCAAACTACGCAGGTGGCGATAACACCCGAGTTTTCCCGAGTTCGAACGGCCTGTATCTGTTTCGTCACAACTACTTTGTTCATTAGTATTCATCAGCCCCTAGCATGCTGCTGGCTAAAAGCTGTTAGCATAAGACATAGCAAACAGGAAGACTCGACTTCTAACGTTGCCATGCACAGCGGGGCAGGAAACAGTATACCTTGCTCTCATAGGCCAGTTTGTTAGCAAACCAGAGTCCAGCAAATTCAAATAATGAATATTAATGAGTTACAGCCCGAAGCCTGACGAAACCAGCGAAATTTTGACCCAGACAGATTGAAAGGTCTGTTAATCAGTGTTTTCTAACGTTTTTTAGATATAAAATGTTTCATATTACTGGTTAATACTTAAGAAATAACCACAAAGTCCTGAAATTTGTGTGAAATGGACTCTTTAAGCATTTGAATCTGTTTTTGTTTTTAGTGGAAAAAGTAAACTATTACAAGACTCTGGCAAAATGTTTACTACAGGTAAGATACTGTGAAAAAAACCAAATGAGGATGTTTGAATTGGAACCCTCTGGAATCAAAGACAGAGTCTTGGAACCCTCAACCACACAACCAAAGATAATAAACAAAAGAATACTTGGCATCATCATAACAGAACACGGTAAAAACTGTCACAGTTCCAGAGAGCTACTGTATGTATTTCTCTCTCTCTCTCTTGCTCACTGGCTATCTCTCTCAGGTGGGCATTGCTAATGAGATTCTGGCAGAACTACAATCAATCATCTTATCACCACTCAATATGTACCCTGGTCTCACCTCCACTCTTTCCTAAATCATTGTTATCTCCACTGTGGTCACAGTCAGGCTCAAGTAACTGTGGATTTTATCTTGTGAGTATGTTGACGCCAACCTGCTGAAGATTTCACTCGTGTTCCAGGTTTCTTGTCAGAGTCCTGAGCCTGCCAGCTTACCTGTGTGCCAGTCTTTAAACATCAATCACTGTGATGCTGTACAAGTAGTAAATCAGAAACTAGTTGGATCTGGCATCAGTAACTAAACTCGCTACTAGAAATGCAACCTGATTAATAAAACTTTGTCTACAAACAATTTTTTTGCATGTTTTTTCAAAGCAGTGTTGTTTCTATGAATATTCTAGAAGTTTTCACAATGTTTTGGCCACATGAGTTTTTGTAATCTTGAGATTGTTTGCTGTCTCCAAGCAGAACTCTTTGCATAAGCAGTTTGTCACCTATAGGACACGACCTGCACAGTCAGCTGACCCTAAATGTGACCTACAACAAGATTTTATGGAGGAGCAGGAATTAGTGGTTTGCAGGTTACAAACTGACTGGTGTAAAAAACAACATCATGAACGCACACCCCCCCAAACCCTCAGAGGTGGCTTTCAGAGATGTTTGTAAAGGTACTGTATGTCAGATGCAAACTTTCCATATTCAAAATGAAAAAAGTTCTCTTATAATGATGTAACGATGTATCTTTTGTTCCGCCTCTCTTATATTGCAGAATATAAAATCGAATGGCACTAAATTGATGATGTCACCAGACCTGAATTCTTATAGAATTGATATTTGTAGTTTTATGCAGCATGTGAGATAAACAATAGATGTTACATGTTCTGTGTGAGGGGTGATGGTTGGGTTTTGGGGCAGTAAAAACAGTAAAATGTAATCTTGCCTATCTCACCAAAAGCATCAGAGCTGACTGTCTCTAAGAATGAAGACAAAATAATTTTGGAGTAAATCAGGCTCAACATCCTGAGTGACGGTTTCCTGTGTTTGACAGATCTGGTCTGAGGCTATCACAGTAGAAAGCAGGTACATGAACAGACCAGAGCATGCTCATATAATCATTTCAGGAAAAAGAAAAAGACTCACACTACTGCTCTTATCAATTTATTACTTGTTTCTAATTTATTTTTCTTTTCGTTTTAATGTTGTAGTTCTGTCTCATTGCTCTTTTGGTGCACGGTCATTTTTCTCACCTCCTGATCTTCATTTATACTCTGACACTTTCATTACCATCTCCTCCTCTTTCCCATTTTTGAGGCCAACTGTGAAATCAAATAGCAAGACAAAACTTTGAACCTTTTAGATCTTATCCTCTTTATTGCTAGGTTTCCTCTTTTTCCTTTTTATGTTCTTTTCTTCTTTTTTCTCTATTGACTTTTTTCCCCCTTTAGATTTCCAAGTGGAAAAAAGAAACTTCATCCTCTTTCAGTTAAAGGGTTTTACCTTTCAGGACAGGATCCAAATGATATTGTAATTAAAAAAAAATTTTTTTTTTTTTTTTTTCCGGATATAGCCTTAGCTGCCAAAAACAATCACAGATTGTGTTCCACATCCAGCACAGATTCACACACAGAAGTACGACCATCTGGTGGTGGACAGTCATCCTCAGGATAGTTTTAAGGTTGTTTGAAGGGGATCGAACCAAAAAGTTTGTAAGTTCTCTGTTTTCAGACTTTAAAGGAAGCCGTTGAAGTATAATCACAAATCACAGACACTCCAGTTTTGATTTATTTATTCATTGTGACCCAAAACTAAGCTGAATTATATCAATATACTGTTATATCAGAACAATAATTAAAATGGTACAGCACCTTCAGGCAAGTACTGGAAGCAAAGTGACACAATCTGCTTTCTTGTAAGCTAACATTTCACAAAAAACCTGACCAGAGATGCCACTGACTGTTTACAAGGACTTTCACCATTTTGCTTTGATGTTTTATTTATTTTTAATGTGACGTATAAGAGATGAGATATTTAGTATTCTTATAACAATTACTAGGCTTCTTGCTAATTGGTTATCTGTATTAGATGTATAGCAAGTAGGCAAATAAGCAACAAGAACATCTTGTACATTTATACTTGATGTTTTGTCATGTCTCAGTTTTTTAATTTGTTAAATTTACCACATATTTAAAGATTACTTTTGAGGGTTAATAACTTTTGAGATTAGAAAATGTTTCAGCTTTACTTCATATTGTCAGTTACCTGTTGGTGTCAGTCCAGGAGAGAATATCTTCAGTTCACTGATGTCTTCAGACAATCTACGATATCGTCTCCCCCGCACCCACCACCCACCCTGACACACACATTTTTTTTTATTTTTCACTCTAGAATGTATTTTTTCTATTTTGTATGATGATCAACTTTTTAAAACTCTACACACGACACACTTGCCATGACGTCTTCATTAGGAGTCATTTTTTTAACACTGTTGATGGGAACGTTTTTACATTTAACTTTTAATTACACCTTAAAACAGAGGCAAAATATATTTTTAACAAAAACGGTGTTTAATGTGACTAATGATGTAAGGAGGATGTTTACTAAGAGGTGGTCACCTGGAGGGTTAAAGGACAGCAGTAACTTTCTTCATTTATAGAAGTCACAAAATATACAAATCATGTTTTCCTGTGCACATAAAACCCTCATACAGGAAATATTTTCATTTTTTTTTGTTTGAGTTTTATGTTGTTTCAGGTGCACTGTGGACCTGGTGGACCCAAATGAACTTTAACCACTTTAATATACAACAGTGTAATACACATCTGTTCTCAGGACATCAACCCGAATGTAAATACTTTTAACAACTATAGTTACACCAGAGGTTAACAGCAGTGCAAAGGCCCACTAATACTGTATTACCTTTTGATGCAATTTTAATATTTTTAAGGTCCGATTTGTTAGAATTCTTTCAAGTAATATTTAAAATAAAACATTTATAATAATATAAGTACAATAACTCTTAAAACAAATAGAAAGTTTATTTTTTTATCTGTGTTTTAAAGACTATTGTTTGTGAACATGTAGATAGTGTAACATAGTTGATAAAGTAGAACAGGAGAACAAATAAAGAAGAACAGAAAGAACCTGTAAAGGTGCTGCTGCTGATTTGTTCAAACAGTAGGAGTAAGCACAAATCAGATTCCTACTTTATCAGTTAATTATCAGCACCTCTCTTCTCTAACCTGCTGAAAGGCAGGACGGCAGATAAGATTTCATTTAATTAAATGCAAAATGTAATTATGAATAACAACTTAGTAACATTCATATAATAAACTGGATGGAGAACAATGTAACAGTGACAAACCTTCTGAAGCAGGGTTGTCTCCCACAGTCAAAGTTATTAATTTGATAACTGGAAACTTTCACTTTATTAGTTATTATGTTGCACCTTCATTTAAGGCCAAGTATCACTTGAAGGAATGCATGCATCCTTTTTAATGACTGACTTTTAATCTAAAATCATGTTGCATTTTAAAAGTAGGGAGTTATAGACATTCAGGTTGTATTGAATCAATGCAATAAATTATGCAATTTATCTTAAAGCTGATATCCCTGATTTCAGATTGCCTAGCTTAGACTGTCAACAAAGTCACAGAACTCTCGCCCCTCCCGTCGGGTAGAATTCCTAAGCCACGCCCCCATTTTTGGAAACACGCGTAGCCCCAGAAGACGACTGAGTGCAAGAAAGACACTGGTCCGCAGTTCATTCAAGTACCGTAACATGGTGGAATCACAAGTAAGTGAAAACAATATAACAACGAACAACTGACATTAATTGTTACTTTGTCCTGAACCTGACGCGGAACCAGCCGGCGGCTGTTTCTCCTGCTGTGACATGGTAGAGCGGCGAACACTCCCAGCAGTGGTGTGCTGCGGTAATATGTCTCAGTTTTTTAGGAGCACAGAAGCCAAATAAATGCGGAAGTACGTATGGCTGGAGAGACTGTCCAATCATTCCTTTCAGGCCAAACCATTTGATTGGTTGATGTTTTTAGACAAATACGGGAAAACCACTTAATTATTTCTTTTATTTATTTATTTTTTTTCTTCACAACAAATTTTTCTCCATGCTGTGTTAAATTGTTTTTAATGGGCATGAAAAAAATATGTTAAGCTAATTAGTTATGCAAATTAAGGATAGCAGCTTTAACTCAGATTATATGTTGTTAAAAAATGTCAGCTATTCCTATGTGAAATTGCAGCTCAATTTCTGCAAAACTGAGTTAAAGCCATTTGTATATTTGTTAAGGTTGATTAGCTGTAGCAACCATCTGGAATGAGGATGATGTCATACAGGCAATAATTACTAACTGGATGTTTCAGAGTTGAATCTAGCAGATTTGTCAAAATTCTAAGTGAAAATCTCAATAATAGAGACGGGGATGATTTTCATCTACCAGATCTGAGGTTAGTTTCTATAAGACTGACAGAGTTACACTAATTTTTATATTGGTTAATATTAGCTGTGTTGGCCATCTTGAATTAAACTTATATATAATGTGTAGTTTAATCCTGAAACTGTCTGAAACTCCAATCGCAGTCTAATAGGTCATGCAGGTTGTGGAGAGTTTACTGGGTTCATAAGGGGACAAAACTTTGACTCGACACATTTAGGCTTGTTTATTCTTTTATCTTGTAAATCATTTGAGCGATGCACCATTCAGGTGTTCCGCAAGCAATGCAGGTTTTTTAAAAAAAAGCTTTTACGGTCATTTTTCTTTCTACACGTTGAAACAGAACCTTGTCTGAATTTCTGGACATTCTGATTTACAAATTAAACTTTTTTTGTTTCTTACAAATGCAGTTGTTTGAACCATAAAGTCAAAGATAAAGACTAAAGCCTTGCAGCTGATGAAAGATAGTTATTTTAGAAATAACATTGCCAGAAACTATTAATTTATTTAGGGACATATCCTGTCCATTAGTGGGGGAGAGATAGCTTCTAGTCTAAACCAGGAGAGTTTGCACCATGGCACCAGATAAGATAATGGGAATCAATATGACATTGAGCTTTAGAACAATTGCCTCTATTGGAGCCAGTCCCCTTTTTATTGCATGATTCATAAGCCAAGTGCCACATTGTATTACATCAATGGTATAACAATAAGTGTGTGAACTGCAGAAAATGGCTCTAGCTTTAGGGGTGCACACATGAGCCTGTGGACTTTTCTATATTTAAGAGGTAGAAGTGGACACAGCAAGATGACTCTGGTCTCTGACTGGTAACTTTTCTAAGATTATTCTAGCTGGATTTTGCCAATCCACCCTCAACATCTGATACACACAATTCATCAAACTACATACAGTTTGAAGTGAAGCAGAGAATAACAATGCAGCTTCTTACTACTCATTTCAACACCACCAATAAAATAAGTAGGGAAAAAAGTCTGTCTGCAGAAATGAACACATTTTCAAATATTTTTTTGGGACATAATTGGACAAAAAAAACGTTTGTAATTTTCTGTAAAAAGGAAACAGCAAAAGTAATACAGTTAACTTAAATCTAGGGATTAGCACCGTTTTACAAATTACACTCCTGTTTTGTTTCTCTCTTCTCCAAGTTGTTAGAAAGTCTCTTTAGTCACAGATTAGATGACTTTACTGAGAAACAAAAACTGCTCATTGACAGTATGAAAGAAAGTCAGAGACTCAAACAACGAATAAGAAAAGGAATATAATAGAAATAGAAACATGAGGAACAAGAATACACATGAGAACCAGGTAAAAATAAATGTAACTAAAAAATTATAAGCCAAAACAAAAAAAAGTAAAAAACAACCCTCCAAAATAAAATCACCTAAAAAAAGACTCAATTAAAAACCAAGAAAAAACTAAAACCAAACCAAAAACTAAAACAAAGATGTTCATCATGATTTAAATGCAAAGCTCAGTGCTTGTTAATGATTTTGTTTCTTTTAGGAAAAGGACAACACTCTCTTGTGCTGTCAGCTATCAGGGGTGTTGAGCTGGAGTGGACAAAGGGCTCCTTGACAACTGTTCCAAATAACATAAGCTGAAAATGTCAGAGAGTTAAAAAAAGGATGACCTGATGTCTGTAGCAGTTAAATGCCATTAGGCTTTATCTGAGCAACTGTAGAGTGAATAAAATTCTTTCTGACATCTTACAAGATGTTTGAGATCACAGTTTCCAACAAACTAAACATTATTTGGTCCTCCTTCACCGCCTCCAGCGACAAACCTTCCTGCTGATTCTTTAACCTATTTCTGTTACAGGAAGTCCTTTTCTGTACTCGTCTCCCTTACCCACTCAGTGTCACCCATCACATACCTACAACCACAGAGTCCCACATATGATACAGTCACTTTGTACTGCTGCCTTTGTGATGAAATATTTCGATCATGATGAGAGAAGTGTTTTATAGGTTGACAACAGTCATGAGCCTTTAGGAACCAGATTTCAAGTATGTCCAACTGAGATGTGACGGTGATGAATGGATTTGACAGAACTCCGTGGTCATCACCAGAAAGACACACAAAAGGACAACATGGTGTTTTTATCTTTTTCAAAAGGGTTTCAGAAGCCAGTGCAACACCAAGTCAAGGTTTCATCAGGTGATCAGTCGCAAGTAAGGAGCCCAGACTATTCCTCAGTTCATTCCCAGATAGGGTTGTAGAGCCTGACAACCCTACCAGGTCCCCATCAAAGCCAGCCTGGTCTCTGTCCTGATCACATGCCTTGAGGTGTGAGTTTCTGTGAAACTGCCTAGGAAGACAACTAAGGGCTGCAGTGTAGGAATGGGTACCGAACCCCTGTATTAAATTAGCCCCGGGGCTGATTCTGACGGTCCACCCGGATCAATAAGCTTCAGCCTTATCAATCCTGTTAACGGTACATTAGGGTCGTATTTATCTTTTGCGGGAGATATAAACACAAGCCAAACCCTGTCAGCCTGCTCTTCCTTGACAAGCACACACACCGTGGGGAGGGGGGACAGCTGCGCGCTCCCGTCTTCGCATCATGCTCTCACTAGAAGCTCCGCTCACCAGCAGGTACGCAGATACGATGGCAGAGTGAACAAAAAGATCCAAAATTTGGCTTCATTTTACAAAAATAGATGGCGATAATGCACGCTGTCACAAATGCAATGAAAACTTTTGCTTTTAAAGGTGGGAACACGAGTAACTTCACCAACCACCTTGTTAAAATACACCAAATACAAACAGAGAGATGTACAGTGACTGAGTGCTGCTGCAATAACAACAAGCCCATCAGAGGGCTTATTTTACACTATACACTTTGATTCAAAATCGTTCATTTTGTTTCTTAATAGCACTGTTTTATAAGGAAGTTATGTTTGATATTTTTTATTTGAATACATTAAACGTTTTTAAATAGACAGCATAGTATTTTTAGTTTCTGATATAAAACAAGTTGTTTATACAGAGTTTATACAGTTATTTATTTTGTACTTTTTATTTTGCCATTATTTATTTTCCATGTTTTGCGGTTCCAATTGTTAAAAAATAAAATAATTATAGTTCATTATTAGGTTTTTTTTCCCCTTGTGTTTTAGTCTTTCAAAAAAAAAAAAAAAAGTACCGATACAGGTACCGATAAAGTACCGGATCGATAAGGAGTATCATTAAGAGAAGTAGTATCAATAAATCCTTAACGATACCCATCCCTAGTGCAGTGTAGGTGTTTGAAATAGGAAATCTGAGGCCTCCTCTGTTTAATGATGGTTTTACATAGATGGCTTCTTTCACTCCTCTCTCAAACTGTGTATCTTTCTTGTCCAAAATGTGGACTTTGTCCTTTGTCCTTGAGGTGTAGGTGTTCTGCTGAATCCTGTCCTGATGTATCTGGGACCCTAACGAGCAACCAATATAAAAACAATGACCTCGTTAGTTGATCCTAGGTCTTTCTGGTTAGAGCTTATAAGCCTACTCCCAATCCTTATTCCAAAACTGAACAAACCTTTTGGATGAAAGGCGAAGCGTTTTCAAGAAAAACACATCAGTCCAGTTGTTTTTACTAACCTTTTACAAGATGTGGTCTTGTGATGGACTAGTAACTCATCCAGGATGAAACCTGCATCTTTCCTAATGACAGCTGAAGAGAGGGACGAACCCCGTACGACCTGAACAAACTCACAGGGGTAAAGATGATGGATACAATACATATGTACACAGAATAAACTTTTGTATACAGACTTTTTTGTTGTGGTTTTTTCATGTTTCAAACTAAAACAAAAAAAAAAACGTGTTTTTAAAAGGCTGGGAAGAAAATGGAAGATAAATTGTTCAACTACTACACATCAGGTTTGCGTGGGACAATGTGTAACTACAATAAAAAATGTCCTTTCTCACATACAACATTGTAGCATCACCAATGGTTCTGTCATCCAAAATCAAAAGCATGGAACTTGCATTTCTTTAAACATCCTGACAAGCAGCTCGGTGCGGCGGCTGGATGTCAAAAACATCTAGTACGACCTTGATTTGGTTTGTTTGTTCAGAAAAAAGTTCTTCTCTTGTGTATTCTTTAACCTTGAAGAGAAAATTTAAAATTTGGAAACTCTTAAATGAGTTTGCGGTGATTATTGAAATGTGATCGGTAAAGATTGATTCACTTTGTCCATGAATTTAGTCTCTTTCCAGGATGTAAGATGATTACTAATGATTGGTAGAAGTCTTACTTGAGGAGTCTGGAAATTGTTGTGTGTGTGTGTGTGTGTGTGTCGGGGGGGGGGGGGGGGGGGG
>SSNP01000083.1:136614-171407 GCA_006937955.1 Pachypanchax playfairii
CGTTCCCTCCAGACGATACATCCGTCTCAGTGCGGATATCTGCTTGCCTCTCAGATATCTCGGCGTGGATGAGGGATCGCCACCTTCAGCTTAATCTGTCCAAAACTGACCTCATTGTCTGTCCTGCCAGTAACTCCTTACCTCCTCAGATAAGCGTGCAGCTTGACTCCATCACGCTGTTCCCCAAAACCTCCGCCAGAAACCTTGGTGTCATACTGGACAACCAGCTGTCCTTCAAAGAGCAGGTTAACTCCGTAGCTCGCTCATGTCGATTCGCGCTTTACAACATCAGGAAAATCAGAGCCTTCCTCACAGACCACACCACACAGCTTCTGGTCCAGGCCCTGGTCTTGTCCTGGATCGACTACTGCAACTCTTTGCTGGCCGGTCTTCCGGCGTCCTCTGTTAAACCTCTGCAGATGATTCAGAACGCAGCAGCACGTCTGGTCTTCAACCAGCCCAAAAGGGCTCATGTCACTCCGCTGCTCATTTCCCTGCACTGGCTTCCAGTTGCAGCACGCATCAAATACAAAGCTCTGCTTCTGGCTTACCAGACTCTAACACACACAGCTCCTACTTACCTTCACTCCTTCATCCAAACCTACATTCCCACGCGTCAGCTACGCTCAGCCGCTGAAAGACGCCTAGCGCTTCCACCACAACGTGGCATGAGATCATGTTCCAAACTCTTCTCCTCTGTTGTCCCCCGATGGTGGAATGACCTACCAAACTCGGTCCGATCCTCAGAGTCGGCAGCTACTTTTAAGAGCAGACTTAAAACTCACCTCTTTAAAGAACACTTTCAGTCTTAATGTGGGATTAATTTATGATTTATGATAGCGATTTGAGAATTTATCTCTCACAAAAAAATAAATAAATAAATAAAATAAAAAAAATAATAATTTTGATACACTTGATGTATCAGCGTCGGAATTAAACTGGACTCCAAACAGTCCGCCTCCTTATATTTTTTTTCCTTCTCTTTGAATTCTTGCTTGTATGTTCTCTCAATGTAAGTCGCTTTGGATAAAAGCGTCTGCTAAATGACAGTAGTAGTATTGAAGTCAGGAATGTAGAACGGCTCATGTGCAGAAGGAATTGGTAGCACATCTCAGAACACTGGGTCCAGCAATGGCCATCTGAGACACGGCTGTGGAGAAGTTATTTAGTTCTGCTTTAATAGCTTTATTGTTACTTTGTTGTTTGCATTTTCTAATTGCTAAACTGTTATAATTTCTGTAAGATTTTGTGTTGCACTGCATTAGAACACAATAAACCTATGATTTATAATGAAAAACTAAATTTAAAAAAATGTTGTGAAAAAGTGTTTTGGTTTTATATTATTTTAATACTGGCTGTAATTGAAGTTCGTGATAAATACAGTGGTGGACATTTTAAGGTCCAAGTTTCTATAAATAAACTTCAAATTATTTTTGCTGGATTTAATGAATTTACTTTATTTCATTGCTTCACTCAGCAATCAGGCAAAGATGGTTTTTAGTGCTCTTTATGTATTAATCCACAAGATTCTGCGGAATGAAACTCCTTGATCTTTATAAGTGCCATTAAATTCAGTGTGTCTCCCTATTGTTACCATAAAAATTACAAGTCTCCCCTCATTGTCCTCTTAGAATTTGGCTTTGTATTTTACCCTCCTCATCTCTCCACCTTCCTTCTCCTTGCAACAGTTTAATTAAGTTTTATTAATCTTTCTACACATCACTTTTTTTTTTTTATTTGTGCTTTTGACAAGGTGTGTGTTACAAACCCATTTGCCCTCTGCTTTCTCTCCAGCTCACTCCTGCAAGCAGCCAAGGAGCCCAGGCAATGCCAACGTTCAGGGTCTAGACCTGCCGTCCTACGGTTACACCCTGGTGTACACCTGTCAGCCAGGTTATTTCCTCTCCGGGGGATCAGAGCACCGCGTCTGCCGATCTGACGGCAGCTGGACTGGCAAGGTGCCTGTGTGTAGAGGTAAGCTGTTGGCAGAGGTCTGCAGGGGCAGATGATGGAGAGGGTGATGAAGTAAAGCTAAAAATGTTCAGGGGCAGGTTTTGAATAAATTAAGGGGGCGTGGGGGAGGGGGGGGGGCTGTTTTACAAACCAATTTCTACAAGCATGTGAACCCCCTTCCCCATACATGTTAGTTTTAGAGCAGAGCCATATAGAAACTTAGAAAAAGTTTGAGGCATGCAGCTTGTTACAGTTAAGTAGTTTTCACACTGGAAACATCCCGCAGCTGTTAAGCCTTGCTGTGTGTCACTACATCACTGACATGCATATTTATGTTCATCTGCAGTTGGATCCAAATTGCAGGAGAAAATTGTCAAACCCCTCCCAGGGACACCAAGCCCCAAGATGAAGGGTGAGTATTAACATATGTGAACCACTCAGCTTAAAGACACACGGGCTTTTTTTTGCGCTTGTCTTTTAATAAGACCACAATTAGTCACAGTGACAGGCTGATTGTTTGATCAGAGGAAATCTTCCCTAAACCCTTCATTAACAAGTAGATAATAGTAGATAGTCTTTCATTGTTGAGCTTTGCTTGTGCCTCTTTAGTCATAATGAGAATAAATCTCTGGGTTCTTATCACATTTAGAAAAAAAACTTCACCTTGTTTAGATCCTGTACTGTTTTAGATTAGTCCAAATATTTTAATTGTTTGGAAAAAGGAAAATAATCATCAAATGATCATTTTTAATTACTTTATTTGTCTCGCTTTTCTGTTGTTCCATGTTTGGAACTTAAAGTAATCTACAGTGATTAATTACAACAAAAACTTAATCAAATGTAATTAGCACTAAAATTATTATTAGGAAGTATGTAAAGGTCACAATCGAACCAAAATCAGCTTAATTAGAACATATCAGTGCAGCATGGTAATTGGCCTACATCTAAATTGTACTATAGAATGTACATTGAACTGGTTAATACTGTAATATATATTGTTCAGAAGGGCTCTGAATAATCTTTCTTATCTCAGGAAGAAGTAAAACACATAATCTGTTTGTAGTAGTTTGAAGATAAAACATTTAAAATGCCCGTCAGTCAGGTCATCTTTGTGATTTATTAAAATCAAGATTGTGTCTTCAATATGACACAAATTAAAGGTTTTTTAATTTCAAGTTTTCACCAAAACTCCTCAGTCTCACCCTTATCTAATACTTACTACTAAATACAACTATTACACATTTTGACATGTTAAAACACATTAAGATGTAAGGCTTGGTGTTCAGTGAGGGAATTTTCCTTAACTAACATGAGGCTTTAATGATATATATCAGGGGTCATCAACTATATTTGTCAGAGGGCCAGAGTTTTACCAGACATTTTCCTTGGGGGCCGGACCCCCAAGAAGAAAATCAAATAAAAATCTAATTTTGACTTAAAATTATGTTTAATGTTTATACTTTTTCCATATACCATAGTCAACGGCTAGGAGTTGCATTAATAGTGTGGACCACTATTTTCTTTTTCATCCTCACAATTCTGGAATCCAGTCGCGGGCCGGATTGAACTGCTCAGCGGGCCACCAGTTGATGATCAGTGATATAGATGATAAAACTGAACTGTTAAACAAAGTCTGTGCACGTCTTATCTCAAACATAATTTTGTTTTTATCCACAAGTTCAACAATATCATAATGAATTAAATATTACCAAAACCCAAAATATCATTACATACACCACCTGTCAAAAGTTTGGACACACTTTCTTATTCAGCTGAATGAGGAAGTGTTGTAGTGTATCTTCAGCACTCAAACCCTCCTCCATCCTGTAATTACAGTGATTATTTCTGACTATGTTTTTTTCATGGGATTAACTGCAAGTAGTCACCTTCTTGTGCTCGTAATTGTCTTCCTAAATCTAATGATAGTGGATAATTAGTATCAGGTATTGGTTAGGCTGAACGAGGCAAGGAAGGGTTAGTGTCAAATAATTTTTAAACTTCTGCTCATTTCTCTGTGTCATTGTTAGGTTGTTTTTATCTGAACTTATTTATAATTAACTGTGATGTCTGATCATATACAGAACTGGTTATTAACTGCATTGAATAAAAGGTTTATGAGCTGGTTTGTATGTTTCTTCCTCTTTCTATAAAAATTGGGCAGAGTCGGTAAAATTTATCTTTAAACATGGATTTGATCATCAAAAAAACAACGTTTCAATAATGTGTGTTTTTTTTATGCTGAAGATTTAGCTGTTTTCTTTTGTTCCCTGCAGTTCCTGACGATGTGTTTGCCCCTGATTTCATCTGGAAGGGCTCCTATGATTACAAGGGCCAGAAGCAGCCAATGAGTTTGACAGTCACAAGCTTCAATGCCACAAGTGGAAAAGTCAATGTAACTTTAACAGACAGTAGCATTGAGTTTCTGCTCTCTGGTGAGTCATCTGTAAATCATCTGTCTTCTACTTCCTCCCCTGCTTCCCCCACCTCCCCCCACCGCACCTCTGTATGTCACTTTCATTTATTTTAAGTGTGCCTCGTGTCAATCAGTCAATCACCAGATGATCTCATGCATGAGACTGGAAATTAACTATTGGCTTTAAAGACGGATGCATTAGTCTGCACTGACTGTGTGCCCACTCCCTCCCCTCCCACGGCTGTCTGTTTCTTTTCTTAAGACTTTTTTATCCTTTCTTTTACTTTATTTGGATTCTTTAGAATGCTTTGCTCCCTATGTAACTTGCTCATTACTCTTTTGCCTCTCCTTTCCCACCTTGTAGGAGTCTACAAACACCAGGAGGCACAGTTAACACTCTTGTTGTACCAGATGAGAGCTTTGGCCTACAGCTCCTTGGGCAGAATTACTGATGAGACCTTGACAATGGACGGATTTGTGAGTTCACAAAAAAGCATTTGTTTTATAGACTAACCAGGGAGTTGTTCTCCCAAGTGAGATGTCCTGTTGAGCTGAAAGTCTGAGTTTTTGGTGTCTGTCTCTTGTTCAGACCAGCGAGATCACCATGGTACACCTGAGCAAGGAAAGAGTTCTGAGTTTAACTGTGAAACATTTATTATTTTGTTAATGATGTAACAGGTACCTGACTGAAACATTTACACTACCAGTCAGATTTAAATGTTGTCTAAATAATGTCAGATCCTGTAACATTTTAAATACCTGTCAGATTGTTTAATAACAAAAACTCCAACTTTGTCATTTAAAAGTTGATCAGTACTCAAAACTGAAATATTGTTTCACTTACAAAATTATTTTAACAGTTATAATCCTCATAGAACTGCATTTCAGAGACACAGAGAAGTGTTTCTCAGGCCAGCTTTAAATAAATAACTCAAGTCATTAACCTAAATCCTACTGTAGCATCAAAGTGCAGCTTAAAGAGTCAAGTTCATGAGCCTCACAGCGTCAGGGAAGGAGCTGTCACTCAGCCTTGTTGTTCAGGCTTTTAGGGTACTCAAGCCTGAAGGAAGAAGGGTGAATGGATCATGGTCTGGGTGGGCGGAGTCCATCATTATGTTCTGTGCTCAACTGCTGTAAATGTTCTCTTGTGAAGAGAGACTGCTATTGGAACTGTTTGAGTAGATCTAACCACTCTGAAGCATCTTCTTATCAGCCTCAGTGCAGTTCTCATACCAGACTGTTATGTATGATGTCAGGACATTCTCCACCACACAGAGGTAAAACGTTTACACAGCAGCACTGAGACGGAGGCTGTTTTCTCCAGCTGCTCTCCTTCTGGGGTGTAACTCTCAAAAGTCCACCACCACCCCAGACACTATTTAATAAGCTCTTTAACCCCCCATAGACCCATTGTTACTGGAGATCAAACTAACAACAGCAGCATCTGCTAAGTTCACAACATGATTACCATGAAATGTTACAGCAAAATGATATAGCAGCATGTACAGGAGGAGGCTTAGGACACATTCACATGAAGAGCCAGTGTTGAATACAGTGACGGGGGGGATGAAAGACCATTGATCTTTAAAGATCGTGGTCCGCACATTAAGAAGTCCAAAACCCAGTTGCACATTGATGGTGTCAGTCCCAGCAACAGCAGTTTAACTAAAATCTGTGGAGTAATGGTGTTAACACTGAGTTAAAACAGTAAATATAAACAAGTTAAAAACTATACAAACACAAATAATAAAACTGTATAATCTGTGTAAAATTATTATTTTATCTGTTAAATGTGGATTTGATTTGGTTGATGAAGTCATTTCTGTGTCACTGGGAAAAGTCAGAGCAAAATAAGCTTTTGAGTTAAATTTTACTAAAGTATTGTGTCTTTTACTAGTGCAGTTTCTGCTGTTGCACCTTCATCTAATTGATAAAGCTCCCAAAGGGATATTTGCACCTCATACTGCACTGGTGCAGTTTGCACATTTAAATGTTGCATTTACAGGGAAACCCACTCGTGTTTATGGAAGTTCCTGGTGTGTCATAAAGCAGCTTATTCTACAAGACTTGCTCTGTTTGCAAAATACATTTAGTGTCAGATATTTACTGTTTCCTGAAAGCTGGTGGAATTTGCATCTAAGGAGGGAAAATAAAGACAAGCAATCAGCTGATCTGTTGGCTTAACAAAAAAGAGGGCAGAGCTATTTTTAGTTTATTTTTTTAATTAAATGAAAATGAGAAAAGGCTACGCTCATCTTGAAGGCACGAAATGTCTCTTAGTGATTTAGAAATGTTATCTTGAACAAGATTTCTCCCTGTTACAGTGAAGTGTTCATGCAGTTTAAGGGGTACGTTGCAACCATTAAGCCTGGAGCTCACTGTGTCTTTTCTTCCTACTCTGTGATAGAAATCCATCTTTATATTTTGCAGGGAAGACAGCTGTGATCTTTCAAACAAGGAGTGCAAAGTGCTCACACCTACTGCATTTTGTACATTTAATTACCATTATAATTACCTCTATTAGCTTCATGAATCTGACTCTAAGATAGGTGCAAATGATGTGCAAAAAACAGGAGCAGTACAATGTTGGTAAATCTGAGCCTGAGTGTGCAATTTAAAGATATTTCTGTTCCAATCTGAACAGCAGCAGGAATCTGCTCACTCATTTACATATTAACAGTTTCAGCAGCATTCCTCTCTTGTTCTGTGGCACCATGTTTTTCCTGACTTTATTTTTTTTAATATAATCTGTGGCTTTTTGTGTATGAAGTCAAAACTTTGGTCAATCTGGCCATTTTCAGCAGAAAAAGCATAAAACAATGTATATAATTAACACCTAATTTAAAGTATAACTCTTGAACATATAAAGTAACAAACCAGGCTTTGCAAAGAGCCCAGCTATGTTAAACTGGCTTTCATAATATTTTTCATAGTATTTCATAGGAGCCACAATATTTTGTAATTTTATTTAATTTTTCTGAGACAGAACATTTCAGTCAGAACTGTAACTATGTGTGAAAACTAAACACAAGTATTCTAAAAATGTCATTACAACAAAGACTTCTTTATATTTCTATATTAAATTATTTTAATTATGTGAAATACTGCTAAAAATCCTAGTACACTTTCAGTCTGTACACTAAATTCATTCTTTCTTATATGAACTGTTTCAGCATTCTGACACTTCTAAGATGTTGAATAAGCTCAGACACACCTGATATCTGAGAGACCTGCATCAGCTCCAGAACAATTTCAGTTGGGGGAATTGATTTTTTTTTCTTTAAACTTGAATATTCTTCAAAGAGTAGTGAATAAAGGTGTGTGACAGGTGACTGCACATCTCTGAGCTATTGATAGCATACTGCTCAGCTTCTATTGTGGATTGCAATTTAAAAAATAACAAAGGTTCTATTTTATATTGTAGCAAAATATGTGGTCTGTCATGTTAAACACAGTATATGTTCAGCTTTTAATGTAGTGTTGAACACACTCGGCTGTCTTTGAAGTGTCTGTAAAATGTGTGTGGTGCTTATGTAGTTGAAACAAGATGTCCTTGTGCTTTGTGTTTTTAACCAGGTTTCAGCTGAGCCTGAAGGGGGAAGCTACGTGTTCCAAGGCTTCATTCACTGTAAAGACTATGGACAGTTTGGACTGCAGCGACTTGGTAAGCAAATATGAAAACAATGTACATTTTCATTGTTATCAGTCACTCACCCTCATTGTCCATTTTATTTAGGTGCAGTACAAGAAAAGATAGGGATGACATTTAAATCCCGAAATCCATTTTGTTTAGCATTATTTCAAGTTTAAGCTGCTTTGTAGAATAAGATGTGAGTTTGATGCACTCTGTAGCACTCTGAATGAGCTTTTTGTGTGCGCTTGTTCCTCTATAATGTATAACATTTTTTCTAGATTCAATAGCTCTACACATGGTAGCAGCTTGTTGGAGTAGCTCTGTGATATTACTTGTAGCTTTTGTATTTTTAAGCGTTTCGTTTGTTTTCTTTTTGTGAGCATTGCTTTTTAAAATGTTTTTGTTCTAATTTGGATGTTGTGCTGATGGGAAGATTTCTACTTTATTTATCACTTTTGTCCTACTTGTTATGATGCTTAACCATAGCAACAAGAGACTTGTTTACAAGAAACAGCAACTAATGAAAATTTCTAACACTACAATAATATTTAAATTGAGACCAAAAATCTCTGAGTTAAAAAAAGAGGACGTAGATGCAGAACAAGAGAAAAGCTTAGAGAGAGAAAGAGAAAGTTTTTTAGAACCTTCTCTTCCATCAGTAATACTGAATACTGAATGTGGGATTTCTTGTTAATAAGGTCGATGAGCTTGAACACTGTTGAGGACCCAGCCAGAGTATCTGGAATGCAGTATGATGTGTTTCACTGGGGCGTGGCTAAAAGAGGAGATGCTGGACTCTAGTGTGTCTTTGCTTGACTTTCAGACAATGTGAACAGACAGAGATTGGAAGAACTGTAATAAATAAAAGTGATGGGATAGCTATCCTTTTTAACAAAGAGTGGGGTCATCCAGGACAGGATGCTGTTGTGAAATAATATCTCTGTAACCCGGATATTGAACAGTTAGCTGTTAGTTTTTATCCATATTATCTATTGAGGGAGTTCACCAGAGTTATTTTAGTAGTTTACATTCCACCATCAACTAATACAACTCTGCATGTGACCTCACTTGCTCAACTGTTACTAAACTACAGACACAACCTAAATGCAGCTGTGGCAATATCTGGAGATTTTACTCACTCCTCTCTCTCTTCTACACTTCCAACTTTTCACTGGTTTACCGATTACTAAGAAAATAAAACTCTGGAATTGTTTTAAGCAAATATTAATGATGCATACAGGTCATTTGCATGACCTGCTCCTGCCATGGGAGATCATAACCTTCTCTTCGCCTTGTATAAACCCATTGTCATCTGGACAAAGCAGGCAGCACTGTGAGGATCATGTTCTTTGATGCCTCCAGTGCATTACATACCAACACCCATTTCTATCATGGGAGAAGTGGAAGTGATGGAGGAGTATAAATACCTGGTTGTTCACCTGGACAACAGACTGAACTGGAGACACATTAGTGATGCTTTTTTTAAGAAGAGACAGATCAGACTGGACTTCTTGAAGAAGCTCAGATCCTTAAACATTTGCAGAAAGACGTTGAAGATTTTTTATAAGTCTGTTGTGGAGCGTGGTCACATTTTCAGTCACCTGTTGGGAGAACAGCATCAGAGGAAGTGATGTAAAGAGACTGAACAAATTGATAAAGAGGGATGGTTCTGTTATGGAGACTGATCCAGGTCCCTTTGAGTTGATTGTTCAAAGTGTCATGTAACCAGGCTGTGGCTGATCTCAAACACAGAGGAACAAGCTTGGCATGATATTAAAAGAAGTTGAAAGCTGAAGCAAAAAACAAAAACGTGCAGGGATGAATTCCTCTGTGCATGAACAGTTCATCAGTCCATCACAGAATATTTATCATATGTTACATTGCTGCTGCTTTGAGTCAAATAAAATGTTCCATTTTAGATTTTCTCTCCTTATTGTTCCTCATAGCAGCAGTTTAGCAAATAATTTCAGCTGTAATATGTTCACTTAAGAAGAAACTGTCCCTGATGATCCTCAACTCTGTATATGATCTTTTAACTTCAGTTCTCTATGCACAGTTAATCCCTTAACATCCCCAGCATGAGTTTCTCAGTTCAGCCTTTCAGTCCACCAAGTAAAACTTCTGTGCACTTTCGTTAACATGGTAACATTTTCAACTCCAGATTTTTTCTTGTTTCTTCTTCTCATTATCTGTCAACTTGAATGAGGAAGCCAAGTTTTTGCTGTGAATTCTGGGTTTCAAAAGAAATCCATAGGCGAATAAAGGAAAGATCTCTTGGAGCAACAACTGTTAGTGGCTATTTATAGACACAGAATTATGAGGAAAATATGCAAATCTCCAGTTGGAATCGTATTGAATTTATTTGTGCAAGACTTTTGAGACAAGTTTTATATATGGCCTGGTCCCGTGGGATATGTAGTGTAGTTGCAAACAAACCACAACTGTTGTGCAAATTTTGTTTCATTCCATTAGTCACAAAGAATCTGTCTGTTTTCCCCAGTTTACTCTTATTTTATTCTTACTTTGGTTACTAACACCTGCCAATGCTGCTGTTTATTTACTCACACATCCAGACTCATGGAAACAACACTGAGAAGACTTGCAACTGCAACAACTCAGCAATTAGTTTGAGACATCATTTGTCCTGCAAATTTTTTGAACATGATGAAATTTCAAGCAACACGGGAGCAAGAACGTGCATCTCATTCAAGGAAACTAAAAAAACCTGAAAATGTTTTGAGACATTTTGACAAGTCGCTTCAGGTGAATGCTGTTTGCACCTTCTCGCAGCCCAGAGGGTTTCAGACTTAAGACAGAACTGTTAGCTGTTTTTTAGCTACACAGTCATTCTGTTTTCTGTTTCCTACTTTACAGCAACACCTTTGAAACAGACCTGAAATTGACTCAGTCATCTTAAAAAAACATGCTTCTGTCTGATCAGTGAGATGACTGACCAGATATATTGTAATATAGTACTGTGGGGCAGCAGATTGTTGGTTCCTGTCAGACAATATGCAGATGTATTATATGGTAATGTTCGTGTTTTTGCTGACCTTGCACACCTTTCACACGCAGACAGAATGTCAATGAAAACTCCAAAGACGAGTTGGGTCTGTCATTATTATCGAGATATGAGATCATGACACGGCAACTTTCAGCCTCTTCTTAATTCAAACCTCACATTGTATTTGTCTGAGCCTGGCCACTGATTAGCTGTTAATCAAGTCCTAAAATCTGTTCAGCCAGTAGCTGCTTGCATGATGTGATGGTGCCCAACTGCTTTTTTTAATATGAAAATTGCAGCATTTTGAAGGAAACTGGCTCTTGTGTTTGATTTAATAACATTTTCTCATATTCAGAACATACATACGTGGTGTTCTGTTCTCTGTAACTGCTGTCATCCGTCTCTCATTTAGCCTGTTCATAAACCAAGCAGCCGATTATCCCCTTCAGCATCATTGTACTTCATGTCTTTGTGCTCTTCATCATGGCTGTCATTATCACGGGATTGTTCTCAACCAGATTATCACAGTCACACTGATGATTATCACTGTGATCAGTATGGCTTCTTTTATCAAGTGGCTGCTGTGTCTCTACATTATGACCTCCATCTTCATCACCATTGTCATCGTCTTCAGCAGATACGTATCCTTCATCTCTTTTTGTCTGTTTCTTTAATTTCATTGATTGTGCCCTAATTTTAAGTATTTATACAGAAGATTAAGAATTATTTTTGATTAGTAGCTGTTATTTTGTGGATGAATGTAAAATGTTTGTCTTTCTGCAGGTTTGACTCTGAGAGAGAACGTCACCTTCCCGGACCTTGAACCTAACGACTCCACCAACAGCAGTTCCGTCGCTGTCGCCATCCTCGTGCCTTTCTTTGCTCTCATCTTTGCAGGCCTCGGTTTTTATCTCTACAAGCAGAGGTATGTGTTCCCTCTATGACGCCTCAGAAAATGAATTTAGTATATCCTTCGAGCTTTAGCCTTTTCACCACAGATTTAATGTTGAAAAAGTTTTAGAATCCTAATTTTATGTAGATGTCTGAGCACCCAGAGCCAAAGCAAAAATACATCAGGTAGTTGAGCTTCTGCAGCTTGCTGGTGCTGCATTTGGAAAAAAAGTCGCGTGTTTCCGAGAGACTTCAAAGCCTGATGCAATGGTAGTCAATGTATTACCACCCAAAGTGAGTTACACAGCAGAATATATCAGACCATTTTAATGAGAACTACTTTAGCATCATATGCATTGTGCTTTAGGTGGATATGAATTTGTGCCACAGTGTGTGCATGTGTAGATGGATGCATTTTGTCTTGATTTAAAAAGATTTGCTCTCTGAACAATGCATACGTTCAGAATCTGAAACTTGCAAAATGTTGCTCTCAATGTGTTAGTTACCACTAAAATGGCACAAGGGCTCCTCTGTCTGCTCTTTTCAACAGTAATTACCTCACAGCCTCATTTACCTTTTGCAGCTGTCCACGCTGAGATAATGGAAATATGTTTATGTGATTGGAAGAAGTGGCCAGTAATTGGAACCCTGCCTCTCAGCTAACACTCAACCTCCTCTTTTTTAATTTTGCAGAAAAACAGATAAGGCTCAGTACACTGGATGTTCCGTCCACGAGAACAACAATGGACAGGCAACATTTGAGAACCCCATGTACAACACAAACACAAAAGCCGCTGAGGGGAAAGTCGTCCGCTTCGACCCCAACCTCAACACTATCTGCACCATGGTTTGATGTCTGCTGACTCACAGAAAGACACGTTAATATGAGCAGAGAAGAAGAAGACCACTGATTAATCAATATAGAAGGTAGATTTCCCACTTTCTGTTGACACACAGCAAACATGCAGTTTTGCTGTAAAACATAAAGCACACTTTCAGCTAAGGTTCAGATTGTTGCAAATAACTGTATTCATAATGTAGGAGATGAAAATTGATGGAAAAGGTGGGAGCCACACCTTTTCAAATCTTGTCTTTTTGCACTCTGTGAGTGTTAGCTCCTTCAATAAAGAGCTCCTGGCATAAAGTTTTAAAAAGAGTATTTTAAGCTCAGTAGTATAAATATGAAGGGGTTATTTCACAATACCAAATAACATAAACATTAATAGTTTGTTGTTGTTGTTTTTTTTTTTTTAAAAAAAGGCCCAGATCTAGACTTTTTTTGTTCAGATGAGAATTATTTTTTTGTTGTGGGGAACAGGAGGTTTCAACTGTGAACTGTATCGATGTAATCTGTTTTCTGATTTCCAAGCAGTAGGTGTGTAAGACAAGCTGCAGCAGCTGAAACATTACTGCCCTTCTCTGAACTGCGTCAGTCCTTTAGCCTGTTCAAAGTTATACGGTCAATTATGCCTCTTAATTGGATGGTACCTCTTACTGATGAGATATACGGCCAGGGATTTAAGTACTGGAGTGCAGTACAATTTTTCGAGTGCCGCTGGGAATGCTGGGGCTTTTATTGTTACAGTTCAGGTTCTCTTACGACAGCAGAGGACAAATTAGTGACTGGTCCTCAGGTACCAGAACATTCTTACATGTTGTGAAATTCAAATTATATTTAACTCAAACATGTTGGGTTAAAAATAAACCTAATTTCGAGTGAATAGCCCCAGCCTTAAGCCCGTATATATCATGAATCTCAAAGTAGGAGTTCTCTTGCTTGATTTTAAGATGTTTTATTTTTGGCCAAGGTTGCGATCATTTATAGTGCACTGAACCTACAACTGATCAGGTTTCCCAACAGGTTCATTTAAATCTGGATTTACTGACTTCAATGTAAAGGTGTGTCATCAGACAGTTTGAAGGGAAATAAAGCTAAATGTTTTGTTTGATGCTTATTAGATTTATGAAATGCATTTGCCTTATTTTAGAGTAACTTCAAAACAGAAACGAAAAAAGCTCAACAACTAAACTATCTCTGGTTTTCACTAACTAAATTATGTTTTTGTTTCTCTAATTTGCTTCGGGGGGAACTGTGCCTTAGACAGAAAATTCTTGTTTAACTCTCCTACTCTAAGACTCTCATAGATATATGGCCTCAGCCTATTTTGTTCACCCTCTCCAACACAAGTCATTTCAATGTGTTACACAACCATCAGCTTCTGCCAACAAATGTACAGTACACACAAAAGAATTTGCACACTTCAACATGAGCCTCCATCACTCAAGACCAACTATGTTTTTAAAAATGATAGATGAATTCATTGCTGTCATCACATTTCTACATCATTGCAGTGCCTTGAATACTGTATGGGCAGATGTTTTGAAGGAAAACACTTTATTTCATTTGTAAAACTGCACACTGGTGGGATTTCTCTGCACAGTTTGCAATGATTTAGCAGAGTGATGTCAGATGGTTTTTCTGGTGAAAAGGCGAAAAGCAGCTCACAGTTTCATACTTGTGCATGTCGGCAAAAAGTGATCCCATATAGCAGTTGCTGCTATAAAACTTTGTACCACCCTGTTGACTCGTGTCATTGCTACTCCATTTTGTACATTTATACAGTTTTGATACTTGATGGTACTCTTTCAAGATGTCTTGTGTTATTGATATGTAATATATTTTGCGAGTTCACGTTTCTTATGGATGAGAGAAGAAACACATCTGATACACATGGTGTACTGTGAGTCTTACATCCAGAGACTCTAGAGCAAAGTAGAAGACTTCTAAACGTGCCACAAAACTATCTCATTCAAGAATCCGTGGATGTGAATATGTACATATTACAGAACTTTTGTAAAGAGATCTATTTTTTAAGCAGATAAAGCATTTGTAATTTATTGAATATGTTATGTAAAATTTCACATGTAAATGTCATGTAAGATCAGAAGAGTTTTGTATTTTTTCTTTATTGATAATGTATAAATTGTTAATTTATATAAAAGATTTAAAATAATCAAGTTGTGTTGCTCTTTTTTTCAGATGCTGATTTTTTTCTTTGCTGTTTGTCTTATTTAAAGGTCTACTATGGAGAAAATAATGAGTTTTATTTTCAACATCAGGGGACAGTAATGAGCAAAATCACAACCTTGTTATTTCCATTAACCACCACAGGGTGGCAGAAACGAGTACTATTCCTCACTTTCATGCTGAGAGGCGTTTAAGAGACTCAATGTCCTTAATTTTATGAGCCTTGAGCAGAAGCTCAGGAGCTCGGCCAAAACCTGGCTTATACTCACTTTAGTAGTGGAAAAAAGTACTACAAGTTTGCTGGACTGTCAAAAAATTAAAAAGATCAATAACTTTTTAAAATAAAAAAGAAATCACATGGAATTTCAAACAACATGTTTAGCTCTCAAATTATAGTTATCACTTTTTCTTTTTAAAAAGCATATTGACAATACTAGATATTTTGCCTTGAAGACACCTGTATGGTGTGTGGAACAACTCTTTGAAGACTTGAACGCACGTCACCATTGTTACAATGGACACTTCATGGGTAAGTTACATTTATAAAATGTATATGTTTATGTATTTATTTTCATTGTTTTGGTTTCATGTGTCTTTGCAGCATTGCAAACTACTTGTAAATGCCAGGTAGTTTTTCAGGATACGTGCGTGCGCACATGCTTGGTTGATTGACAGGTGTACCATGCGGCTGTAGAATGCCATTGGCTAATGTTGGGGGGTGCTGAGTTGAAATTAAATGCACCCCTATGGGACGGCGGGGGCTTTAAGAAAGATTTTAAAAAATTGACGTTTTTCCTACATTTTATTACAGAACCGGGTCAGATTGTCACTTTTATGGAATTTCAGAAATTATACATAACTCCTGACAAGGGGAAAACTTCAGATTGCAGCTTTAAAGAGGCCCTTCCATTATGATTCCTGAATATTACTCTGTACAATAAAAGTTTATTAAAGCTGGTGGTTGGAGGAACATGTTTCTAACTGTTTCTATCCATGAGCCACAACACATTAAAAATCGTTTTTTTCGGATGTTTCTGTTGAATATTTTAGCTCCACAGGTGTTCTTACCTTCATAGTAGGTGTGAAAACAGGTCAACAACTTCTCTTTCAGTTTTTATCTCTCAAACTACGCAGGTGGCGATAACACCCGAGTTCTCTCGAGTCCGAACAGCCTGTATCTGTTTCGTCACAACTCCTTTGTTTGTTAGTTTTTGGCAGCTCCCACAGTTGAAACCTCGCCTAGCATGCTGCTGGCTAAAAGCTGTTAGCATAAGATGTAGCAAACAGGAAGACACGACGTCTGACGTTGCCATGCGCAGCGGGAGACAGTGTTCTTTGCTCTCTTAGGCTAGTTTGTTAGCCAATCAGAGTCCAGCAAATTCGAATAATGAATATGAACGAGCTGCTGACGAAGCAGCCTGACAGAACCACCCAAATTTTAATGCAGACAGATTAAAAGGTCTGTTAATCAGTGTTTCCTGATGTTTTTTTTAGATATAAAATGTTTCATTACTGGTTAATACTCAAGAAATAACCACAAAGTCCTGAAATGTGTATGAAATGGCCTCTTTAAATAATCACATAAGGCTAAAGGTTCATCAAAACCAAAGTTTATTAAACAGCATTTGAATGAACCACTATTTCCTTTTAGAGAGTCACACTGTGACTAGCTGTTAATACAACAATCCAGTCAGAGGCAATCAATGTTTCTCTTCAATCAAACAGTAACAATAAGATATTTATTGTTCAAAATCTTTCCACAGAAACTGTCTAAAATCTTTCAGTTACTAAGGTCTTTAAGATAATTTCTGTCTGTTTGCTGGTGAATGTTTTCCTAGTAGGTTAAGAAGGAGACAACTGGACTTGTCTCTTGTGTGTTAAAATGAGTGAAAGGATTCTGCAGTTTGACTTTCTGTCATTTTTATCTTCACACATTGAAGAACTGACAAACTGCTGAAGTTATTCATCAAAGCTGTCCTTGTTTCCAGGGTGATCGGAGTCTCATTTCATCTGTCTGCATCGTTACAAATATCTGAATATTACCAAGACGGCACAAAGATAAAATGCTTTTCTTTTATGCAGCAATGGTGTTTTTGTCTTAAATCATCCACATGAATAATTTTATTCAATAACATTTTTAATGGTAGATGTAAAAGTGCTGCAAATTAAAACATGAGTGATACACAGATCGTGTATTATACCAGAGGGATAAGGTTCCCATCTGTCCACAAAGGACCTAGTGTACCATGCATGAAGTGCAGGTAAAAGAAGCAGGATTCTCTGAGGAATCTTTAAAAAAATCACATTTATGGTAAAATGTTCAGACTAATTAGAATTGCAAATCATAGAAAGGAGAAAATTGGTAGCTTTTTGCCTTAACTGTGTGACAGAGTGAATTGAAAGGGGCGGATTGGTACCAGAGAGGTACGATCATTATAGTGGTCACAGTATGTCAGGGTAATATGTAATGGAATGACCTGAGTCAAACTGTAGTAATCACAGTGTAGGCGACCAGTGAGTGACGGAAATAACAGAGCGAGGCATGAAAAAAACCAGAACAGTCACACGCATATGACAGGAGTGGACTTGATTTCAGACTCAGGTTAAGCACATACTTTAATGACTAAGCCTGGGATTTATGTTTGTATTAGTAATATTTGCCAGAAGGATTTTCAAATGAAATTACTAAGCAGCTCTATGAAGTAGATTTCACTAAAGGGATGATGATGTAAGGTTAGCTGGCAGGAGGTTTAGATGTCAGGTAGCTCAGTGCTTTCTAAGAGTTGTAATATAACACTCACTTGACCCTTGTTTGTCCATGAAACAACGTACTGCTTCATTAGCAATTTGTCAGGAAATTCTCTCAGGAGTCTCTCTGGCGCTCCGTAGAAGGTTTTTGCTGCTGTTTTTGTTCCATGTCATCTTTACAAATGCCCTGAAGTGATCTGGTGACTGAGCAGGATGGTGCAGTAAGCTGATTTCACCATCCCGTTCACTGAGGCATTTGTAGTCTTGTGGCACGAGCATGTGACTGGTAGAGAAAATCAGTTTGCTAAGATCCATGTGTGGTTCCAATGAAAGGATGTTCCTTCCTCTCTCTGATGCTTAGATACCCCCCTGGCACTCCTTTTTCATCCCGGAGCTGGATGTGTACCTTAAAATCCTGCTTCTAAACACTGCCAGCAAATCCAGTGTGGACACATTCTATCACAGATGAAAACGTGCTTTAAATGCTGGATTTGTCATGAAGGCATGAACACTTTCTAACATGACTACATGACTGAGCAATAGGGATAAAATCCTCCAACAGGCATTCTGCTGGGCAGAACATCCTTTGTTTGCAGTGAGAGGAACAAGTTGTTGGTTTTCCTCCCCAGTGCATGTCAAAGCATAATGACGTGTATGTGTGTGAGTGCTTTCATGGATGTTTGGGCTCTAGTGTGCCAGATGACTGACTAGCCACTTTCTTGCTGTGTATTTTAGCCTTTCACTAATGAGCCATTTTGCTCAGCTCTCAGTGGCCAGATGTCCTCGGGGTGGTGGACTGTTCAGGAATCAAATGGGAAGCTGTTGAGAAAAGAAGGCCCTGAGGAGATATCAGTCAAAGCTTATGACTCTCAAATTCAGGTGAAGTGCTCTGAATTTTAAGGGGAAAGAACCTGGTTTTAATGTGCTAATGCATGTATTTTAAACCGTAGGTTTAAACCCTTACAAATGTGATTAAGGGCACTAATTCTTAACCCATGGACAAAGAAGGAACATTTTCAATAACCATCTTAATACAATTCATGTAAAGGTTACTAAATGTCCTGTAAAAGCATTTAATGTTTTCTGGACGTGCTTCTGAGTGCAGGGCCAAAAGAGTTGCAGAGTTAGATATACTCTTTTTAATCTTAAAGTGGATGAATAATGTAAATTCTTTCATTACCATTTATGCAAAATCAATTTTTAACCCCACGTTAAATTGCAAGAGGCTCTGGGAAATAAGCCACAGTAGGCTGAGAAAATCTTTACTTCATATAAATTGAATGGTGTCAAACTGAGGTCAAAAAGCATGAACGATGCTATCATTAAAACAATTGAGGGGGTAGAGGTGTGTGTGCGCATGTGTGCGTGCGTGTGTGTAAGCAGACAAGATTACTGTTGTATTTCCTTGATACGAGGGGTTTCGGATGTACCTGTATGATGATTAATAGTCATGCGGCTCTCATCATAAATCACAAGAAAGGTTCATACTGGAACATGATCGTCCGCCTCAATCCCACATCACATCCTGAGCTGAAATTAATATGTATCACGGATTTCTAACCTTGAAGTGCAACTTTAAAAAATAAGGAGGATTGTGACAGCTCGGGAAATATTCATCTTCTTGCCAAAGTAAGATGAGAAGATATCATTCTCATTTCTTGTTTTCACTGTGGGGTTGCCAGGCAGCACCGCTTCCCCCCCAAAAAGTTGTTTCTCGTACATTTTGTTCCATCTTTCTAAGCAATGTGTCTCATCCGGAGCAAACAGACTTGAGATCAGTCCACTGTACACTTCTTTCCTTCTTTATTGAGTATAAAAGATTTAATGTTGAATGTCTTAACAAGGAAAGATCAAAAGCTACTTTCACTTTTAGGAATGTCAGTCTGGAGCCTTGGGTTAAAAAATGAGAGTAATAAAATCAGCTTTATGTATTTAAATGATCTGGTCCAGAAGAATAAGAACATTTTGGATCAATAGATTTCCGAGCCTCAGCAGCAGTGATTGTTCCTGTAGAAATTGGTCTGGAACCAAATGGAGCATTGATAAAGCGGCAACAAAAAACGAGTGATATTTACCATTATGTAGCATCTCCTTTTCACATCTGTCTGTAAACATCTGGGAAGTGAGACCAGCTGCTGGAATTTCCCATTCTTGTCTAATGCAGCATTCTAACAGCTCGACAGTTCTGGGTCTTTTTATTTCACTGTGTTTTCTGTTGGTGAACGAGTCCAAACAGTGACATCCAGTAGAGACTTTGCCTGCTTTAATGCAGCGCAGCAAAACATGAGCATCCAGTTTTGACCTTTGACCTTGGCCCTGCTCACAGCAATACCTCCTGATTCTCTGGATCATTTGATGATTTACTGTAGATGGTGGGAACTTGAAAATTCTTCACAATTTTACATTAAGGAATCTGTCCCTCTGCTCCTGATTAGCAAGCCTCCCGGTTTACTTCTATCCTGAGGTTTTCAGGTCACATCCCATCGAGAACAAGCCCTCAAGGCAGGCCCAGAACTTGCTAGAGGGAATAAATATGTATTCTCCTTTGTCAGGGAACATCTTGGGATCCCTCAGGAGGAGCACCGGGGTGTCACTGGGGAGAGGATCGTCTTTGTTTCCCTCCTGGATCTGTTACAGAAAAGCAGAGGAAGATGGATGGATGGACTTTTGGAGTTTTTTTATCTTCTGTTTTTTGAAGTTGTTTACGAAGAATAAAAATGAATAAAATATCTTTGAAAGTTTTGCCATTGCTCCTTCTGGAAGTGCACAGTGTGTGTTACAGCCCCCACTGTGTCAACACAAATGGTATTTTAAAAGGTGGCTTTCATAACAATTGAATAGCAGCATAAACTCAGATAACAGCAAGAAATACATCTAATTTTTTTAGTGTTTTGTTCACAGAGTTGCACAGGTATATTGACCAGACACGTCATCTGTAAACGTATAATAATAATAATACACAATAAATCATCAAACCATTGTGAGTTTGGCAGCTGAGACACTGAAACACTGAATATATGATGACAACGGTAATAAAACGTGTCTGAACAAGAACCTTTTCAAGGTTTAGAAACATAATGTTCAATTTTTATGTAACAAATATCTGAGTACCACCTGCTCAGATTTTTTTATCCGCATTTTTCTAAAGAAATGCAGATAAAAAAATAAATTTGGAAAACAACAGAGTTCTTGATCTAGACCTGTATGACCTTGATATTCTGACTATCTGCTCAGTATGAGCTCCAGCTTTCTTCTCAACACATGACACCTTCGATCTAAATTGTTCACATGGTGTCCAACTTAATAGCTCCCCTGTCTCCAGCAATTAATGGTGGAAATTTTTCCTTAATTAGCTTCTAATGCTTCGTGACATCCACCTGAAGGGAGCAGAGTCCGTGTGATGTTGAGAAAAACACGCGGTTGCACACAACAGTTTTTTTTTTTTGTTTTAATTCTTTGAACAAGGTGCTTGTGATCATCACATGCCGCTTCAGAAACATCAAGCTCCTTCTGAAAAGTAAATCTTGTAGACATCAAATTGAAAATGGATCATTTTACTTGCTGTTAAGTATCACAAAGGACTTGTGTTTGATTGTGCTGGTACAGAAATAATCAAAAACTCCTCACATCTCTCTAGATTTACGTGAAACAATAACTGAAAGCGGCAGCCCTAATTCCAAGAATAAAGAAACATAAAATGTTACAGAGAGCTTGGTTTTATTATGATTTTACGTGTTATTTTATACTGTTGTACACTTGTTATTCAGAAGCCACGAACATCACAGGAAGTTTCATCAACCCGGTACTAAAACTCCCTCAGATTTATTCATTTTTTTACCCAGTAAAACCAGTGATTTTACCCTTTTTTTCTTGTCTACAAAAACAAACACACACAAAAAAAATTGCTGTCAGTGAAATATTCTTCATATTCTATGGCCTGCGGTGGATACTTAAAAAAACAGACAGTGTCTCTACAAGCTGATCAGAATATTCATAATACAAGTTTCTTGGAGACAGGAAAGCTGTATTTATGAGCCATAAATTATTATGTGACATTTAATCTTGTCAATGAAAAAGTTTGAGCTTAATATACAAGCTCTGGATGGAGTACTGTGGTATGAATCATCGACATTTTGTATCCGTTATCAAGCATGCTCTGCAGAAAGGGCAACTCTTTTTACCATCAAACAGAAAGAGGTAATAGCATGCTACAAACAATGCTATCAGAGTATATGACTGAGCACATTTGTCCTGCACAGAATAATTACAAGGTCTCAGGTTGACACTAATGTGCCACAGTGTTGCCTTCAGTGACTTTTTAAAAAGAGGACAAGCTTCACTTGTCTGTTAAACAGCCCACAGAGTAAACTCCTGGCTTATTATAGCAGGAATTTGACTAAGCTCAGGTTTTTGTGCATCTTTAGCGGGTTTTGTTTCTTCTCGTTTAGCTTAGCGAAAGGTGGTGGTTACTAAGTGTGAACTAAATACGTATGTCTCAGAGGCAAGAGGCATTTAAATAGCTGCTAAGGAACAATGGTGGTGTCAAGCGTGACTGGATATGTCCTTCCCATCGGGTCAGAAACAGGGACAACAACAAGAACAAGTGGACATATTTAGACGAGTCTTTGTTTTTCTGGAAAACTTAGCAAGGCGAACATTTTAGTAGAAAAATACAAATATGTCGACTTTCAGACTCCAGATACTTCCGTTTAATTATTTTCTTTGTTTTTGTGTTTAGAACCTGCAGTGTATGTCTGACAGGTCTGAACACTTAAAGGTGCATTCACACCGGCCCAACCATCAACTTCATAAGCGGCAAGTTTACATGTAAAGTCTATGGTGGACGGGCGTCAGACAGACGTCAATGGCTCTGCGTCGCTTTGTGAGCTTTATGAGCGGCAACTTTTCAAGCGTTTCAGGCGTTGACACTTGAAAAGCTCAAAATGCTCAAAGTTCAGCTAGCTGAACTTTTTACGTTTATAATGCTCTTGAAGCGGCATGTCAACCAATCAGAGCGTCTCATCGTAGTGACGTACCTGAATGAAGCAGGAAGTCTTCTAACAGGGTGCGGCACAGACGGAAGTAGCGCTGGAAGCGAACCTCATCCATATGTAGCTCCTGGAGCAAATGGTTTAACTCCTCAAACTCAGAACGCATCTGAAGAATGGGGTGTATCCACAAACGGAGTAAATAAAGCCCAGCCACTCTCTCTATATGATCCGCTATAGCTCAGAAAATTCGATAACAAAGGAAGCCCCGCCTTCGCGCTCTTTTTAACGGTCCAGCGTTACGAGCTTTAACGCCTATGCGCTCTGGCTGGCAGGCGTTATGAGCTTCAACTTTCAAACGTCAAACTTGGAGCGTTATGAGTGTTGCTTGACGTTGACAAAGTGACCAGTGTGAACGCACCATTATGATTCCTGAATATATTACTCTGTCTGTACAATAAAAGTTTATTAAAGCTGGTGGTTTCTAACTGTTTCTATCCATGAGCCACAACACATTTAAAATCGTTTTTTTCTGAGGTTTCTGTTGAATATTTTAGCTCCACAGGTTTTCTTACCTTCATAGTGGGTGTGAAAACAGGTCAACAACTTCTCTTTCAGTTTTAATCTCTCAAACTACGCAGGTGGTGATAAAACCCGAGTTCTCCCGAGTCCGAACAGCCTGTACTTGTTTCATCACAACTCCTTTGTTCGTTATTATTCATCAGCTCCCGCAGTTGAATCCACGCCTAGCATGCTACTTGCTAAAAGCTGTTAGCATAAGACGTAGCAAACAGGAAGACACAACATCTGACATTGCCATGCACAGCGGGGCAGGAAACAGTATACCTTGCTCTGATAGGCTAGTTTGTTAGCCAATCAGAGTCCAGCAAATTCGAATAATGAATATGAACGAGCTGCTGACAAAGCAGCCTGACGGAAGGAGCCGGAATCACCCGAATTTTAATGCAGACAGATTGAAAAGTCTGTTAATCATTGTTTCCTGTCCTTTTTTAGATATAAAATGATTCATATTAGAGGTTAATACTTAAGAAATAACCACAAAGTCATGAAATGTGTTTGAAATGGCCTCTTTAAGACAGATTGATGATTCACTCCAGCAGCCCCGAGGTTGGCTTGGACATGTGTGACCATACAGCTGCTGTTTGTGATCAAAAACTCCAAAATAATCTTCAACACAAAGTCACAGTAATTTTACCAGCAAACACCACAAAAATCTGTTTTCTTCAGACTAATTTGGTATTAAGCTATCAATACTGCTTTCTGGTTATATTTCATGGTACGACAACTTGTTTTTGTCCTTTGTCTGTCTTCTGCATTTTTCTACTGGTTACTTCCTTTTTTCATTAAACTTCAGCCCCTGTTCATCAACACATTTGCTTTAAAACTGAAAGTTTAAAACACACCATAACACTAATAAAACCATTTCTAAACATTAATCATCATGCAGTTTTTGTGTGTCATCAATCTTTTTCACTTTTTCTCATTCTCATAAAATCATCTGAGTGTGTTCAAAAATCAACATTTAATCATCTTTACTCGTTCATCCTACTGATTACTGATTAAATTTTACCCCTTAACATCACTACATATTGTTTTTTAACAATTAAAAAGCTTTTAAAATGATATTTCTGTCTGTTTTGTTGCAACATTCAGTGTGTAAGTTTATGCAATACTGCTGTTTGAAGCTTCACTGTTAGCAGGGAGAGATCTCAATTTTCCTGACAAATGGCTCACTGGATTCTTCCAGTTTTACAGTCTTTTTCTTTTACGTAATCAGATAACTTACCGTTTAGTCTTCTGCTCTTTGAATGTGTTATTAGATAAAGGTGACAGACTTGATTATAAAGCTGAGAGAAAAGGTCTCATTTAATTTACCCATTAAAACATTAATCTTACTCTAAGCCTCCAAACCTTTTCTTCCTTGTTTTTTAGGTTAATTACATAATTTCTCACCTCTTAATTTTATCTACATGTACATTTTTGTAGCAATTTTGCGGTTTCTTCTATTGTAAATTATTGTTACTTTTTAAATGAATTAGTTTATACTTTTTTTTTGCCATTTCATATTTGAATGCCCTTGTTGTGTTTCTCCTCTCTTGGTGGATTTAGAATTTTGACTCTGCTGAAACATTCCCTTCTGTCTTCACATTGTCCTCAAGCACTTTAGATGCAGAATTCACATATAAATCAAGAATTAGAAGCTATAGTCTCCGAAATGGTAAAGCAGCATATATATACATAACAGACACCATTGTACTGTAAAGTTAATATAAGGCTCTTTTAAAAAAAAAAATCCTGTCTCTGTTCCAGAAAGCCTGATCTCTGCCTGGATGTTCACTGGCAGACCGTGGGTTTTTTTGACAGATCCTGTCATGAAAATATGAGGTTGTTCTGCATCGAACAGTCTTCTCGGGGCTGAATTTTCCTGGGCAGTCACTCCAGAATATATTGGCTGTCACCTGAAATATGTTCTACTTGTCGGTGATTTTACTAACATGAAATTATTTAGTTTAAATAGATTTTTTAAATCGCTTGCCAAGACTCATCAGTATCTTCTGCTGTCTTTTCCAAAAGTCTAAATGAGCTCCTTAGATCTGATGGCACTGCGAGAGCAGATATAACTTCAATTTGTGGAGGCAGAGATTTAAAGATGGATTCTGCAATCTGTCTTTTACTCTTTAGAGAAAATATGTTCATGGTTACCACATACACATTTATTAAGGGTTGTATTTCACTAGGCTGTGACTTTTAGCTGGTGAGTGCTAAACACATTCACCAGAGTTTCTGAAATGTCTCAAAACATTGATGATATCAAAGGATGTAAAAGGATTTACAAGGTGGACATTTAGAGCAGGATCCCATCTGTGTTTCTGTAAAGGGCCTCGATATTCCTTTGTTATAAGCTGGTGCTTTATAAAGTAAAAATGAATTGAATTGGATTGAATTGAATTGGTGCTGCACGGTGGTGCAATTGGTATTACTGTTGCCTTGCAGCGAGAAGGTCTTGGGTTCAAATCCGGGCTAGGACCTTTCTTCATGGCGTTTGCATGTTCTCTACATGCATGCATGGGTTTTTCTCCGGGGGACTTGAGGCTTCCTGCTTCAGCTTTTAGATGCATCAAGAAGTTTTTTGTGTTAAAAAAAAAAACAACAGCTTTTCCTCAGGGAGCTAATGAGCAGTGAGTGGAAAATGATTTAGACACATTGCCGTGCTGCCAGCTGTTAATCTGTAAGTCTCTTCATCTATCCGCCTCTCCATTAGCCTGTCACTTCATATGGCACTGGTTCAGTCAGGATGTCTCAACAACTACTGGCTGGGTTACCATGGAGTCTTCTGTGGATGCTCATCTTAGGAACAAAATTATTTTAATGGCCATCTTCTCTTTTGTCTTATGCCATCACGATCTTGAAGCATTTTTTTTAATTTTTTTGTTTCACGTTTTCTTCGGAAACTTGTGATTTGTTTGAAAAATTGCTGTGGAAATTAAAGCACTTGATAAATTACGGCAACATTTTAATGTTCTGATGATAAATGAGCTCCTCACTGCTGTGTTTTCCCAGAGACACTAAACATCTGCCTTTTTTTCTTACACTGGGGGAAAAAATACATTCTTCAGAATTGATGGTTTTGTTGGTGGTGATATTAGATTGCAGGTGAAACTGCCAGAACAGTGTATGTGTTTGTTTGTACATTAGACTTTATTTTATTTTGGTCAGAATAATAGAGAAACTGATTTTAATGTCTGTATTGGATCCAGTTATTGTTCTGTCCAGCAGAAAACTGCCTCTGTTGTTTCCCGTCTGAAGCTCACTTGATCAAATTAAGAAGTAAATCTGTTTGGTTTTCCTACAGCAGCGTTTCAATAGATGTTAAACAAGCAGACTGTCTTTTCAAACTGAGAGAAGGACAAGTTAACATTTGACCGCTGGATGGTTGCAGCAGTAGATCCTCTTGACGGAGCCAAAACAGCAGAAAAATGTTGCTGTCAGTTATTGTTCTGTGGTGATTATGACTTATGTGAAATCCATTTTCACAGTTTAAAAAAAAAAATTCTGTCAGGAAAAAGAAATAAGAACCAAACCCGAATCATCTTTGCCCAGTTTTAGACAAAAAGCAGCTGACAGCAAATGGCTGTGTGGCCTCTTCACAGATGAGACATCCATCTGTCTTTGGGCTGCCGACTGTTCCTCACAATAGATTCATTTTCTTTACAAAAATCTCAATTTACCTACTTTGATCATCTGCCAGACAGAAGAAGAAACCTCCAGGGTAATAAAATGTTTTTTATTTTAATCACAAATAATCTCAGGAATCTGTGCACTTGTACACAAAATTAAATAAAATAAATTAAAAAATGTTAATGTTCTTGTAGTTAGACAAGTGTGATTAAGTCATCATACGATTATCTTGAGGTTTCCATTTGAACACATTAATGCTGTATCTGCTCTGAAAAATATTTTGATGGACATACTGTAACTGTATACTAATGCAATTACCAGCAAGTGAAGGCATAGTGATAATAATGATGGTGGTACACGGTTTGCTGTTTGGAAGTTAACTGAGCTCGTTGATTAATTCATACAATCATCATGCTAATGTCCGAACTGGAGCACGAGGTGTTCTAGTGTAATACATCGTGTTATGTTCAGAGAAATGATCTTGTTTATTCTTTGTTTCTGTATTGTATTGTATTGTAATTCTAGTTGTTTAATTTGACCCTCTGGACTCTGTGCTCGCCTTTTGGAGCCACTTCACTTGCTTTTTTAAATATTTTAGCTTTGTTAGTGCAAATGGAATGAATGAAAACCCTTTCCTAAGGATCTGGATAAAAAATAGCAACATTACACTTTTCTGCGTTTTGAAATCGCTGGCATTGTGTGATCTAAAAGGGATTTAGAGTCAAAATTCTACATTTGAATAAAGTTCTACGCTTTTATGAACAGAACTGATGCAGATTAAAATATCAAGCTGTTAAAAGAGAAAAAAATCAGTTCATATTCATTTTATAGCATTTTGTGAATGAAGTCAGTAGGTCACAATTTTTGGACACAAACATGCTGAGTGGGAGTTTTATCTATTTTGTGTTCCCTTCTTAAAACTGACAACTAACTCATTCACTGCCATTGACGACTTTAGTCGTCTTTTCAAATACAACCGCTCACTGCCAAAGAGGACTAAAGTCATCATCTCTGTTTTTTAACGAGAGGGGTGAGGGAACAACCGCGCACACCTTAGAGTAAATATCACGCCTGTAAAGGACGTACAAGTTGTTCTCACCTGTGTGTGGCGGTGACATGTCATGTGATCATGATGATAATCCATGAAAGAGGAGTGAGTTTTGGGAAGCCATTATGCATAACGCAATGCGTAACATATGCAGCTCACACTTCCACAAAGTCTGTGTAACGGTCAGAAAAGTTTGGAAGAGAGAAAAGACGGCAATCAGCAGGGGTCTCACTAAAACACAGTTTATCAGTTTCAAAGACACTTTTCTGCCTGACATGTCTCGTTTCACAAAAAAGGTTATCTCCATTGTTTTGTCAGAAACTAGAGTTTTTGGTGAAATTACCTATGTTCTACAGCAGATTGTAAGAGAATGAAAAAAGCTAGAAACAGTCTGTTTGTTCATGATGGAAGTAGAGAGTGTACTCTTTGTTTTGATAGTTTTAGTGTTTATATAGCCATAAAGCACAATAGTCTGCGGCTCTTCAAAAACAGTAAAAAATGCTCAAAAATGCTGGCAGTGAAGGACCTTTCTGCTCAGAAAACAGCTGGCAGCCAATGAGTTAATCAGTTACATATCCCAGACTGTAATATTAACTCAATTTATTCTAATTTATAAAGCATCAGTTCATAACAAACATCAGGCACTTTACGGAAATATCAAATCTAATTCTTAGTAAAAAATGTTCCTATCTAAGGAACCAGCTGATTGGGTTGAATTGTCAGTTCATCACAATTGCTCATCCTGAGCAGCACAGCATGTGAATGGAAAGGAACAACTCACTTTTAAGGGAAGAAACCTCCAGCAGAACCAGAACCAGGATGAGCAACTTTCTACCTCAGCCGACTAGAGTCTGAACTGAGAGGAAGAAAACACAGACAAACACTGATGGATTTGAGCCAGTCGTCATTTCTATGAAAAGATAAACAGATATTAAGTTAACAACAATAATCAATTCAAACATGGAGAGTAAAGAGAGACAGCAGAGCGAAGAAACATGGTCAGTATGTCCTCCCGCAGTCTAAGCCTATAGCAGCATAACTAAAGGGATGGATCAGGATAAACTAACACTAACTATAGGATTATGTAAAAAAGAAAGTTTTAAGTTTGTTCTTAAAGCTACACAAGATGTATGTCTTAAGGCTTAAAAATAGAAGCTGGTTCCACAGGAGGGGAGCCTGATAACTGAAAGCTCTGCCTCCGCTTGTACTTTTATAAACTCTAGGAACCCCAAGCAAATCTGCAGCCTGAAAGTCCAACATGAGAGTTCTCTGTTAGGAACATATAAACAATAAGATCTCTTTAAATTGGCCCTATGGGTATCTGTCTCTGTGTGGCCATGCGATGGACTGGTGACCTGTTCAGGTGTAGCCCCGCCTCTAACCCAACAACCACTGGAGATACGTACCAGCTTCCCATGACCCTAAACAGGAGGAAGTGAGTCAGGAGACTGAATATTTAACATTTTTGACAAGAATTAATGTTCATAAAAACTTTATGTAGCAATTGTAACAAAAATCAATAAATGACAAAAAACTCAAACTCTTTGTGGCCACAAACAAATTGAGAGGATAGTGTTTTTGGACACGGCCAGAGGGTTATTCAAGTAATGCAATGTGCCAGTACTCCTTGTTCTTCTAATGCAGAATAAATTTGGGACAAATCAGAAGCCTCCCTGATATTACAAGTGTCAATGTCTCTGGCCCTCCATCAAAAATAAAATACATCATCTGCTTCAGAAAAATATTGAAATATTTTATGGTTCATGCTGCCATTGTTCTGCAGACTTGTTCTTAAGCTTGGGTGCGTACTGGTTTTGTGTCAGAGGCTTGTTTTTATTCTTTGCTTTGATGAAGACCAGCTCAGTTCTCCAGAGAGTAGATCAGTGTACCTGCATCCTACAGGTTTCTGTGAACTTGGAGCTGATGACACTGCTGAACATCATCAGACCTGAAGAAGAGTCATGATACGTCTGTCATTTACACCAGTACGTTTTCTTTGCTGACCACTGCGTCAGCAGAGTTTTTGTAATTTGTTTGAACAGTACACATTTTAAAGTGTGTCTGACGTGAAACTTTTATATTATTTTACTCCTTCATAACAATCAATATTACATTTGTGCATTTGTTGACCCTTTGCCACACAAACAGAGATGTGCAGCTTACCACTAATAAAATCTCAAATATTCATGGAATATCGATGCACAGTTTTGTGGAAAGTGCATTTACCAGTCTTACTATGGCAGAAACCATGACAGAAAATGGAGAATCAGATCAAGAATCTGTTCTTTTTTCAGGGTTTGTTTCTTTTTAAAGAGAAATCCACTCAGTAGAAGGGTCAATGTGAAGAGAACCGGTTCTGATGCACACAGATATGTTTGAGCCAAAATTGGTTCTACAGTCTTCAAGTTCTGCTGATCAAACACAGTCAGTCTCAGTGTCATCGTGGATGCAAAGGAACATTATGGATATACAACTGGATAAGAGCAGAAGGAGAAGAGACAGAGAAAGAAAAGAGACCAAAATCTACTGAGAAATCTCTCATAGAGTTACTGATGTTGGATCTGACATGAACTCATGACTCCGGTGGTGCTGTTAGTATTTCTCTCTGATTATGTGTTTTTATTGGGTGTAATTATTATGACTAAGTCAAATGAATTGTAAGTGCTCAAATGTGTGTTTTTGTGTAATTACAGCTGTGAAAAAGGTAATGTTCATAATGTTTCTTCATAACAGCATCTCGTTTCAGAGCGCACAGAAAGATCCTGTTGGTCTGAGAGAAAAGTTGCTCATTTCAAACTCCGGTCATTTTTATTTAGAACATTCAAATACTCAAAAATCCTCATGTTGAGAGTGTGACATTTGGAGAAGAGGATTCTTTGTTCTTTGTGCATGTTGCTGCCTTTCGTCTGTGCAGTATCTGATTACAGATTGTGCGGTAAATAGAAATTATATTCAATATTTAGTTTGTGTTACATGAAAATAAGTTTGACTCTAACGTGGCTGTGGAGGTGAATTCTTTCCACATATTAAAATCCAGCCAACTGAGTCAGAACATCTATATTTAGTCCTCGTGAAGTCTTTTATTTCTGTGAGTGATTTCATGATTCTGAGGGTCTGATTTAGGAAAATCCCTCCATTAATAAAGCAGTGTTGCTCCAACCACCTGTTACACCGTGTTTCACTGTCTTATCAACAAAAACACATGGTTCTCGATGTCCATACGTAAGATGTAAACAAAGAGCTGCGTTCCTGTGTTTAGTTACTTCTGGTTTTATTAGCTTTAAAACTGAGACTCACCTGAAGCTCATAAAAACATTCATACTTGTCTTATAAGTTTCAAACAAGACCAATTTTGCAGCAAAGTTAAAATTAACTGAGTTAAAATGCTTCTAAATTTTTTATTGAGACTCGAGCGAGTCACAAACACTTTAAACATCAGCTATCTTTGAAGCTTGTACATAGAAGACACATTTCTGAGTCAGTAGAACTACTGTGTGTTGGCTTTCTGAATGGAAAGGACCTTGAGGGAAGTTGTCTTTAACAACCTCATATTGGCAGCAGAGTTTAATCCTCATCCAGTTTTAATATACACAGGTTTGTATTTTAGTAAATACCTGTGTTTCATCCATACATGAAAATTGTGACAATTACTACCTGTTTGGTATAAATCTTTTATAAAACATTAAAATATAATCGTACAAAATCCCTGATTTATACTTCCTGAAACAGATAGTAGTGGTACTTCCTCATACTAGTTGTTTCCATAGGCAGAACTTTACTCCCTGACACACTCCAAATAATACACTAAAATAGTTGTTTGAAATCTAGAGGCATAAATCCAGCTCCCTGTCTAACAGGTCCAAACTCATCTGACTCATGAGTCAGTAAAAATAGAACTTTATTTAAGCTGGAGGCTGAAGGTGACCATAAAGTTGTTGTTTTGAATATAACTGAGTTAAAGAGGTCCTTTTATACACATTTCAGGACTTTGTGGTTATTTTTCAAGTATTAACCAGTAATATGAAACATTTTATATCTAAAAAATGTCAGGAAACACTGATTAACAGACCTTTCAATCTGTCTGCATTAAAATTTGGGTGGTTCCGTCAGGCTTCTTTGTCAGCAGCTCGTTCATATTCATTATTCAAGTTTGCTGGACTCAGATTGGCTAACAAACTAGCCTATGAGAGCAAGGTATATTGTTTCCTGCCCCGTAGCACATAGTAACAGCAGACATTCTCTCTTCCTGTTTGCTACGTCTTATGCTACAGCTTTTAGCCAGCAGCATGCTAGGCGTGGTTTCAACTGCTGGAGCTGATTAATACTAACGAACAAAGGAGTTGTGACGAAACAGATACAGGCCGTTCGGACTCGGGAGAACTCGGGTTTTATCACCACCTGTGTAGTTTGAGAGATTAAAATTGAAAGAGAAGTTGTTGACCTGTTTTCACACCCACTATGAAGGTAAGAACACCTGTGGAGCTAAAATATTCAACAGAAACCTCAGAAAAAACGTTTTTAATGGAAGGGCCTCTTTAAGCAATCTTCTAAAAATCTTTCAACATGGAGTCCCAGTAGTTTTACTGACCAGCAAAGGCACAAGTCAATGTTCCCAACTACTGTATGTATCAGTTTTTAGGGAACTGTATGATAAAAGTTGGTGAGCTTGCCACAGCTGATTCAAAAATAATGCAACAAATCAAAATTCACAAAACCTGACTCTCTCTTTGGCTACGTTCAGACTTCAGGCTGAAGTGACCCAAATCCGATTTTTTTGCCCCTATCTGACCTGTATCTGATTTTTTTCATGTCGGTCTCAATGACACAGGTCCAATTTTTTCAGATGTGACTCAGGCCACTTCAGCGTGTGGTCCTAAATCCGATATGTATCCGATCTTTTGGCATGCGACATCAGTCTGAACCACCAGGTCGCTTACATCCGACCTGACTGTCATCAATACCCAACCCCGACATATGACACTATTCTGCATCAAGGAGGTTGAAGAGAAAAGAAAACAACAGATGCAGAGAACAGTCAGTGACAGGAAACCAGAGTGTCTGAGTTAATTAATATTTGGGGAGACAGCTCTATTCAGGGCAAACTCGAGGGGTGTTATCAGAACAGCGCAGTTTTTGAAAATGTTTACAAAGAAATGACAGAGCGTGTGTTTGAGCGAACCTGGTTCCAATGCCAAAGAAAAATAAAAAGTCTCTGAGCTAAATATGTGTGTGGTGTCACTGTTCCTTCTAATGCGCATGCGTGACACATTCAAGACCCATTCTGTTCAAACAGCAAGTCACATTCAGGTCGCATTTCATTGGCAATATGAACGACCTTGCCAAAAGATTGGATCTCACAAAAAAATCTGAATTGAGCATTAAGACCTGCAGTGTGAACGTGGCCTTAATTTTGGGATGAGTCATTGAAGAAGTCCAATTTGTTATTAAAGGTTAGTTGGAGGATGAAAAATGGTTAATTTATTTTGAGCAGACGTGAATCCATCCTGTTCCTGCATCTCCAGAAGAGAACTCTCAGTAAATTGATCTGTTTCAGTTAGCAAGGTGGCTAAAGCTACATGAACTCTTTCAGGATAGGATCGGCTACTGGCAGTGGTTCATCAGCCTGTTTTGAATCATGAAGAAAAGCTCATTTCCAGTATATCTAGCTCACAGTGCTTCTCCGATGTGATTAGCCAGACTTTGATGACAGTGATGAGGGCGCTGCTTCATTCTGTTGTAGTGAAGAAGGAGATTCACTGGTGTGTCTAAGTTCCAACCCTCACCTGGTCATGAGATCTGCATGCTGAACAAAAGGATGAGATCTTGGATACAAGCGGCTGAAATGAGCTTCCTCTGTAGGTTGGCAGGGTTTGGCCTCAGAGATGAGGTGAGAAGCTCCATCAACCGAGCTTAAAGCTGCTGCTCAGCTTAAAGGAGTCAGCTGAGTTGGTTCTGACATCTGGTTAGGATGCCTCCTAGTCACCTACCTAGGGAGGTTTTACAATCATGTCCCACTGAGAGGAGACCCACAGGCAGACCCAGATTTTGCTGAAGAGACTAAGTATCCTTTCTGTTCTGGAACATCTGAGGATCCTCCAGGAAGAGTTGAAGAGTGTCACTGGAATGAGGGAGGTCTGGGTTTCTCTCCTGAACCTGTGGCCCCAACAACCTGATACTGGATAAGCAGAAGAAGATGGATGGACTTCAATACTGCTGTCTGGTGTTCTTCTTATGAAATTACACTTTATTTTTTTCATCTCCATCTTCATCCCTTTTTCTACTGATTCTCCCAGTAACCCCTTGTCCAAAACCAGTTTTATCCAGTTTACTTTTTTTTTCTATTAACCTTCAGGGTCTTGCTAAACTGATTCAATCTTACAACACATTAATATTAAAACTTCAAGTTTTTAAACACTTCATATGAATGAAACCATTTCTAACGTATCTAAATCTCCATCACGACAGACAAAATCCCCGTACATCTGTTCATGTCTATTTTCATCAAACCATCTGAATCATGACTGTGTTCAAAAATCAGCCTGTGTGTGTGTGTGTGTGTGTGTGTGTGTGTGTGTGTGTGTGTGTGTGTGTGGGTTTGTATTTCTGACCTCCTGGGGACCCGTTTCCTGACTTTTACTATCTTTCTGGGGTCCGAGGGTTCTTGTGGGGACCGAAGCCTGGTCCCCATGAGGGGGACTCCCCTTTTTAGGGTTAGGGGTTAGGTTTATAGGTATGGTGTGAATAGAGTTTTAGTTAGTCTTAGGGTTAGTTATAGATCAGTAATGGTTAAGGTTAGGAAAAGGGTTTGGGTTAGGTATAAATCTAGTTACTAAAATCAATGGAAGTCAATGGACGGTCCCCATAAGGATAACAAAACACACTTGTG
>SSNP01000083.1:177837-204232 GCA_006937955.1 Pachypanchax playfairii
CGTTCCTGCTTGTTGTGTCATGTCATTCTGTATGTTCCTGCTTGTTGTGTCATGTCATACTGTGTGTTCCTGCTTGTTGTGTCATGTCATACTGTCTGTTCCTGCTTGTTGTGTCATGTCATACTGTGTGTTCCTGCTTGTTGTGTCATGTCATACTGTGTGTTCGTGCTTGTTGTGTCATGTCATACTGTCTGTTCCTGCTTGTTGTGTCATGTCATACTGTGTGTTCCTGCTTGTTGTGTCATGTCATACTGTCTGTTCCTGCTTGTTGTGTCATGTCATACTGTCTGTTCCTGCTTGTTGTGTCATGTCATACTGTGTGTTCCTGCTTGTTGTGTCATGTCATACTGTGTGTTCCTGCTTGTTGTGTCATGTCATACTGTGTGTTCCTGCTTGTTGTGTCATGTCATATTGTTGTGTCATGTCATACTGTGTGTTCTTGCTTGTTGTGTCATGTCATACTGTGTGTGCCTGCTTGTTGTGTCATGTCACACTGTGTGTTCCCTCTTGTTGTGTCATGTCATATTGTTGTGTCATGTCATATTGTTGTGTCATGTCATACTGTATGTTCCTGCTTGTTGTGTCATGTCATACTGTGTGTTCCTGCTTGTTGTGTCATGTCATACTGTATGTTCCTGCTTGTTGTGTCATGTCATACTGTGTGTTCCTGCTTGTTGTGTCATGTCATATTGTTTGTGTCATGTCATATTGTGTGTTCATGCTTGTTGTGTCATGTCATATTGTTGTGTCATGTCATACTGTATGTTCCTGCTTGTTGTGTCATGTCATACTGTATGTTCCTGCTTGTTGTGTCATGTCATACTGTATGTTCCTGCTTGTTGTGTCATGTCATACTGTGTGTTCCTGCTTGTTGTGTCATGTCATATTGTTGTGTCATGTCATACTGTATGTTCCTGCTTGTTGTGTCATGTCATATTGTTGTGTCATGTCATACTGTGTGTTCCTGCTTGTTGTGTCATGTCATACTGTATGTTCCTGCTTGTTGTGTCATGTCATACTGTATGTTCCTGCTTGTTGTGTCATGTCATACTGTGTGTTCCTGCTTGTTGTGTCATGTCATATTGTTGTGTCATGTCATACTGTATGTTCCTGCTTGTTGTGTCATGTCATACTGTGTGTTCCTGCTTGTTGTGTCATGTCATACTGTCTGTTCCTGCTTGTTGTGTCATGTCATACTGTGTGTCCTGCTTGTTGTGTCATGTCATACTGTGTGTTCCTGCTTGTTGTGTCATGTCATATTGTTGTGTCATGTCATACTGTATGTTCCTGCTTGTTGTGTCATGTCATACTGTGTGTCCTGCTTGTTGTGTCATGTCATACTGTATGTTCCTGCTTGTTGTGTCATGTCATATTGTTGTGTCATGTCATCTTGTTGTGTCATGTCATACTGTGTGTTCCTGCTTGTTGTGTCATGTCATACTGTATGTTCCTGCTTGTTGTGTCATGTCATACTGTATGTTCCTGCTTGTTGTGTCATGTCATACCGTGTGTCATGCTTGTTGTGTCATGTCATACTGTATGTTCCTGTTTGTTGTGTCATGTCATACTGTGTGTTCCTGCTTGTTGTGTCATGTCATATTGTGTGTCATGCTTGTTGTGTCATGTCATACTGTATGTTCCTGCTTGTTGTGTCATGTCATACTGTGTGTTCCTGCTTGTTGTGTCATGTCATACTGTATGTTCCTGCTTGTTGTGTCATGTCATACTGTATGTTCCTGCTTGTTGTGTCATGTCACACTGTGTGTTCCCTCTTGTTGTGTCATGTCATATTGTTGTGTCATGTCATATTGTTGTGTCATGTCATACTGTGTGTTCTTGCTTGTTGTGTCATGTCATACTGTATGTTCCTGCTTGTTGTGTCATGTCATACTGTGTGTTCCTGCTTGTTGTGTCATGTCATACTGTTGTGTCATGTTGTTGTGTCATGTCATACTGTTGTTCCTGCTTGTTGTGTCATGTCATACTGTTTGTTCCTGCTTGTTGTGTCATGTCATACTGTGTGTTCCTGCTTGTTGTGTCATGTCATACTGTATGTTCCTGCTTGTTGTGTCATGTCATATTGTTGTGTCATGTCATACTGTGTGTTCCTGCTTGTTGTGTCATGTCATACTGTGTGTTCCTGCTTGTTGTGTCATGTCATACTGTTTGTTCCTGCTTGTTGTGTCATGTCATATTGTTGTTTCTACTGTATGTTCCTGCTTGTTGTGTCATGTCACACTGTGTGTTCCTCTTGTTGTGTCATGTCATATTGTTGTGTCATGTCATATTGTTGTGTCATGTCATACTGTGTGTTCTTGCTTGTTGTGTCATGTCATACTGTATGTTCCTGCTTGTTGTGTCATGTCATACTGTGTGTTCCTACTTGTTGTGTCATGTCACACTGTGTGTTCCCTCTTGTTGTGTCATGTCATATTGTTGTGTCATGTCATATTGTTGTGTCATGTCATACTGTATGTCATATTGTTGTGTCATGTCATACTGTATGTTCCTGCTTGTTGTGTCATGTCATATTGTTGTGTCATGTCAAACTGTGTGTTCCTGCTTGTTGTGTCATGTCATACTGTATGTTCCTGTTTGTTGTGTCATGTCATACCGTGTGTTCCTGCTTGTTGTGTCATGTCATACTGTATGTTCCTGCTTGTTGTGTCATGTCATACTGTATGTTCCTGCTTGTTGTGTCATGTCATACTGTATGTTCCTGCTTGTTGTCTCATGTCATACTGTATGTCTCCACCGGAAGTGATAGTTCAGATTGTTTTAACTCAGGTTGTGTGGAACAATAGTTATCTGTTTTAGATGTTTAAACATGTACATTTGGAGAAACAGATTTATTTCTGACTAAACTGAGAAGCTAACAGTCAGTCACAGAACCAGTGTGTTGTGGTTCATGTAAATTGTTTTTTAAATGCCTACAACAGCTGAGCTTTACTCCTATAGAGCCGCACCCACCACATGCCAAGTGACATAAGTGTGGTGGAAAAGTGTAACTTTATATGGTCTTAATATGAAAACTTAATGTCCATATTTAATATTTGAAGTGCTTTATTATTACCAACCAACTTAAAATAAAAAAAAAAAAAAAAAAAAATCAGTTATAAACTCAAGTTGGCATTGAGATTAACAGTAACAGCTGAGTTGTTACAGTTAATATGTTGTTTTATTATAGACGCATGCTCATATATTCAGCTTTAAGCACTATATAAATGTTAATAAATCACAATGTAGCTTCAAAATATGTAATTTAGATAGAAAATCAGTCACAAGTAGAAAGTACTTTAGTTAAATGTCAGTAAGTCACAAAAGTAAGTTGGACGAGAGGCGGAGTCACACCTGGACAGGTCACAGTCTATCACAGGGCCACATGTAGACAGACAATCATTCACATTCCCACCTAGGGACAATTTGGTTTTACCAATTAACCTTAAGTACAGTATATTTTTGGTCTGTGCAGATTCCCCAGAGAAAACTCACACATGTATGTAGAGAACATGCAAACTCCTCGGCTGGTTTTAAACCCAGAACTCTCTTGCTAGAAGGCAACAGTGCAACCAACTGTACCATCGGGAGAAAATAGACAGCCCCAATTGAAATGTAACGTAATTAATCAGAAAATCATAGATGAGATTACAAAGCTGACATTCTATGACAGAACGGTAATGTTGTTCACCTGAAACCAGCTGTCAAACATCTGCTGGGCCTTCACGTGACACTGAAAACATTACAGCTAGTGTTGAATTCATTTTCCAGACATTTATGAGTTTGAATCCTCCCTCTAATATCTGTAGGACTGTAGCTGCTTATGTTTCACTTAATGATATGGGAAGGATAACTGGTGCAACTTACTGACATTACTTACAGGTTTGTTCTTACAGACCCGCCCTCAGAAATACAAACCCATGTTGATTCACACCAGCTCACATAGTTTGATTCTCAGGTACTAGATTATTCTGTATTTTCAAGGTACTGCGGTGATTCTTGTTACAGCTAGCTGCTGTTAGTGCTTACAAATAATGACAGAATTATGAATAAATAACTATGATGTCAAATTTACAGTTCTGTAAAAAACAGTTATGAGTTATTTGAGACTGGAGATGTTTTAAGATGCTTTATTCTCTATTTCTTTCATAAGTTTTCCACCTACTTGAAAATGTCTGAAGTGTTGCTAATGACACACTGTGCTGACATTTTGAGGCAGAAACATGACTGAAAATAACAAACTTTTATTGAACTATAGAGTTTGTGTACATTGCAGCACAGCTGATAACAATCTAATAAGCTTCTTGTTGAACATGTTTAGACAAAGGTTTTTCTGGAAATATTTCTCATTTTATAATAAAGTGCTCATGTTGAACACAGCTAATGTAAACTTTGGTTCTAATAGGAATACATTTATCTGTAGTTCAGGGCTCGTTGCTAAAGTAATACATTTATTCAATCAATAATGAATAATATTGGCTTTTATGTTCATTTAATTTGACTGCAGCTATTTTTCTATTAATTAGCTTTGCAAAATAATGTAATTCATTATAAAAAAAAAAAACAGTGCAATGCAGATTTGCCCTCCACTTCAAGTTCAGATGTAACATTCCTGACTCCACATATCTATTCCAGTTGACATTACTAAATGTAACACTATGCAGACTGTCATATTAATTACTATAATAATTTACAGTATTTATTGGTTCTCCTATCATTTACAGTAACAAATATATTCTCATTGGGATGCACAAGCCATTCGACGTCTTTCTCATCAGCCATCCATCTGGTTGCAATTCTGCATTAGTAGCTCCAGAAAGGTTGTAAATTAGAAATGAAGGGGCATCTTGTAGCGCAGATCCCCAGACCTGTTCTAGAGCTCTCTGAGGCCACACAAACTACAGTTCCAATTCCTCAAATAAATCCTTCTGCAGCTGTGCTGGCCAGCAAGCAGTAACTCACCACCACATGCAGAAAGAGAGAGACTCTCATGATGGCTACATCTCTTCTTCTCCGGTGACACCAGAACACTCCCCTCTGTGGTTCAGTGTCCCAAAAGCCCCAAAGAGCATCATAGCAGACAAAACAGGGCTGTCACTTCATGCTGAGGACCAAGGAATTTATTCAGAGATAGATAGATAGATAGATAGATAGATAGATAGATAGATAGATAGATAGATAGATAGATAGATAGATAGATAGATAGATAGATAGATAGATAGATAGATAGATAGATAGATAGATAGATAGGAGAGAGAGAGAGATGACATCTGTGTGTTCTTCACACATTATGCTTCATGAGGTCGCTGCAGCAGTCTGATCTGTTTTAAATTTGGCCTCAGCTCTGATTGGTGTGTCAACACAGGCCTGATTTTAACCGCCTGCTCAAATGTGACCGTGTTTGTTGTGTCGCCCATTCAAATCCAGCCGAGATCTGATGCATATAGGTGGGAGCAGGCTCATCAGATTTGAGCAGACATTGTAAATCCAGCTTGTGTTGACTGACACACCAATCAGTGGAGAACAGAAGCAACACGGAGTGTGTTTGTAGCCGGAACGCCGTCTGTGCGTCTGTAAATGAGACACTCGTGCTGCTAAGTCTTCATTTTGTTCTTGCTTTATGTTATTTTTTTCTTTATTGCTGTCTAAACAGAGGAAACAATGTTTTCTTCTCTATTATTTTGGCAACACTTTGAAAGCAACACAAATATCACATGTTGGTGACAAAAATGAAGGATTTGATCCGAGAGATAAGATGAAGAGGCAGTCAGTTTTAAAGAGAGCTCTCTGGAGGATTTGAAGCTGCTTGGGTGGAGGGGTGGGGGTGAGATGGGGGGGGGGGGTGACAGCACAGGAGGGGCCAGAGTCACAATCAAATCACTGCAATTAGTAGAGGAAGCACAGAAGACCAGTGCCCCCTAGTGTTCACTTGATGAACAGCATTTCTTTAAAATTACCCAGAAGATATTCTCTTTCTGTACCTGGCAGAGACTCTGTGTTTTGGCACCAGTGTAGTTTAAATTCTCTCTTTTAATTGCTTTGAGAATTACATGGAATTTGTATGTCGTGTAATTCTCTTTGTCAGGAGCATTAAAGCTACAAGATCTCATTTATCTCCATGTGTCACTACTCATCACGTTAGCTGTGTGTAGTCAACAGCGTTTTATAAAAACGAGTTCATTCTCGACTGTTTCCTGATTCAAGAATGAATTCTTCAATATAAGCCTTTTAGTGGCAATTCTCCGTGAAGAAGCTCTAAGACTGTATTGACCTACATTATTTCATGTATTTTTGGCCTACAGTACGTCTTTATGTCTTTAGCTATTCTTCCTTCTCAGTATGACCCAGTATCCATAATCCCTTTGTAAAGGCTGGATTTCTGGTGCACATCACTCGATCTCTTTATCAATGGATTGTTTCTTTACCCATCAATCTGTAACCCAGGTGAAGCAGAAAGACCATGTGACTTCAAAGAGCACAAACAACAACAAACAACAAAACAGAAATTTTATTTGAAACAACACGTTTGTCAAAGAGGAAGACACTGATGGATGTTAAATCATTCTAATAGTTGTAGTTAATGAGTTTTGGGGAGAAAAAAATAGAAAATTGAGCCTTAAATGAAGGAACTTCTCTTCTTTCAGAGGTTAAAGTTTAGTCTTTGATGAAACCAGCTGATAGCAACTAGACTTTATCCTGAAGGGGAACCAACACAACAGGAAGAGCAGTTTCCTGGTTATCACAGCAGTAAGACACAAAAACTGACTTCTGTTTTAACCACCAGATTACTGCAAAACATTTAACTAAATAACTTTCTGTACACTTCAAAAAGCACATGTCATAACTTTAAAATAATCCTTAGACATCTATGTAAATAACTTCATCCCCTACTGTATATACTTCACTTTGATTTGACTGCAATATGTTTTATTTTTAGAAGCTAAACTAAAAAACATATACATTATAATATATTCCAGGTAATTGTTTAATATCAGGAAAACAACAGCAAAATAAATACCATTAAGTGATGTTACAGGAAGTGTTGAGCCATTTAATGTCTCTGGACATTATTGAAGTATTGATCATAACAGTACTAATTATGACTTCTCTCTTAAAGTCTTTAAAATCCACAAACATTAAAGAGAATCTGTTTAATTTCTTAATTTTACTCAAACTGGAATCTCTGGGATCTTCGGAGGACGGATTCGCTTGTCTTTCATGATGACAGCTGATTTTCCTCTGAGATCAATTAACCACAATCACTCTAGCTGTTAAATATACATACAGCTCTATTAGGTTGAGCTTTAAGCGCCATGATTCTAGATGTTAGTCACGGATGGTTGTGTATTTGTGTGATGCATCATTTTGTAATTGCCCATTTATTTGTTCCCCACTGACGGAGCCCCATCCGCCACTTTAACTCTGCTGATGAAAGTGCAGATGATGTCAGAAAACGATGCGCCTCAGCTGATACTGTCATGTTTCCTGAACTTTTTTTCTTCTCTTGTCCTTTTCTTTGTGCTCAGGCTGATGAAGAACTTGTAACTTGTGGCTAAATGAAGCAAACGAGTAGCAGCTCTAATGGGCAAAACGACCCTCCTCCCCCTCCTCCCCCTCCTCCCCCCCTCCCCCTCCCCCTCCTCCCCCCCCATCCCTTTCCTCCATACAGCGATCTGTATTATGAGGGAAACTCCCAGACAGGGACAAGTTATCAGGTCAGTAGCAGTGTTCCCCAAAGAAACGATAACATGAAGTAATGGAACTGAACTATTTTTGTGTTTTTTTTTAGCTTTTTCCATTTCATATTGGATTTAATGACATAACAACAGCTCATCAAAAAATCGTTACAAACATCATCATGAGATCATTATAATATATTTTCAGAAACCATTTGCACAAATATGAATATGCACAGATGATTTGTTTATTTTGTCCCCCCCAAAGCATAAATAAATACACTACTTGTGTTTTTGTTTAAATATCAGTGTTTATCTTTAGTTGCTGTTATCTCCCTCCTGATACCTTCACTGACATAGGGGACATCCTGTATATGGTGGAAACGAGGACTTCAGTCCAGTTCCACGATCGTTTACATATGAGTCAGGTGACAGCAGCTTTACTTATACAGTTTACATTCAAACAAAGAATGAGTTCAGTAAAAAAACACCATGATAATCTCCTAGAGTTTGGGGAAATTGATCTGGTCTTCATCTGGTGTAAAACTAACACTGTACTTCAGAAGAAGAACATCATATGGACAGTCAGACATGGTGTAGTAGTGTGGTGGTCTGGAGCTGATTCAGGTCTGCAAGGACTAACTAATGGAACTATAAGTTCTGATCTCTGCAGGGAAATCCTGAAGGAAAAAGTCTGACCATAAGTTCATGACCTTCAGCTTAAGAGCACTTTGGTTCTGCAGCAGGACAATGATCTGAAGTTAACCAACAAGTCCAATAACTCAGAGCAAGCAGAATGAATGTTTAGAAGAGGTTTACTCAAAGTCTGGACTTAAATCTGATTGAGATGCTGTGCTACAACCTTAAACAGGCTGAATTAAACAAGTCTGTAAAGAAGAGTGGAATAAAATTCATCCACAGGGATGTTAGAATCAATGCCAGTTATCACAAAAGCCTGATTGCAAACACTTTTTGACAGCATCGTATATTTTTCCACGGTGAGAGCTAAACAGGAGGTGAGAGTAATGAATGGGATTTTTAGAATTAAAAATTGCTCCTTGATCTCTGCAGCACAGCTGTGTCAGCTCTTCACCTCCATGACACACAAATCTCTTCAAATGAGAGAATGAAATGCAGGTTTGGTGAAAACACCAGCGCAGCATCAACAAGCGTGCCCACCTGTCTGCCTCTTGGCAGATCTTTATGGTTGTCTCTCTTCCTTGTGTTTGTTTGTGTGAACATCTCTGTCTCGCTTCATCACATTTTTTCTTCTATTTATCTTGTTTTTTTTTTCACCTAACAGGCTTTTTTTAAGGAAAGACAACCTGACCTTGATGATTCAGCTGCTGTTTACGATTGGGATCATTTGTGCTTTTCTTTTCTGGTGAAGAAGCGAAAAACACAAGGGATTTCTCTCAAACAAGAGAAAATCCATGTCAGAAACCTTTTCTATCCGTCCACATGGAGAGTGCGGTAAGAAGCACCTTCACCACTGAGTAGTATTATTACCACTAAATGCAAATTTGAGCATGTAACCATCGTGGATCCTGAAGTGAAGCACAATAAAAGGGTTCGATATTTCAGCTTGCAGTGGTAGTTTTGTCAAATAGATGCTGTCGAAGCTGCTACAGTCATTTCCTTTCATAAATTGTGTTCAGCTCCCATGTGTGATGCTCTGTCCTCTATTAAAATTTAATACAATTATTCTGCCGCCTCTTTCAAATCAATGTTGGCTCTATTAAACAGCCGTTCCTGTTTCTGTATCTTTATAGTTCTTATCGAATAACAGGAACACATTCAGGAACTGGGTTAAGAGAAATCACCGGTTCTCCTACTGTGAGATGTAAGTCATAAAGAAAGAAAACATTTTGGTGTTTTACCCACTTTAAACCTGCAGTTTTTTCTGTTTTATGCATTTTCTAAGTGGAAGTTTTGCATCTGTTCGTGTTCAGTGTAGAAATGAAATGCAGTGAATTTTTGCACTGAACATAATGTGTCTTTATTTAGTCTTTTCACTTCCTTTGATTTCTGATGTTAAACAGTTCAGCAGTGCTGGTGCTGGTAATGGTCTCGCCCTGCTGTGACAACATCCATTGTCAAGTACCCCTCAATTTCATAACCCCTGGGCCTGTTTGTGAGTAGAGGCAGCTTCAAATCAAACCACAATCACCACACCTGCTCTGTTTTACTTTTTTGATTTGCTTAACCCTCAGACCCCCCCCCCCCATCCCCCACCCCCACCCCTCCAGACTCTTACAGAGGGCTTGATGCTCAGATCTATGGCAGCGTGAGTGCTTGTTTTCCAGGATGAGTTCCACCTGATGACTGACTCATTTGCACAATAATATTAATCCGATTCAAACCGTATCTGATGGCGTGCTCAGTGCCAACCCTGAAGCCATCCGATCAGATAACACGTTATTACCGCTGCTTTACCTAATCAAAAGAGGATATGGAACGGCATTTCATTTTTTTATTGGCTGAAGGTGAATCTGAAGCATCACAAATACTTCAAAATTACAATTTCTCTGTCAGAACCCGTGTAAACATGAGTCACCTTTCAGCTGTGTGCCACTAGCTCAGAGTAGAACGTCACTAACATGGTCAAATTATCAGATAATGAAGGTTTGCAATTTATTACGGATTCCTCAACTTGTGGTGTTTGTTACGTCAGTCTGGTTAAAAATCATAACACATTTATTTGATTATGGATAATGGGGTGGGGGTGGGGCTGCCTTAAAAGATAAAAAGAAACCCCTCTGTTCATGCATGTGCTCTACCTGCTGACAGGTTTCATGTGTCCCACCAGGTGGATTTCCAGTTACTCATCTGTTTGATGTCTCTACCTGCAGGTACTTTGATACTCGAGCCATCCTGTAGGTTGTGGGTGTAACGGCGCTCGTTTCCTTCAGCGTGAGTCTGTTTGCCGTACAGTCAAAGGTCAGATCAGTCCCACACTCTTAGCTTCTGTTTGCAGCGCCACTAAAAGTGACGTTTCAGAAACCAAATGTGGTGAACATCCGTGTGCCAAATGTGTTAAACTATGAGCTGTTGGCCAGGTTTTTTCTGCTCCTGCGGCACTAGGAGGGGTTTAAAAGTGTGATGGGATTTTTGTTCAGGCAAAACTGTGATTATTGCTGAAATCAGTGTTTATGTCAGTCAGATTAATTCCTCACATCCAGCAGTGTGACAGAGTTAAACTCCTTTAAGCTGAGGGGCTTTTTACAGAACATCGACTTATTTACAGAGTCACCCCTCTTCCTCTTCTTTAGACCGTCTTCTTTCATCATAAACCGCCTGATAAAGCAAAGAGGGATCATTTACTTTGGAAAAAAGACTGTGTTTGATTAGCAAGTCATATTTAGGTGCTGAAAAGGTCAATTTTAAAAACCAAAATCTGAACCTGATTATGCAAATTCTAGACAAATTACAGCAAATTTGTTGCAATAGATGCAAATGACTGTTTTTGTTTTGTGTCATGTTGGAAATCTAAACGCAACAGAACTTATGAAAACATCTTTTAATTCAATTTAATTTATAAAGTGCCCGTTTATATCAGATGTCAAGTCTAATTCATGTTAATACTCCAGATTCAAAGCTTAGCTTTATGAAAACATTGTTAATAACAATTAAGTTCTAAGTGCCAGTTAGTAAATGATCATCCTAAGGAACCAGCTGATCGGGTTGAATCATCATATCAACACATTCTCCCATCCTGAACAAGCAGCACAACTGAACCAGTATTATTTTCCCAGCACCATATGTGGGCGGAACTGGACTGAACTCCTTGTAGTTCATTTAATATTTGCCAAACTCTCTTTATGTTCTCATGTAGAGACAAAAAGAAATCAGCTGCATAAATTGGAACAAGGTTGACATTTTAATTACTTGGAACCAATAATAACAATTAGGACACCTTTCTGAAACACATTGTATCGGCTCCTATTCAAAAGTAATTAAGGCCACAATTAAGCTATAAAAACGCCACATTCTAATTGTATTTAGATGCTGTTGGGATTTCACTCACTTTTTTAGGGAAATGACTACAGATCGTGTCAAACAGAACAAGTCGCTGTCTAATGAGTATACTGAGAATGCAGTCTGATCTGAAATGTCTCTGCCCACCTTTAATCTTTAGTATAAAGGAAAAAGATGCAGGGTTAATAGAGAGAGATGCTCTGTACTCTACTCAGAGTCTATTGATTGAGTAAGCAGCCACCACCTCAAACAGTTAATTTATACAACGTCTTGTTCATCTTGCAGTCTCCAGCACCTCCAAAGCACAGAGCCTTTTGATCTCTGTCACTGTGATATAAATGTCAAACAGACCTCCTTGCTTGTTCAGCTCATACCTCCTCAGGTGATCAGTGTTCCCCTATAGTGCCATCTTTTTTCTGTCAGTCTGAAAAGGGCATTTCAGGCCAAAAGGCCACATCCACTCCCCCTCTTCAGTGCCACTGCTGCAGCATGTTGATTAATTACTGAGGACAATTATATCCAGAACCATTAGGATGTTCTTTTGTGTGGAACTCTAGTATATCTTTGTCATCTCATTGTCTGCAGAGCCTCACTGCAATGCAGATGGCCTTGAGCAGGAATGAAAGATGTTCTGTGCAGGTTTATTTATTTATTTGTTTTTGGTTAAGAGGCTCATCACTGTAAGTGTCTCTGTCTCTTTTACCCCGCCCACACACACCCTCTTTTTTTCTGACAGCAGTGGGACTTCACGCTTGAAGCCGGGTTCTTGTGGGTGTTGGCTTGGTCCTTCATTTCATTCGCTCTGCTGTGTGCAATCATCCGATCACAGGTAAATCACAAGTATGTTGTGTTCATGCGTTTGCAGCGACAGCAGGCTTGAAATGAATTGCAGCAGTGTGCAGCCTTGTAGGTTTTTTCCCCCGAGTGTACTGCCACTGACCTGTGAGCTGAGCTGACTATAAAGAAGGACGCGTACATTCTTAAACCTCAGAGGAGCCACACGGATGTCACACTGATGCATTTCAATTTACGATGCACCTCATTGTGTGTCGTTAGTGTTTTGGCTAAAGCAACCTGCTACAGAAATAGACAGTGATATAAAATACTTATTTTTCTTTTGCACAAAGCAGAAAATGAAGTAGAACCAAAAAACCTAACCTTATAATACATCATGTCCACATCTTATCAGCCTTCACCCTAACATTTACTCCCCAGAACAATCAGCAGGGACAAGAAATCCTTTTTTACTTTCTGAGTTAACAAACCAGACTAAATGATCATGTTTCCAACAAGCAGCATCATTTATTTGATAAAAAAAAACTCTGTACCCCATTAGACATGAAGTCATCAGTGTTGGAGAACGTCTGCAGATTTTTATTATTTTTTTTGCAGGATCTTTTACTCCTTCCTGGGAACTGCGCTGTTTTCTCCGGTAAGTGAACTCGAACTCTCATGGCAGTAAATGGATGTCTGCAAAACACTCGCATTAAAATCAAACACAAATGACCTTTGAGAAAGAAAGAAACCGACCATCAAAGAAGCCGTAATGTCAGCTCAATGAAGTAGCTTTGATGTTGGGGACCAAACAGTCTGCTTCCTCTGTTTGTCACTGTGCTTAGTGGGACTCTGATGTCCTCTTGCCCTTTAATTTCAATTATGCACTTGGTAGCAGCAGCAGGCTTCATTTTCACAGCCACCTCTCTTAAGTGATTTTGGCATTAACAGCAAATGTTGTGACCCATCCCGTCAGCTGGTGGAACAAACTGCAGCTGCGTGCGGAGCTGAACGGGCTGTCAGCAGCAAGTCACAACTTATTTTCAGCTACCTAATTATTTATATGCTCTGTTGTTTATATGCACTGACTCGTCTCTTTAAAAAAAAGTCTGCGTTTCTTTTTAAACCCATTCATGGAACTGACTCGGTCTCTTTCATCGCACTAACACGCCGTCACCACACGTCAATGTTGTTACAGCTCGTATGTGTCTTTCTCTCTGCAGTAACTTGGTGTTTGATACTCAGCTAATCTTCAGAGGGAAACACAGGAAGTTTGAAACCATGTGATCACTAGTCTAAACCTGAATCTGGACATCAGCGTCATGTTCCTCTAAACCTGAACCTCCTTCTCACACGTCCAGGTTATCTTCTTACTGAAAACTAAACAGATGCCCATCATACACCGATCAAAAAGACAGCATGATTATTGCACAGGTGTGTCTTAGACTGGCCACAATGTTGTTTTGTTTTACGGGGGGGGGGTATGGGGACTTAGAAAACCAGTCAGTATCTGGTGTGACCAACATTTGCCTCATGCAGACCCCCCCTAATAAAACAAAACAGAACATTTCAGAGTGGCCTTTTATTGTAGCCAGTGTAAGTCACACCTGTCCAATAATCCTGCTGTCTAATCAGCATCTTGATATGAAACACCTGTGAGGTGGGATAGATTATCTCTGCTCATTATTACAGATTTATACAGATTTTTGTGTTAAAAGATTGGGTAGCATTTTCTAATTAGTCGTGTCGTTTTAAAGACTGAGAGAGATGCAGCGAACAAACTGCTTCCAATTAAAAGTCTGAATGTTTCACTGGGTGGTCCTCGGTGATTCAAACAGCACAGCGATCAGGCAACAACGCTGCAAAACTCAATACGTTGTTTATTGGCATCACACACCAAACAGTTTTTCATATAAAGAGGGAATGTATCAAGTATAGACTATCAAAGTGCAAATAGCATTTCAAGATTTAGATGCTTTACAATAGAAAATCTTAATGAGTTACAAAAAAAAGTCATGTCATCTTTTTATTTTTTCCAAAATAAATCATCAGGACATTGAAGGTGAAATACAAAGAAAATAGAAATTTCATTTGGAGTTGTATCCATATCATGCTGTTTCATACTTTTAAATCACATGTCTGTTCTGATTAAAACATGAGCATAAACACACGGCTCCATTATCAACATGGCACTCACAGTTTGGCAACTTCAAGCGTCTCGATGGGAAGAAAAAAAAAAACATTATTCAATGTGGGTAAAAAGTGGAATTTACTTGATTCAAACATGAGTCTGTACCATAGACTGTATATGATGACAGGAAATGTACTGAGAAAGTTGAGGCTGAAACAAAATTATCGCCCCCTACTGGCTGCCTGCAGTTTTAAGCCCCGCCCCCTCCATGGCAGTGAATGGGACATTCCTGCATTTTTTCATCCTGTCATTTTTTTGATTTTGTTAAGGACGTTCAGCCTCATAGTTCTAGTACAAAAACAAACATGGCAGTAAATCCTGGATACACTTTGAACTCATTCAGTGCCATTGACGTCTCTTGCTTTTTTTAACGGGGGGTGTTAGAGAATGGTCACGCGCACCTTGTGACTAAATATCACACGTTTAAAGAAAGTACAAGTTGTTATCTGTTTGTGGTGAAAAGTCATGTGATCATGTAGAAGTTAATCCATGAAAGCAGAGAGGGTTTTGGGAATCCCCTCGGCGTAACGCGGGGTGCAGAGCGGGAAACCTTACGCAGCTCACACTAAAACTACGTCTGTGTCGCGGTCACGAAGGAGAGATGAGGACAATCAACCTGGGTCGCCCCGATCACCACATGTCGTCTCAGCCAGAGACATTCATTTTAACAGACGCTCCCAAATCACATGATTTTAGTGATGCAGACCCCCGAGTCGTCAGATGATGTATTTCCTTCTGGATCAACCAGGAGGTGTGACACTTTTATGCCTGACGTGTCTCTTTTCACTAAAAGCTTTTCATCTCTTTTTGTTTTGAGATTGGTGAATCTGATGAAAGTTCCTCTTTTCTACTGCAGATTACTAAAGAACAGAAAAGGGTAGAAATATTTTTTTTTTTTGCTGCTGAAAGAAGAGTCTAATCTTTCTCATGGTGGTTTCAGAATTCACATAGTTATAGGACAAAATATTCTGTGGGCCTTCAAAAATCTGTAAAAATGCTCAATGTATCTGGCACTGAGGGGGATAGAAATCTGAAAGTGGCACTGAATGAGTTAAAGGAGGGCAGCTGATTAAACATGTCGTCCATTCTTTCTAAAACAGAATCAACTCCTCAAAGTAAAAACTATCGCTGGGTTTCACATCATGAGTTTTCATTAAAAAGTGTTTGTTAAATACACAGTATTGCAACTTTCCTCAATATTTTAGTGTCTTTTGTGTTTTCAGATACATGATGAACACACATTATGTCAACTTGTTTAAAGTCACTACAGTGATTCAACTCTTCATGACAGGAACTGTTTCTAAATGTCGGGCACAGAAACAAAAAGATTCTTTTAAACTTATAGAAAGTATGACACCTGCTATTAAAATGTATTTCACCAAGTCATTTAGTTTCATTAGTGTTGACAAAAAAAATCATGCTACAAAAACTTTGATGAAACTAAAATAATAACATTAAATCAACAGCTTGTGTGTGCACTTTAAACATTATATGAGAGAAACCACTTTAAGGTAACGGGTGTGTTTGTTTCGGTGTAACTAGCACACAAGATTCATGTGGAGAAGGAAAAAAAAACTACAATGACTGACAGAAAGGCACTGAATGTTCTCCACTCTGCTGTCTGGGGCTTCTACACTCATTTACATGTTTGTTTTTCACACATCTGTAATAATTAACTTATCAACATCTGGGGGTGAGTGCCTGGTTATCTTACAGACTGGCCTTCCCTGCAGTACAAAACAAGAATACTTCAGTTTGTCACGTTTCCCGTTCAGCTCAAACGTTACTGTAAGATAATCTACATGTGATTTTAGAGTCTGCTGTTGTAACACTGTGAACTGAGTCACACCGTGCGGCCCCTCTGGGCCTGTCAGCGTTTGCTGCTTTTGAAGCTCGGAGGACACTTCCTGTTCAAACTGAGGCTTTGAGATGTCCAACATTGTCTAGTCCATTTTGAAAGCCTCTTTAAGAAATCACACGCTTTTCTATTTAACTTTTTTCCTGAATGTGAAGGCTTCTCATAATAAAGAACACAACCACAGTTTCACACGGCACACAACGTTTTTTTAACGAGTGAGATTTGAAATTATCGCTGAGCTGTGATTAAATAAAATACGGCTCCAGACGGTCACATTTAACTTTGTTGAGATTGTGAGAAGCAGCAACAATCTGCTTTAAAAGGATCCACTTGGTGATTGAAATTGTGCTTTTAACAATTCGTGTTTGGCACCTAAAAAATAGGCAGATATGAACAGGACTGAGAAATCTGTCCCAGTCTGAAGAAACTGTTGGAATACTGGAGCAAAAATATCTATCTGCTGACCTGATTGAGACTTATACAGTAGGCTTTAGTCCAGTGGAAAAAAACAACAAAACATTAGGTTCTCGGCTAAATGTTCTAAAAAAAACAAGGTAAGTCTAAAGAAGGCTACATATTTTCCTCAGTACAACCTTAATTTTAAGTGACAGCTCCTTGAAAATGGTAATGGTGTGATTTCTATAGTTAGTTTACTGCATGAGGACCAGCTGCAGAGTGTGATTATAAAAAGTGATCTGATTGCACTGATGGCTAAAGTGCCTGTTCTGAAAGTGAAGAATTCCAATAATTGATTTCACACCTATCAGCTAAGTTTGACTAACGTATTCTTTATTCTGACTACATTCCACTTGAATATCTTCACTCAGTTTCTCATTCTGTAGTGGTTATTGGCCCTAACTCTAACCTGCCTTCGGTCTGAACTGAGCAGATCATACCAGGTGTACATGCTCCTCCCACTCGGAGGAGCTGGTGCTGGGCAGCTGGTCGGATGCAGAGTCACATCGAGGAGTGTCGACGTGGCAGGTCTTTGAGCTTGCACGCTCACCGAGATTTCCACTTGTGTCAAGGACTGCCATGTAAGGTAACGGCATGGCGTCCAACCCCACTAGATCCAACTGAGTCGGTCTCTCAGTGACGGTACGCCCCTCCTCCAGGTCACCAGGTCTCTGAGGGCAGAAACTCACTTCTGTTATTGTTTCCTGAGGTTTTCTGTCATCAGGGACGGGAATAATCCCACACTTTTCTTCATCTTGCAGGCGTCCTTCTGTGCCTTCAAGTATCAGACCCCCAACTGAGTCGGTATNGGAGGAGGTCGGGGGGACCAGGGTGATACCAGGTGACTGAGGATTTATGTCGTGAAACCAAGCCATGATATTACCGAGCAGATTAGCATTTTTTGATAATGCAGAAGATGAAGACGGGTCGTGGCTGCCACACGTGGTCGAGTCTGTTGTATCGGTGGATGAAGAGAAGAAGCTCGTCGATGAGGTTCTGCCACCTGCAGACATCTGATGATGAAGGTCCCAATGCTGTACAGAGATGGACCTACCAGGGGCTGCAGAGTACTGGCTGCTGATGTTGCTGAGTCTTGCTAAGTTATCTCCAAGCTCCAGTAGTTCTGAGCTGCTCAAAGATGCTCTGGGGGGAACTTCAATGCCTGGAGGGCTCTGCTCAAGCCTGGAAGGCAAGGAGGTGCCGATCGCACCGAGTGAGGCTTCATTGGCCAGAGCATCATGATCAGACCCACTTCCAGCCATCCTCGAGTCTTGAAGCGAAAGCTGAATAGCAAGTAAAATGTTGGGGTCATCCTCCTCCAAAGAATCGAGACCCTGCAAGAACAAAGAACAAAGACACTAGAGACACGACTCTCATCTACAGACAGAGGACAAACCTGCATGAGGGTCTGACTCTGAAGGACGGTAAGATCTTCTTCACTACAACTCAAACATTTTGAGATGTCCAAGCTTTATTTATGTCACTTATTTTATCCGATAGTAAAGACTGTTACAACACAAACAAATCTGTGATTGTAGCTATTCTGAAAAACAACAGTCTACTACTGTCTTCAGTAAAAGTACCTTAATTCAGAATAACTAACATGTTTTAAGTGCTACAATATCGGCAAATCCCCGATGTGCCTGTGATAAAAGGAGATGCCAATTGAACTTAAAGGTTTTTACAAGCCGAAAGCCTCAAGTTAATACGACCACTATGTGCTCACCATCAGAGGACCTTGTCTGTGTCCACCTCCAGCATCCTGTGTGTCTTTTATGGAGAAAAAAAATTAACAGAAACAAAAAACAAAAATCAGAGTCAAAATAACAGTCATTACTGACTCTACTGTCAGAACTGAATAGCAATTAAATCCACCGCTAATTACCACATGTAGTAAAACCCTTCTGTGTAGTTTACATTGGTACAGCCACCTGGGAGACAATGGACATGCAGAACTTCCCCGGAAAATGTACTAATTTGATATATTTAACTGAAATGAATAATTATTTTTGGCAAAGCGTAGCAGCTTTGGTGGCTTCTAAACTACACATCCATTCTACTCAGGAAGTGAACAGGATGGAGGACCCTGATTGGTTAGAAGGTTTTTGGTTGGGGGGGGGTTGATGATTTTTCAGGGTCTAAGGTATTTTTTACGTAAAATCTCTCTAAATACAGAATTTTGTTCTAGATGAATGTAGTTTACAGCTTTAAGTTTTTACATATTGGCAAAGAAAATCACGGATCAAAAATCTTCAATAAAAACATAATAAAACTAAAATCAAAATCAACATAAGAACCGTGACAAATTCTCAAAAGTGTTTTCTGACATTCAACACAAAAACAACGACATGTTCAACCAACAGATGAAGTTTCAGACAGGAGATAAACTACTGCACCACCTAAAGCAGCTTCGCTGAGGTCATCAGGGTCAGGGGTGTTGCTACGGACACTGGACATGTCGCCTCGTCTCCGCTGTCGATGTCTCCGCCTGTACTGGAACTCTGCATACTCCTTCAAAAGTAAACAGAGAATAATCAATACAAGAACATGATTTGACTAAATTAAAAAATAAATATTCATCAAGACAATTTACAAATTTGGGAACTCCTGTTTGACACAAAAATGGTCTTTCCTGTTTCACAGAAGCAGAATCGGTTCATCTGGATCCTAGTCTGGACTGAATTCATAAGAAACACCGGCTCACTAGACAGGAACTGTATATCAACTGACATAAAGACTGAGATAAAATAGTTTGAACTACTTGTACACGCTCAACTAATCTCACAAGTGAGGAGAAAACCTCACCGAGACTTCGAGTGATTCAGGTGTGAAGTAAACGTGTTATCATCTTGCTGGCAGCACATCTCTATATGAATAAATGCAGGTGGTAAATGTGCTCTTTTTATCCTCAGGTAGTTTCTACAAGCAGTTAAAGTGTTTCTCCTTTACTCACAAATAAATTAGAAGCAAATCTGCCATGAAAGGTGCTCGTCTGCCTTTAGGAACAACCTGGAGGTTTACTGTTTTGACTTATGACAAACCGTGGCATAAACAGACACGCCTCGATTCTATTAGCCCAAGTCCTCTAACAGATTCAGTTGTATAATGAGTAAAAAGTAACAGAGCCTCTAAAAGCAGTTCGTTAGTCCAGATATTTTCTCCTTTAGGAAGTATCAATAAAATAAAAGGGTTGAACAATTGAAGTTGTATGTGTAGCTACATACTCGATTAATGAAGGGATTAGTACGTTCAATATTCAATACTAAATCTGATCTGATCCCCACTAAGTTTTATTACATCCAATAGGACTGGGTGGTATACCGGTTTGTACTGTTTATTTTGGTTATGATATGAATTTTTCACATCTTGCTATACCGGTGAACAGTGAAGACAACACCTGGAACATTGGCAGTGGGAACATGTTTCTGCGGGGACCGATTCCAGTGCTACACGCTAAGACCACATGTGAAAGATCAAGTTTTGAATGAAGAATGGCTGCTAGCGAAGGCTGTAACAGCGACACACAGATTACTGACCCAGAACAACTTATTCCAAAAGAAGAATCACGTCTGTAGTAGGAATTTCTTCTGCTTCAAAAAGTCGGACTTGGACAACAACTATCATCTGCTGTAGCCGGCGGCTAGCAACTTAACTTGAATAAGCTGTGCAACAAAAACACGGTACTGTGCATATGACAGTAAAATTGACTATTTAAAACTAATTTAATGCAGTCATTCTTTACTTATTAGAAAACAATTTGGGTAACATTGGTCGTATAAAAAGAAAATAACTTCAAATACTGTAAAACTGATATAATTTAGAAAAAAAAAGTGATGTAAAAATGTTGCCATACCGCCCAGTCCTAACATCCAAATTCTCAACCCACAGCAATTAGGTCATGTGAGCTGGTGTTTCTTGTTTGTTTATGACAACATGGAAATTAGAAACATGGTCGTATGGGTTTGACTCCATAGAGTGAAGCTCTTCAGTTTAGAAAGAGAAAAGTGATGTGTTATCTTATCAAACCCCAAGCAGGTGTCAGTCTCTACGTCCAGATTCACGGAGACAGGTGTGGTCAAACACAAAGTAAAAGAAACAAATAAACAACTGTAAGTTAGTACTACTTCTATAACCCACTCCTAACCTTTTAAAAAACTTGCATGCACTGAACTTTCATATCCAGATTATCACAGCTTCAAACGATGATCAAACGTGTTCTTTGGTCACCCTCTCATTCACTAGAACAAGTCACCGAGTCACATTCATATATAATCAAAAGGCTGCCATCCAAATTCTGTCTTTCATGTTCCTACCACACTAAAAATAGTCCACTATGAAGTGATCAGCAGGAATTGTAAGAAGCACAGAGCAGGCCATCTGTAGCTGTGCCTGTGAGGCTGCATCATCCAGCTTTGATTAGTACTGTGCTGTTCCAATTAACTACTGCAGCTGAGAGACAGTGGCTCCTAATCAGGAGGGCTAAATGTTTTTTTAAAAAGCATCTGGCAATAATACTGACGGTGTAATATTCAACACTCAAGCCAAAAATAATATGACAACAAGGAACACTGCGAGCTTGTTTGTTATTTCAAACTAAAGAACAAAAACTGGAAGTAAGATCTACATTAACGTTGATAATTAGCTCTTTTGAAAAGGAGTCACTCTTTTGTGGTGTGTGCCAAGATTAATTAAATCTCTTCTTGTGCCTTTTATTCTTGCATGCGTTATAGTTCAGTTTAAATATTACAGTTCTCTAAAATGTCATGAATAAACAATTGACCCAGAAATCAGTTTAGTTTCAGGTTCCTGTGTGGTTTAGTCATGGGGATCTGACAAAAAGTTTTAAATGCCAGTTTAAAGCAGAACTATGAAGACAAACCACACAAGACAATGTTTACACAGCAAAAAAAGTTTCAATATATATAGTAGAACGCTCCTAACAATATGGAATTACACAGTCTTCACTAAAGTCTCAGTCTATTTTAGGTCAGGAAATAAACAATAAAGTTTAGCATGACTAATCTTTGATTTTAGATTCCAGATGTTTGGACAGCAGCAGTTGTTTCTGGATGCTGTTAGGGATGCAGAGAGAAGGAAGCGTTTTGATTTCAACAACCACCTGAGATGAATTCTTGACATTTATTTTCCTGTCAACTGACCTTTTTCCTCTGATGTTTTTGACTTGTACTCACGGGGGGGGGAAAGCACGGAGCTGCTAGTGATGGATGCATTTCACATTGAGAAGATCCTTCTGTTGTGTATGTTGTTTCACTGATGCTATTTTCTGGGACAAGTAATGGGACTGAACCATCGTTATTTCAACCTGGGATTTCCCCCTAGTCTAAATGTCTGGGATGAAAAAGCTCCACTGGGATCTTTATACTGCAAAAATATGTGCACAACAACCAGAGAGGCTCAGGTCTGATGTGAGACTCGAATATTCATCTCATGCTTTCAGCACTCCAGCTAGAACCTGCATAAAGTCCTAACTGTGATGAAGCTTTTAGGTAAAGTGAATTTGTCTCTATGTTTAAGAAGTGCCTCATAAAACACACAGTCTCGTACACCTTGAGAGAAAATCATAATGTGTTGATCTATGTGCTATTATTGGCATAAAGCTGTGAAACTAAAAGATGCAGACTGATAATGGAACCATTACCTGGTCGATAGTTTAATGACTCAAAGTGTTTTTAACTCCAAATACCTGTGACAGCTGAGTTCATCCAGGGTGACGAACTCAGCTGTTTGCCGAGTATCGTGTTTTTAATCATCGTAAAAAGGCGCACAGGGGAACACTGAACCATCTGGCTAGCTTTGGTGAGCTGAATAACACACCGATCTTTGGATCCTACAGATTTGGAGCAAAATTTCGAACAGAATTAGTTGAAAATTGAAACAATCATTTAAATTCTTTGTTTTTTTGTTTTAAATTAGGTGTTTATGATTATTTTAACATGATTCTATGTGATATTTGTACAACAGCGATGCAGTAAATCAAACACTTCTCATTAAACAATAAATTATATTATAAATTATAAGTGTAGCATTTCCAGTCTGAAGCATGGGTGCGATTACTGAAGAGAGCCGCAAAAATCAACATCATTCCATCCTCTGCTGCAGCTGTTTGTTTGGCTTCATCTCACATATAAGATCTGTTTAAATCTGACTTTTAGAAATAAAATAAACAAATCCTGGAGTTAAAGCAGCATCTCTAGTCTGATCGCACACATCAAACCAAAAGGTGACCTAAAAAACTGCCTGTTTTCTGTCTTATATAATTTAGAACTTTGGCTGTTCTATTTATTTTTTGGTCAGCGTCATCTGTTGCAGGCGCGGCACACAAAAATTCCAGCTCATAAACACGGTGCTCTGCCTCCCGGGAGACAACAGATAAACTCAGCAGTACAGTGTTTAACTGTGTGACATGCAAAGCTGCTCCAGAGGAGGGACAAGACGTAGAGGCTTATCAGTTTAGGAGAGGTCACCCAGGATATCGAGTCCATTTTCTTACTGCTCTTTCAATCAAGACTCGAGAGCCGGAGGACAAAAAAACTCCTGGATTTTACATTTACCTGACATTTACCTGTGAATGCTGACAAGACACAAAAAGATCTTAACAATAATGAGTTAAAGCAAACAGACAGAATGCAGACGTCCTGACAAGAGGACCCATAAAAACCAGGAAGAACCAGTGCCTGAAATTAAAACGTCAACTCAGAAAAAATCTGTTTCTTTTTTTACTTGTTGACTTTTTTTTAGCTTTTGTCTGAAAATTGCAAAAACGTATTTCAAGGTTTATGCAGTCATGTAGCAGCATGTAGTATGTTGGAAGCTTCTGGGCTGAGATCCTGCTGTACATGTGGATCAAATATTTATAACAGGACAACATTGCCTCCTAGTAGCCAAACCCAGCAAAACCACCTCATCATGGTTATTTTTAGTCATTTTCTTTTCATTATGTATAATATGTATGTAATGAGTAGCTTCACTGTGAATCTTTAATACTGGATTTTGTTGTTTTTATGGCAGTGCTGTTTCCACCTCATTCTCCTTGTCTTATACCCAAACACAAAGATCATATAGATCATATATGGGAGTTCCCAGCCAGGTTGTAACAACATATACAGTGGGGCAAAAAAGTATTTAGTCAGCCACCAATTGTGTAAGTTCTCCCACTTAAAAAGATCAGAGAGGCCTGTAATTTTCATCATAGGTAAACCTCAACTATGAGAGACAAAATGAGGAAAAAAAATCCAGAAAATCACATTGTCTGATTTTTAAAGAATTTATTTGCAAATTATGGTGGAAAATAAGTATTTGGTCACCTACAAACAAGTAAGATTTCTGGCTTTCACAGACCTGTAACTTCTTTAAGAGGCTCCTCGGTCCTCCACTCGTTACCTGTATTAATGGCACCTGTGTGAACTCGTTATCAGTATAAAAGACACCTGTCCACAACCTCAAACAGTCATGCTCCAAACTCCACTATGGCCAAGACCAAAGAGCTGTCAAAGGACACCAGAAACAAAATTGTAGACCTTCACCAGGCTGGGAAGACTGAATCTGCAATAGGTAAGCAGCTTGGTGTGAAGAAATCAACTGTGGGAGCAATTATTAGAAAATGGAAGACATACAAGACCACTGATAATCTCCCTCGATCTGGGGCTCCACGCAAGATCTCACCCCGTGGGTTCAAAATGATCACAAGAACGGTGAGCAAAAATCCCAGAACCACACGGAGGGACCTAGTGAATGACCTGCAGAGAGCTGGGACCAAAGTAACAAAGGCTACCATCAGTAACACACTACGCCGCCAGGGACTCAAATCCTGCAGTGCCAGACGTGTCCCCCTGCTGAAGCCAGGACACGTCCAGGCCCGTCTGCGGTTTGCTAGAGAGCATTTGGATGATCCAGAACAGGATTGGGAGAACATCATATGGTCAGATGAAACCAAAATAGAACTTTTTGGTAGAAACTCAACTTGTCGTGTTTGGAGGGGAAAGAATGCTGAGTTGGATCCAAAGAACACCATACCTACTGTAAAGCATGGGGGTGGAAACATCATGCTTTGGGGCTGTTTTTCTGCAAGGGGACCAGGACGACTGATCCGTGTAAAGGAAAGAATGAATGGGGCCATGTATCGTAAGATTTTGAGTGAAAACCTCCTTCCATCAGCAAGGGCATTGAAAATGAGACGTGGCTGGGTCTTTCAGCATGACAATGATCCCAAACACACCGCCCGGGCAACGAAGGAGTGGCTTCGCAAGAAGCATTTCAAGGGCCTGGAGTGGCCTAGCCAGTCTCCAGATCTCAACCCCATAGAAAATCTCTGGAGGGAGTTGAAAGTCCGTGTTGCCCAGCGTCAGCCCCAAAACATCACTGCTCTAGAGGAGATCTGCATGGAGGAATGGGCCAAAATACCAGCAACAGTGTGTGAAAACCTTGTGAAGACTGACAGAAAACGTTTGACCTCTGTCATTGCCAACAAAGGCTATATAACAAAGTATTGAGATTAACTTTTGTTATTGACCAAATACTTATTTTCCACCATAATTTGCAAATAAATTCTTTAAAAATCAGACAATGTGATTTTCTGGATTTTTTTTCCTCATTTTGTCTCTCATAGTTGAGGTTTACCTATGATGAAAATTACAGGCCTCTCTGATCTTTTTAAGTGGGAGAACTTACACAATTGGTGGCTGACTAAATACTTTTTTGCCCCACTGTATATGTTGTTACAACCTGGCTGGGAACTCCCATATATGATCTATATGATCTTTGTGTTTGGGTATAAGACAAGGAGAATGAGGTGGAAACAGCACTGCCATAAAAACAACAAAATCCAGTATTAAAGATTCACAGTGAAGCTACTCATTACATACATATTATACATAATGAAAAGAAAATGACTAAAAATAACCATGATGAGGTGGTTTTGCTGGGTTTGGCTACTAGGAGGCAATGTTGTCCTGTTATAAATATTTGATCCACATGTACAGCAGGATCTCAGCCCAGAAGCTTCCAACATACTACATGCTGCTACATGACTGCATAAACCTTGAAATACGTTTTTGCAATTTTCAGACAAAAGCTAAAAAAAAGTCAACAAGTAAAAAAAGAAACAGATTTTTTCTGAGTTGACGTTTTAATTTCAGGCACTGGTTCTTCCTGGTTTTTATGGGTCCTCTTGTCAGGACGTCTGCATTCTGTCTGTTTGCTTTAACTCATTATTGTTAAGATCTTTTTGTGTCTTGTCAGCATTCACAGGTAAATGTCAGGTAAATGTAAAATCCAGGAGTTTTTTTGTCCTCCGGCTCTCGAGTCTTGATTGAAAGAGCAGTAAGAAAATGGACTCGATATCCTGGGTGACCTCTCCTAAACTGATAAGCCTCTACGTCTTGTCCCTCCTCTGGAGCAGCTTTGCATGTCACACAGTTAAACACTGTACTGCTGAGTTTATCTGTT
>SSNP01000083.1:204242-286742 GCA_006937955.1 Pachypanchax playfairii
CCCCCCCCCCCCCCCCCCCACACACACACACACACGCTGCATTTCCTCTGGTCAGAAAACACAGAGCTGACTGTTGAATTTTCTTCTAATCTGAACCTACACAAACTGTTCTAACTTGAAGCGTAAAGGTCATGATGTCACTCTGTTCATCAACAATCATCAGTCTGTCAGAGTTACACAGTCTTTAAATGGTGTTAGTTAATTTTCTGTATGTTGGTGTTCAGCTCTAAGACCTTCTAAGTGTTCAGAAAACAAGACTAATTAAACTAGTTAGAAACAAGCTTAGTAAACTTCTAACATCACAGAGCAGAGAAGAACAAAGAACTAATATTCTGCTAAATTTGAGTTTTTACTTCAGTATTATAATTAAATGTGGCTGTTGGCACTTCTGTGCTTTCATTAGTGTTGTATGAAAGTAGTCAAAATCCCATTTTAAACCAGTTCGCTGGCTCCCTGGTGTTTTAGCTGATGATTAGTGTCGTCTGGAGAGAGCGCAGAACTCTGTGTGTGTGTGTGCGCATGAACACACAAGTCACCACACTTGCTTGTGTTCTCCCATTTTTATGTGAAGCTGTGTATACAGTAAAAACAGAATAATACTTATATTAGTGTGATTTTATTAGTAGACAGTATTTGTTATCGATATAGTTGAATGTTTTTATTCTGGCCTTCAATTACTGAAAAATTACAAAAATAGAAAATGTATTTAATTTTATTTGTTGTTTCTTTATTGTCTCTATTTTCTTCTCGTTTTAACATACATGTTTACTAATGTTTGAAATATGTTTAGCTTAAAATGTTTTTCCCCCCGAAAACATCAAACCTGAGATGTGCTGCTAAACCATTAAACTACGGCATTTTAAAAGGTTTTTATACGTTTCAAATCTTGAACCAGACCACGTCGTCCTTTCTCTCATTTAATTTAATGTTTACAAATTTTAGTCAACATTCATCTTCTTCTGAGCAGTTACAGGCCACCGAAAATCAGTGTCAGACTGCTGATCCAGCCTCATCTGATTTCCCTTCTTCTACTTTAAGAGAGACTTTGGTTGATTTGCATTAATGTCCAAATTTGAAGGAGCCAGAAGCTTTTAAACTCAAATGTCAACCAGAGAGTCATTACAGGAGTCGTTCCAAATATACAAAGTCAGCAGCATGAGTTCATATAGGCAGAACATTTAAATCTGCCACTTAAGACAGAAGAACATTCAGATGTTCCACTTGCTGAAAGTAGAAGAACATGGAACTTCTTAATAAGTTTCACATCATTCAGTACATCCACATTAAAGCTATAGTGCGTAACTTCTGTAACTTCTGTCGCCCCCTAGCGGAATTTTGCGTTATTACAACAATGAAGCTGGTGCTTCCATATGACGTACGCCCACCTGTCCCCCCCCCCACCCCCCTTCCCCCAACCGCTATCCCTCTGCCACTGTGATTCGCGATTCCACAATATTTTTATTCTGTTTGAATAAGGACAGCTGTTGAAAAAAGATGGACTCTTCGGAAGAGGTAATTATTGTATTTTTTATTTATTTTCCGCAGAAACGCAAATAGCTTATTACAAACAGGAGACAAGGTGCCTGCTAATTTGTAACTGACAGGTTAGTGAATGATCTCCTGCTACGAGACTCTCCGCTCGTCCTTCCCCTCCCTTCTTGTTGTGATGTAAAAGACGTAATTTCATGTGCGACAGCGCGGGAATGTCGCTGGTCGACACGCAAAGTAAAAATGATATATATTGAAAAATACCGTGAGATCTTTTAGGAGCCGATCGGCTTAATCTGCATTGTGTCATCTCCTCTAATAGTGGCTTGGCTGAAACGGACATTCACGGACATGTAAAAGTTACGCACTATAGCTTTAATCCTAACAACTGAACCACCTGGTTTCTGTCTGTTAGTGGTAAAAGACTAACTGTTACTGGTGCTGTAATATTTCTAATGTGTCTCTTTTAAAATCACAAACACAAATAATCTATACGATGCATAAAAACTCTGTTTGTGTGGTGTTTCTTCAGCACAGAAGACATTTTAACCAATAATCTGTTACCTCAGGTGATGCAAAACCTAAATATTCCCAGTCCCACGTTCCACCAGCAAAACTGTCAGTAAAAGACACAGACAATTTGTTGTCACAATAGAGTTTCATCTAGTTTTCACAACTTATTATTATAGATGTTAATATGTTTTGGTATAAAAATAACTGAACACATTCACTGTCAGTATGCTACCTGCGTCTGGGGGCTTCGGGGGAGTCATTTGGGGCCACTCCTCTGGCTACGGAGGCCAGGAACTCCTGCCTCTTCTGCTGTACAAGACACGCTGCGCGGATGATCTTGTGTCGTGGCGTTCTCAAATAAGGCCTGTTAACCTTTTGTGCCAAGTCCTCAGTCACCATCTCCAAGTCAGTCTGGGAGAGAAGAGACCAAACAAATTTACAAACTCTTCTTAAAACTCATTTTAAAACATAGAAATGCATCTGAGTAATATTTTATTGAACACAAATGTAGCAAAAAATAAAGTTTTAAAAAAGCTGGAAACAGAACTTTCCACTCTAAAAGAAACAAAACATCATCTTGTGATGAGTTCTGCACAGAGATGTGTAGTGTAACCAAGAAGTGACATTTAAAGGGGCGTTAAAATAAAACAACAGAAGAAGAAGCGACCATTAGTTCCATCTCCAGTAACAATCTGTTCACTAACTATAATGTTCAGAGACAGTTTTAAAACAGTCCCTGGGAATAAAAAGCTTTAACTCTGTGTCTTTATAAATTAATCAACATCAAACATGAACTCATTTCACAAACTATTAGACTGTTTGAGCTACATAAAGCACACTCAGAGGTTTACAGTAGCTGAGAACACTTAATGTAAATGATAAGGAGAGAGTACGTTCTGTACAATTCCTGGTGATTATAAATTAAATAAGAACAAGATGTTTAACTAAAAGCCGAGCTGTACTGGTATTATTATCCTCGTGATAAAGATCATGAGGTAGAAATCTTTAAAGCCTCTGTCTCTAATGGCCCATGTAGGACTGGCTGCTGTGAAAATGAGTCTTTCTTCTCAGTAAGAAGAGCTGAAACCTGCATAAGCTCGTAGATTTCCTTCTTTGTACTTTTTGGCTCCAGAAAGAACCCATAAGGATAAGAACACTTGAGGATGCGCCGAGTTTTCAGCAGTTCTAGAACCGCATCTTCGATGAATGTGGTGTCGGGGGGGCCTCCTTCCCCTGAGGAAAAAAAAACAGGTTGTATTAAAACTTGGATGCAGAACAATGACTGTAGACAGAATCTCCAAATATTAGAAACTATTGAAGTTTAAGCAACGATGAAGCTGAAACTAAGATGTACTAAAACCAAATCGGACCATCAATTTGTTCATACAGATTTTCCAGCACAACAAAGTACCATCCAGGAAAAGATACTGAGCTCTTGGAATCTGACTGATGAGAGACTAACATCGGAGGAGGGGATGAAATTGCAGCTACATGTGTAATAAAGATTGATAATTGTATAGTAGACTGTGCACTCACTTCCACTCAGGGCTCGACTGAGCTGCTCCATCTTCTCTTTGGCAGTGTTCAACAGACGCTGCTCCAGCTTTGGTAAGAAAGACAAAAGGTTTGATTGTGGCGTAAAACTATTTTGGGATTCCCGTCTGACCAAATAATGAGAAGAAATCCAGTAAATAAAGTTCAGCGGGAGCTTTTCAGAATCATGAGATTTATACATCAGATTATATTGTTGATCAGCCACAACATTATGAACACTGGGTAGTTCTTCATGTCAATGAAAGAAGTCTGAGCAGCCAGGATGTGGAACAAGTACACCTGAGGCATGAGCTACCTGGAATCAGGAAGTTGGTGTGTTTTCACAGAAGTCATCAAATCCTGAAAAACCCACCTGCGCTGCCATTATGGAAATAACTGCCTGTGTTTTATATCCAAAGTTTTCCGTTGTTATTTTTGTGAACTATGAATATTTCCACAATCTCTCAGGAAAAATAAATTCTGATTAGCACATCAAAATGAACCAAGACAGTTTAGAAAAGAGAAAGTGATGAAACCAAAATCTTTAATGAAGATCCATATGATCCACCTTCCTGGGAAAACCTTTCCAGTCATTGTCAACTACCTGATCTTCAGCTGACCTGAAGTCCTTCAAATATTTTTTACAATATTACTCTTATAATAGAAGTTATACCATCAACTACATGCCCAAATTATTAATCAACATCTCCACATTGGAGACAGTAACTGCGTGCTGTGTAGTACGTACTGAGTAGAAGTCTGCATGAGACAATGTGTGAGACGCACAGCAGAACGGCTGTATAAAATATTGATTGTAAAGTCTAAATGAATAAAAAACTCTTAGCTGATGACATATATTGAAATCTGACCATAACAACTTCAAACTAATACATTTGGAATTCACTTTTCCAGCTTCCAACAATGTGTTTATTTAGTAGGGATGGGTAACCGAACCCCGGTATTAAATTAGCCCCGGGGCTGATTCTGACGGTCCACCCGGATCGATAAGCTTCAGCCTTATCGGTCCTCTTAACGGTAAATTAAGGTCGTATTCATCTTTTGCGGGAGATATAAACACAAGCCAAACACTGTAGATGACCGTTTCTCCTTAACAAGCACACACACCGCGTGAGGGGAGACAGCTGCATGCTCCCATGTTCACCTCATGCTCTCACTAGAAGCTCCGCCCACCAGCAGGTACACCGACAAGATGGCAGAGTGAACGAAAAGATCCAAAATTTGGCTTCATTTTACAAAAATAGATGCCGACAATGCAAACTGTCACAAATGCAATATAAGCTTTACTTACAAAGGCAGGAACACGAGTAATTTGACCAAACAACTCGCTAAAATACACCAAATACAAAGAGAGAGATGCACAATGTTTAACTGTCTGAGTGCAGCAACAACAAACCCTGAATCAGAGGACTTACTCTGCACTAAACACTTTAACATTCAAAATCTTTCATTTTGGTTCTTAATTGCACTTAACTTAATTGTTTCATAGGGAAGTTATGTTATGATATTTTTTATTTGAATACCTTAAACTTTTTTAAATTGTATTTTTAGTATTTGATATATAAAAGAAGTTGTTTATAAAGTGGTTTCATGGAGTTATTCATTTTGTACTTTTTATTACGTAGTTATTTATTTTCCATGCTTTACTGTTCCAATTGTTAAAAAATAAAATAATTATAGTTCATTACTTGTGTTTTTCCCCTTTGTTTTAGTCTTTCAAAAAAAAAAAAGTACCAACAAGAATATCGATAAAGTACCGGATCAATAAGGAGTATCGTTAAGAGTAGTTATATCAATAAATCCTTAACGATACCCATCCCTATTATTTAGTTTCCAAAACTCAAAGTCTGGAAAATGGACTTGAGTTAATTTTAACACAAAGCTGGTCATTTTTAAATTTATTTTCTTATATTATCAATACCAGTTTTAATAAAATGCAATTTTGCGTGTTTAGGAAGAAAAAGGTTTCATCAGCTGTTCCAACAATGAAATCAGATCCCAAAATATTTGTATCAGAGCAGTTTGATTCCAGGTCATCGCCTCAGATTCTTTGTTTAACTCTTGAAACCACTTCCTGTTGCAGATGAACTGTGGACTAAGGGTGCTGTTACCGCATGGGACTGATTTGCAAAACAAGTTAGGTTACCATTAACTGTCAATGTGATGCACGTGTCAGTGCCTTTAGTGTGAACAGTGTTATTAACCTGTCAATTACCACATCGGTACGCCTGATTGGTTTACACCAACTTTTAAAGACCTTAGACATTTGAACATTAAAGTGAGTGTTGGTCTGAGTTGGGGTCTCTCTGGTCACTTTAATAACATAACTGTTTGTATATTAAACAAAGCAGACAGTTTACCTGATAGCTGTGCTCGTGGTTCTTGAAACGTGTGTAGTAGTGCATAAAACGATCCAGTTCCTGAAAACTTTTGTGTTTCTTCTCTGCCTGTGAAAGCGTAACAAGACAGAGTCAATATATAGACAATAAACTTTAGAGCATGTTGTTTCTTCTTACAGACAAAATGTAAATACAGTGTGTATCAAAATGAAAATAAGTAGAGCCACAGGTGAACTCCATACCTGTGGCTGAGTGAGATACTACAGGAGACTGAAATGTGTCTCTTTTTGTTCAGGATGAGAACTTTCAAAGTGCGTTAGCACACGATACAAGTACCCCACGTGGCTGTTGCTCTGGACTACCGTCCGATGAAATGAAGTGTGAATAACTGCTGCCATTTTGTAACTGTGTCGGGTCCCTGTAGTACTCACTGTAATATTTAAGACTTGGCAGCTCTGACTGGGTTTAAATTAAGATTAGGATTAAGATTAAACTTATTCTTAGTGTTCAGTTTTAGCATAAACGTGTATACCTCCTCTGTCATCTCCTTCGATTGCTCCTCCACATGCTGGATGACTTCGTATCGGGTGCAGCGGTAGTAGCCACCTGTTGAGGAGCTGTGCTTCTTCCACTCCTCCAAACAGATCCAGCAGAAGTCATACTTGCACTACAGAAAAAGAAATAAACAACATGTTTTTCATTGAATCTACTTGATGCAACATTTCTTTTCCTCATTTATTTGCTTTAACAAGTGTCAGAGTTTAAAGGAGATTTCTCCTCTTAGGTTTCATTAAGGCAGTTGTTTGGACCTTGCAATGATTTGTTGCAGTCTGCTGCCACTAGCAGGCACACTGACTACATTTGGGATCAGCAGGTCCCTTTGGTACTGCACAACAACAAAACACATGAGCGACTCTAATCTGCTGTGCATTGGGGTCTAAGTGATTTTTCTTGCTATGTCACAAGAGCTTCTGTTGGTGACAAGTTTGCTAGAGCAACACAAAAGGCTGACATCAATGTTGTCTTGGAAACACCATGCTTACAAGACACTTCAGAAAAAAAAACTGATATGAGAGCTCAGAACCATGGAGCTGTGTGGTGGTAAATGGAAAGACAGAAAAAAAGAATAAAGTGAGAGAGAGCGAGAAAAACAAAGTGTGACGCCAAACCTGAGCAAATAAGGCAGCAGTTTCTTGGCAACACTGAATCTCACTTTTCTAAGAAATAGTGTTAAAGTCATTTCTGACCAGATAAAAACTGGTAAAAAGGTTTAGATCCTTCGGGCCTCCGAGCTTGAAAAAAAGCTTCTCAATTGCTCTAAAACTGATGTCAATCTTCCTGTTTGGATGAGACACTTTGCTCTCCAGCAGCAGTGATAGTTTCTGAGTCAGGCAACATGTCAAACTGTCTCCCTTCATCATACTTTTAAAACATTTAACATCTTTCCTTCAAACATTAGTTCTTATTTAATTCACCAAGATGAAAGCTGATAAATAGCATCTCTTCAAAAGATTATTTATGCAAATATCTGAATCAGGCCTTTTGAGACAAATAGTTAAAATAATAGTAAACATACTTATAATACCATCCAACAGTCAGGTAACACATAAATTGTGACATTTGGCTTAAAATCTTTAGTTCAAACACATTTTATTGATAATAAAACAATGTCAGAAGAAGTAAAAACACCAGTCCTGAAGAAAATACAGCAAGTCAGCAAACAGTGAAATAACTTATTGTCCCAAAAGTGAGTCTGGAGTTGAGGTCAACTGATTGATGTGGTGATGATGTGACTGATAACAGGCTATCTGTCTCTTCTTTTTCAAAGTAGTTTCTGTGCAGCCGGGTGATGTGACTGAGGTCACCGTGTTGCTCTGTGCCAAGAAGACTTATTTATCAAACAAGTTACTGAAAGTACAGCATGACACAGCAAAATGGACTGAAAACTCATGGTGACTGTATTTTCCTTGGACTTTTTAAAAATTGACAACTTTAGCTGAAGCAAAATATTCCCTATGACATCACAGATGTGTTTGGTTCTGAAAATGTGACTCAACAACATGTGGACGCCATTTAAGCATGAGTTCTCTTTCCAGAAGACATGTAGTTGTGTTCCTGTTTGACTTTCTCATCCTCATGTTTTTAACATAAGAGAGGCTTGTTATAAAAGACAGCTGACTCAAACACAGCAGCTAGATCTTTATAATTAATTAATCAGCTGTGAGACAGTTAACGCATTAGTTAATCATCTGCTAGACACATAGTGGTTTGTATCATCCCACTTCAGGTCTAGTTAGAATGTGCCTCAGTAGGTTGATGTTGCTTTACAAACTGCATGTACTACTACGAGCACTTAGTTTGTAATTTTAGGATTACACAGATACATATAATGTAGATATAGATGTTATACAGATAGATCAGATGTATGAAGCAGTAACTCTCATTCTGACATGATTAAACAGAGATCCTACAGACATAACAGACCAAACGATGTGTTCTTACTTTCAGCCCCTCTGGAACATCTGTTACATTTTCAAAGCCGGAGCGTAAAATGATGAAATGATTTCATAACTCAAAAAATCTTTGAGACAAAATTAAAGCAGCCGTTTAACAAATCGTAAAGATTTGTAACATTTTTTTAATTAAATAATTCTGCAATATTTTGCAGTCTTATCTATATTTGTGATGTAAAACTGTTGTTTAACTTTAACTTAAAGTCCATGTCAATAAAACTAATTTAGACTGAACTTGGATTTTGTGCAGATTTGTACTCTTCCACTCTGTGTTAATGCTGCAGATATTGAGTTTCTACCCATCTCCACTGCTCTAGGGTTCAGTGGTGGAGAGCTTCACACCACTGCATCTGACACCTGCCATTGTGTTGGATGATATAAGGCTTGGATGCAGCTATTCAACCATGGATACCGTCCCATGAAGCTCTCTACACACCACTTTTCAGCCTATCTGAAGACCAAGTGAAGTTGGAGGTCTGAAGCTATTGATTCTGCAGAGAGTTGCTGAGTTCTGGGCAGAAGATTCGAGTATCTGCTGACCTGTTCTTGTGATTTCACCTGGTCTACCACTTCATGCCTGAGCGGCATTTTTCCCCACTGCTTCCACTTTTTAATATCAACATCAGCTGACCATGAAAAATTTATGTGGCGAAGGAATTTCACTCAGACTTTTTGCACAGGTAGCATCATATTACAGACCTGCCAACCTTGTCAAAAAAAATTTAGTACCACTTGGGTTGCGCGGCTTTTTCTTGCAGAATTTTGCGATACATACACACACGCATAAGGCAAAACTACACACAAACACACACACACATATATACTGCTGCCTATTTCTCTTTTTTCTGTAGGCTATATATTGGACTTAATATTTACTCTATACAACAAATAATTTCTACACATTTCACATCAAATGACCGCTTTGGTTGCAAGATTCAGATAATTTATCAAATATTTGATTTTTGTCAGTGAGATTAAGAAAGAAGACTCCGGGGACTCCGGCTTCTTCCCACAATCCAAAAACATGCAAGAGGTTAATTGGCAATTCTAAATTGTCCCTTTCTGTGAGTGTGTGTGTGAATGGTTGTTTGTCTATGTGTGTCCCTGTGATGGACTGGTGACCTGTCCAGGGTGTCCCCCACCGTCGCCCAAAGACTGCTGGAGATCGGCACCAGCCCCCTGTGACCCTGAAAAGGAAGAAGCAGGATGGATGGACGGACGGACGGATCAAAACTGAGTTGTGTTTACAGTTCTGACTTTGTCTCTTTGTAACATGTGAATTAATTCATCTGGCAGTTTTTCTAAAACACTCTACTTATATCTCTGATAAAGACAGTCAATAAACAAACAGTTCTATCTGTCTTTGCTAGAAACTTTCCAGTCTGAACTCACCTTAGCACACTGCATGTGATTGCAGCCTTCATTTTTCTGTATTGGAGACTTGCAGCTGGGGCAGGGTTTAGAGTTGGTAAGCAACCATAAGCAGTTGGCTGCATCCTCGTAAGCTTCGCTCACACCCGCCACTTCAATAGAAATAGAGGGAGGTAAACACAACAAAAGAAAGCATGATGAGTTAAAATGAAAATAGCTATTACCAAAGCATCAATACAGACCACGACAGTGTGAGGAAATTGTCCTGCCTGAATAATGTCTGTTGTTAGATATTTTACAGACATTTCCCAGTTCGCCCATGAACCTTCACACACACACATAAACACACACACACACACTCTCAAAGAGAGTAATTGGCTATTATCTAAGCCTCTCTGACCTGTTGTATGAAATGCCCAGATGAAACAGAATCTTGGGAGATCGAAGGAAAGATGCTCCAAAAACAAAATAATTGCTGTTATCTTTCTATTGTCACATCAACAAAAGGGCACTTAGGAGCAACTTGGGCGTCTTAAATCATCTGCTGCATTACTTGGAGTCCAATTACTGTTTCCAAACTCTGCATTCTCCCAATAAAAGGACTGATCATTTTGATTAATAATGTATCATTAAAATGGTGTAATTTCATTGATTTAGTGCTAAACTGTTTGTATTTACTATCAATGAATTTCAGGCAAATTAGGTCTCTAATTAATCACTAGTCAGCAACAAACAAAAAATGATCGAAGCGATAATGTGATTGGCTCATAGCCAAACTTCTCTATTACAACAACTTAATACCTAGAAATTTAATACACTTCCCTTGGTGTAAACACTGGTTTAAAAGACAAGATAGAAGATAGAAGTGAAGATACACAGACTGCAATTATCATGTATCTCCATTTCACATTGAGTCTATAACAAAAATAAATACAAAATTATTGGAATTTTGATTAATTCTTAGAAAGACCTGAATTTAACCAAAACAACATGCAACACTCCTGAAAACTGAAGGAAGTAAATGACAGTAAAAACTCACGTTCTTCAGGTTTCATCTCAGTGACTTTCTGTAGCCATAACTTCCACGTCTCACAGTCACAGGGCTCGTGGGCCTCACCTCGACACTCCCTACAGTATATAGAGATGGAACAGTTGGTTTGATCTGTTTCCTTGCAGCAATGACGTTGCAGGTTCAACACTTAGTTTTCTGTAAAGAGCCTGCATGTAATGGTTTTCTCTGGGTGCTCTGGTTTCCTCCCATGGTCCAGAAACAAGCATAGCTTTAGTTAGCTGGGGACATGGTGGCATGTCCCAGGTGTGACTCTGTCCCTCACACCAGCTCCTTGTGACTCTGGACAGGATCAAGCAGGTCTCATTCTGTCTCTTACACAAAGAAAAATTAAAACCATCTAATACAACAACACAGATGGAAATAAAAAAGACACTGTAAGACCTTCACCTGGTTTTGGTTGGCCTAATCTACTTTCAACTGGACATCCTCACTGTGTTATAGAAAGGTGTGAAACCTACTTTCTTTCCTTTAACAAATGTTCTCTAATAAATCCCTGAGTGAACCCAAAAGTCACTTTCATAAACAGATGTGGTGTCTGAGGTGTCGTCATTATAATTAGATAGGATTAAAAGTGATCGGGGGAAGGTTAAAACACTGAGTAGGAAGGAAGCTGCAGGGACAGTGTGAAAAACCCTGAATACAGAGAACAATACCACATCTGTGTTATCCTGCCTTCATAAAGCTCCAACAGAGACAATCAGTACAGAATTATCTGCACACAGGCACTGAATTCATTCCCAACTCTGGAATAAATTTAGACAAATTGAAAAAACTTTTCAAAGCTGCTTTTTGTTTTTCCTGTGATACAGTTACACATCTACAAATACAGAAAAGCAAAAACAATCAAACATAAAAAAGTTCACCTTTCCAGTGAGAGTACTTGTCTAGGTAGCACTGATTACTAACCAGCAGAAGAGGTGGCCCTTGCCACAGTCTACAGCTGGAGCCCGAAGGAGAGGGAAGCTGAGAGGGTCTACAGTGGAGGTCCCAGGGCCCTGAGTGTTTAGTCGTACTGCTCGTTCACATCCTGCCTCAGGACACCAGCGAATTGCTGAGTTGTTTTCAACAAACGCCTTTAAAGAGAAGTAGAGGAGGGATTTAAACCCATCAGCACAGTACGGGCGACCATGACGAGCATGTTTTTCAAGGTTTGGTGCCACAGGGTTTACACTTCAGTGTCCAACTGTTTATCATCATTTAAAGCTGATCAAATTTACCTTGATGTCAAACTGGAGGTAGCGCCTGTCCATCTCTCTGGAGACCACACTTTCTATGACCTCCACTGGCACTTGTTGGTAACAATCATAGGATGGACAGAAAATATTGTGGGCTTCTCCCTCCTGGATCTTTAGGTTTAGAAATCTTTAAAAACACACATTTCTTGTAAACGTTAATGAGGACTAAGCCAAACTCTCAACAAGATCAGGATAAGGTAATTAAAACTTAAAGCTGGTTCACGGTCGCCAGCCGAACCAAATCATCCTCTAATAAAGGCTTGTATTTAAACACTGACTCTCAAACTGTGGGATCTGATGTCAGGACCACCCATATTTTATTATCTGTTCATATTCATTTGTAAAGGTTCCACGTCAAACTAATATTTTGTCATTGTTGCTGCCTGAACTTGTGTTTAGGTTAAACCCACGGTGCAAAACAATCCATATGGTGCAAAAAACGTAATCTTTTCATAAAACTCATAAAACTGATGACAAACAGACAGAAAACTGTTTGTCATCAGAGAAGAAACACATTGACACAAAAACTAGTTTGTTTTTTTAATTTTCTTTTTAGCAAGTGATAAAACAATGTTTGGTGTGATAGTGAGAACGCTTCACTTCTTGTTTATTTGTTCTTTTTTATATTAAAATGAACATAAATCATTGAATGTTAATGGGGCAGGGCTCGGCAGGGACCCCCCCAAAGGTGGGGGGGTATGAAAAGTTAGAGAACCAATGCTTTAAAGAATCAGGCTTTTATTTTTAAAATGTATTAGTATGACTTGTACTTTTTCTACAGTCCAATAACTTTACACATTAAAAAGAATCCTGGGATGGGAAACAAACACCAAACTATTAAATTAATTTACTGATTTTATGTCAAAATGAGTCATAAATGTTACTACAGTGAGTAACAGCTACATGTTTATGACTTTCTCCGCCATATAAAAATCTGATTGACCCTGATCACTGTAAACAACTTCTGAATAAATGCAGGTTTTTGTTTGAGGAACATGGTATAACGTACCCTTCCCAGCATGCTCTGCAGAACTCATGGCCACAGGACATGTCAACAGGTTCCTCAAAGAAGGAGATGGAAGACAAGCAGATGCCACACTAGAAGACAAAAAGAGACATAATATCAAGATCTCATTGTGTGTAAGATTCAGACATTTCAGCCAGTTTTCATGGCTACATCTGTGTATTTTTAATCAAGTCTCAGCATATAATTCATACATTGTTTTGATCATATTTTCAACTTTTTATGGGTTGAAAATAACTAAAAACACTGCTGTCAAAAGGTTTTCTTCTGAGAATCTTTTAAGAATCTGCTGACTGGTAAAATACCTCCAAATATTTTCATGGGTGGCCTGATTGTGATATTCAGTGGAATATTATGGATGGGAAGGTTGAGCCTTGGAAAAGCAGCCGAGTCAGTGGGTGTGATAACATTTAGAAACAGTGCTCGATTGATAAAAACAGCAATGCCAAAATTATGACTTCTCCTTTACTGTGATGCTCACTGACTTTTCTGGTAGCAGATATGTTCTCTCACACCCACAGAAACATGATCCACAAACAAACGGGGACAAACACACACGGGCCTTGTTACACTGAAGGACTGACCGAGTCAAAAGACAAAGAGAAGGCAGCATTCTTCAACAATGCAAGTATTGATTTGTGAATGGGCAGAACACGATAAAAATCCACTGTAAGCTTTAAACGAGCCCTTGAGTGCAGTCAGGCGATTAGCAAAGTGCAGTCAGGCCTCTTAAGAGGTCCAACAAAAGATAATGTAAACCCCTTTGTAGCGCAGTCTTACATAAAATAAACGATAAATCAAATCTGTCAGCTTCAGCAATCATCTACAAGTAGTTTACTTCACACAAACAAACAAGAACAGCAGCTGTATTACCTTGTCAACAGTTCCTTATATTTACATCTGTTCAGACTGATGGCATACAGGTGAAACATTTGAACACAAGTAACTGTCATTAATCGCTTCAAAAGACACTTTTTAAAAGTAATTACTTGCTGTTTGACACAGTTGTGATAAAATGTATTTTAACCAGTTTTAATTATTTCAAATGATTTCAGTCGTTGTTCAACAGCAAACTGAATCTTGGACGACAGAAACTGCAACAAACTGTTATTTACCTGCAATTTGAACCTGGTGAAAGGAGAGAAACTGGAGGTTTTGCTTGAGCTTAGGCTTTTGGGTCAGACCAGTGGTACACTACTACAGATCGATACTTATATAATGCAAAAAAATAATATTTTTCAATGATTCAATAATTTTTTATGATAAAATGCAGATGCAATAGTGAAAATTCAAAGAACTCAAGAAAAAACACCTGATTGTATTTTTATCCCCAGTCAGCCAGATGATGGTCTGAGACTAATACTCTTTTTCTACTACGGTCGGGTAAGACCCAAACAGATTGGGTCAGCCCTAAACGGGATGGTTCTGCTTCATTACCATTTTGGGAATGCGGAAAAGGTCTGTGATGTCATTTATAACTGCCACAAAAGTAGTAAACAAACGTGAATGTGCGCATTAAGAGCGGGAAATAGCAGTGGAGGACGCCGAGGTATTTTTGTACTTTCAGCGCTGACATCTTGAATGAAGTAACAAGTAAAAACGTGCCATTGTTGCCAGCTGTATATTTGAGGCCAATCAGGCGCCATTCTATGACATCACTTTACATGCACACTGACAGGCTAATCAGTAGCTACCACTACGTAGGTATAGTAGACATGTGACTGGTATCACCTTACAGGACCAATCAGTCCATAGGTGGGTGTGTTGGGTCACTTCAGTACGCTTTGGACCGAGGTAAAAGTAGTCCAAAAAAAGAGGTCGGGTCAAAACAGACAAGGGTAATGGAAACACGTCAAAACGGGTCTGAATCTACCCGTTCCAGACCCTGATGATCCTAGTTGAAAAGAGGCATCAGTTCCTGAAGGCAGCAGCTTATTTATCTACCTATTCACACATGCTTTGTGTTGTATAGAGACCATTTTAGTATTTTCCTACAAATTTACATCTGATATTCTTTTTGAAGTGATAATATTCTATACACTCTAAAAACTGTTTTTAAACATTGAGTGAAAGATGATTTGTTCCCACATAGATTTCTTCTGACTTTGCCTTTTTGTCACTACATGAATGGTTTGGTTCTGGCTTGTCTCAGACTGATACACAGACTCATCAACCACAGCTTTGTGTTGTAACACAAACATTGTTCTGCTGACAAAACAACAGTGATGACGGGCTGGTTTACATGGAGTTTTTTCCCTTTAATAAATGAAATCTTCCTTTAAAACTGTCTTTTGTAGTCACTCAGGTTATCCTTGACAGATAATAAAATGTGTTTGCTGATCTAAAATATTCAAGTGTGACAAAAAAGAAAACAGAAAAAAATATTTTTCACAGCACTGTGTAACATGGTTAATGTGTTTTATTCTCAAATTAAAAATGCTGAACAAACTAGCTAACAAGGATTTAATTACAATTGAAACATTGCTCTCCTCTCCATTTACCTTCTCAAACAGATGCACCAAAGTGCAAAGAGCTAAACTGGCAGGCAGCTCTAAGTTACTTTCTAAGTTGTGTATTAGTTTGTGGAGGTTCTCAGTCGTATAGATCATGTCAATCCATAAAGTTTTTCCAAAAAAGACAACTGGACTTCTTTTTCTGTCTCTTGAAGACATTTTACCTTTTCAGTTCTGATAATAGGTTGGGAGTTCCAGACTTATAAGTTGTTGAGACCACAGCATGAATTAGTCACATAGGTTACTGACACACTCATCATATATGAGGGTCGTCAAGTCACTGTTACCTGTGATTTGTTTAAGTGACATGTTGCAATCAACTGTTTTACTGTCTTGACTCTTTTGAAACTGTCTTGGAAATCTCTGATCATCGACCAAGGAGACAGAAAAACATCTGATATTTCTCACCAGAGAAGAGTCTTCATCAGCAGGCATGAGACTGATTTGGTCCGGAGAGGTGACTGAGGAGTGGGTGGTCCGAGGTGTCCGAGGTGACGGCAGCGTGTCCCATGCATTGCAGCCACTTGGAGGTGGGTTAGGCATCTGTACCCCTGAGCGTTGGCAGCATTCTTCAGCATTGCTCATCCAGGCCTCTAAGAGCTTCTCTCTGTCCCAATCTGACATATAAAGTATACGAATCATTTCAAAAATCCACTTTTTACATTTTAAAATTACATGGCTGGAAAATTTGCTTTTACAAGAATATTTAAATATTGCTGCAATCATGATTTTATCAGAGATAAAGATCCTGGAAACGTGGAACAATTTCCCTCCAGTATGTTCAGGTATTTTTAACTCTCATTTCCTGTTAAAGACAATAAAACATTAAACTTATAAACTTGCTAGTATTTTTTTCAGCTCACCCTGTCTGGTGTTTTTAACAACCAACCCTGACGACGTGCTGCCACCTGGTTTTGTGTTGCAGAATAGCTTTTTATTCCCATGGGAACAAATCTGAAGGTCTTTCAGTGTAAATTGTGAATGACTTGTGGACTGTGTCTGAGTCTAAATATTCTCCCCTCTTAAAATAAGGAACATGACCCGGTCAACCGCAATTAGGGCATTATCAGCCTGGAGACATGCTTCACCAGCAATCAAATGCCTTCAACTCTAAATGGCCTCATTTAGATAATGAATGTTGCGACAATTCCCCCATTTCCATTCAATTAAAACTAATCAATGAGTATAGTATTATCGCCACGCCTTGAGCCATTAAAAAGGCTCTGAAATTAAAAGTTTTATTTCACATTTAGTAAATGATAATTGTAGGAAGTACAAACGACTGACAATCAGGAAGTTCAGCAGACAAGCAACAAAAGAAATGACAGAAAAGTAGAAAAGATTAATGTGTGAAAATCCTTCCAAGCACTGAGTGATACACAAGCCCTCGAGCTCTTCTGGACGTTAACAAAAATCCTAAAATGTTTCATGATTTTCTGACGGACAGGCAGCATTCCCAAGATAGTGGAGAGTAAATATAGAACAGCTTGCTTCCCTGAAAGCTCCCACAGGCATGTCCAGTATGAAGCTCACACAGATCAACACACAGCCGCTGCGTCTGAGCCAGGCTGCACTTCCAAAAGGCTTTGAATCAAATGGCTTTATGTCACGTAGAAGTGAACCAAATTCTAAAAACTGAAGTCTTACTGCTACAAATCACATGAGCTGTAACACACTAAGCAGTTGGTCCAAACCTACATTAAAAGAAAACAAATTAACTAGTTCTAGAAATAATACAAATAAATAAATAGAAACAAGCTAGAAGGATCTGCTTTTATGGGATTTTCTGCTATAAATGGGATTTTGTAGATTCACTTTTCAACAGAAGAAGGTGAAGAGACATAATTTATCATCTATACAGTGTCCAAGTCAACATAAATATATCATTTAACACTAAAATGAGTCTTGAAAGTATTAAATGCCAATTCTCTCACCATGTTATTATAAGTCTACATGGGCAATGTCAAATACACCACAAAATGTTTATTATATATAAAAGTCTTATTGTCAGAAAGTCTGTCAAATATTTTTCAATAAAATGAATTTCAATCTCAGATTATGTCAATATATTTATGTACATCAGATGGAAATTAATTACATTTTCATCATATTTGCTCAAAAATATTTTTTTAATAAAATGAAATATCATTTCTAAAATAGAATAAAATAAAATAATCATAGAAACAGTACGTTAAATACCTTAAACAGAATATAAACTGGTTTCTTTAATCTGGACTGTGTGTGTANTTTAGTAATTTACTAAGGTTCCTAAAAACATCAGAAAAACCTGTGGATGTCAGTCGGTGTTAAAGATGTGTCCAAATTATTTGACACAAATACAGTTTTTGGTAGTAAAACTTCAGCAGAAGTTGTGACTGCTGACTTATTCAGAACAGCCAACATTAATAAGTGTTTACTGAGAGCAGTCGGTGTGATGCAACAATCATCAGCTAACTGAAGCATGCTGCTAAAAATGTTGTTGTTTGTGTTTCTCACTGAGTTGTTTACTCGTACTGACTCAACTCAGTTTGGATGACATCAAAAGGTGCATGAAGATAACTGGATGTTAGCAGAACACCTGGATCAATGATTCAATATGAAGAAATCCAGGACCAATCAAATCGCAGATGGACTGGACTCAACTTAAAAATGGTAAGACGGATATATTTGTTGGGTAACGGTACAATTTCTAATAGATTTCACTTCCACTCCTTCAAGACTGAATATTTTGTATGATTCAGTCAATAAGCTTCCATGATTACTTGAATTGAAACTACATAAAGACATGTTTCATATCGCTGTCAGTGTTTTATCATACCATGGGCACGTAGCAGAGCTTCTGCAGTGAAAAGTGGGGCTTGCAGCATGTCAGCTGTCTCCACTATCAGCATGTCCTTCAGCCTCCGCAGATCCTGAGGCCGCAGGCCCTCATACAACTGGAGAACAGGTGAGAGACGAGACGAAAACAACAGTTGGATGACAAGAACTAAACAACAAGAGCAAAAATAGAAGCATGATTAAATAAGTAAATCTATGAATATCACTGGTGGGCAGAAAAAAGACACAACAGCACAGAAGGTTTAAAAAAAGGGTGATTTAAGGAGAAAAGGGGATGTGAAGAAATGTAGGAGGAATGAAAATATTGAGGGAAAGTGAGAAGAGAACAGAAGTGTTGGAGGCTGTGAATGACCGCTGAGGCATGACCCACCACATGACCTAATAAAGAACTGATGCAGAGAAGAGTCACATGCCTCATACCAGGCGTTGTGTGACTAAATTATGGGCTTCTGTTTGTAATTATCTCCAGGATAAAAAAACATCAACGGTTTTAAAAACTTGAGTAATAAATAGTTTTTTTTAAAGGAATCAGAGTCTTGATCTATGACGGTTCAAATCACTTGATTTGATATGTAAAGAGCTTTAAATGTTGGTCCACACACCACTAACACAGTAACTCATCTGTGTGGGTTTAGCAAGTTGAGGACAAACACAAACAAAGCTATTTGAAACTTTATTCCTAGTAATATAAGTCACAGCAAAAGGGTCTGACACCAGAAGAGTTCCACTCATTGGCCCTTCGCGTGTTGTTCTGTACCTCTCTTCGGTCGAGAGCGGCGTACTCGGCTTCTATACCCTCGGCCTCGGGGGCCAGAGAGAAGACCATCTGCGACTCCAGGCGTAGGGCCAGATCCTTGTGGTGCTGCTTTTCTGCACAGTCACATGGAGTCTCGCGGTTTTCATTTTCTGCAAACAGGTCCACGTCTCTCTGCACCAGTAACTGGACAAGTGGAAGATTTGGGTTAGAACACTGAAAACATGCTGCATTCAAGAACATTTCAGAAGGCTGAAATTTACTAACATAAAACACAGTGAAGTATCACAAAACACCTGGTGACCATTTCTCAGCTCTTTTCCTCAAACTCATCTGAAAGTTACAAGCTGCTAGTGGATCGATTATTAATGCAGTTGCAAACAAAAATAAACATTAACATGAACGTCAAAGACTTCACACGCTAGTTAAACATTCAAAAACATTCATTTTCAACCCACATGAATAAGGAAGGGTCATTAAACCTAAAATCTATTGACAAAACAACAGTCGGGAGAATTATTTTGCATTTCTTGAATAAATGTTGTGGTTTTGAAGACAAGGTCCAATAAAGACATCTGTAACAGAGCCAGGAACAAAGATTATGAAGTCCAACCCTGTCAGGAGTTAATTTAAGTAAATCTGCTTATGTGCAGAACTACTGGATAATTTGCATTTATTAGGATTAATTTCATTGTTAATCTAATCCAGCGTCATTAATATCTACCAGAAGAATAAGCTTTTTCTTTTCTCTGAGGAACATGAGAACATTTTCAGAACTTCATGACAGAAGGAATTATTTGAGTTTTATTCTCAACTGAATAACAGACTTCGACATAAAAACCTCCTCTGAAGCAGAAGCTTGTGAAGGAGTCGGAGGTCATTTCATGCTCTTTCCAGGCTTCTTAAGGAGGAAATAGGAGTTATGAAACACTGTCCTGCTAAAACACGACGATCCTCTTGAGAGCTGCAAACTTTGATATTTTTCAGTCCAACTGCTTGATGAGAGAATCTTCCAGAATTTGGCAGCAGGTTTGGAAACTCAATTTCATTCCACTTGCAAACTGAAAAGCACCAACATACTTGTCTGTAATGACGGCAGCCATCTTCCACCCAGCTGGGGTCCAACTTGAAGTGACGCCCTGAGTCCATTAGTGATCCCGCCACAGGTTCACCCATCTGCTCCATTAGGAGTTGCCCTCATTTCATTTACACAGAAAATCTTTGAAATCTCTGACTTCTCTACAAAATCTTCCAGCTTCAACTCGGTGGTATCTGTTCCACTCGTCTTTACTCTGGACATCTTTCTTTGAATACTTAGTTCATCTGGACACTACAGATAAATGACAGCTTCAGGAATGTGTGGCAGTGAGAAATAATGGCTTTACTTTGATTTTTTTTCTTTTACACCTTTTTTTCCTCAAATATTTTTTTGGGTAGAAAAGAGATAAAGATAACAATTTTTTAAAATTATTTTTCTTCCTGTAATTTCAAATATTACAAGAGTTTTCATTTCTTGACCAAAGAAGACCCCACTGTTTTTGATTAGACAAACAAATGTCAACCAATAATGTTTTTGACGTTAGAAATTTGTACAGATATCCATATTTAACCTGAACAATCAGTGTATATGTATTGTAAATCTGTAATAGAAGGAAATGCAACAGAAACTGTATCTCCAAATACTCGATTTCTGTCAAAACAACCTGAACAACCAGTTTTATGCTCCAACAATCTCTCAGTTGTCGATGGGCCACAGGATAAAAGTCCTCGTCTAAAACACTGTGATGAAGGTGAATTTAACATCCTGGAAATTCTGAGCAACTTTTACGTCCAACAAAATCAAATTCAAGAAGAAGAATGTTGTTTATCAGAATGTAACATAATGTGTTTTGCAGTTTGATTAGTCGTGAACAGCTTTGCAGCCATAGTTGAACTGATCTGATAGTTTTGGTATCAGAGACTGTGTTGAGTTCTGAAACCGGTTTGCATCATGTTGTCTTTAACCTGCGTTTTGTGTTGGAGCCACACAAAAGATACTACATATACTACAAGTACAAAAAGACAGAAGGTGAGTATTTAGTATTAACATGAAAGGTAATTGGGTTTTTAAATCTTATTTCTACTTAAATTCCTCTGTGGGGGTTTATAAGTTTCCAATAATTAAAATGTTACAAAACTTGGAGATTTTTGTCTCCTCACCTCAACACAAGTCTTCATGCCTGAGGCAGCAGCGTAGTGCAGACAGGTATTGTTCTTGTTGTCAGTGGCATTGATATCAGCGGTCTCGTACTCTCCGTGGTCCAGCTTCGCTCCGGTCCACGACAGGATAATTTGGAGGCATTCCGCTCGGCGCTGTTCGTCTTCATAAGGCCGTGAAATGCGCGGCTGCAGCGCCCCCTCTGAGGTCAGGATCTGTGGCCCCATGCAGAGAAGGTGAAGCGATGTCTCGTTGTGCACGTTGCGCTTGTTAGGATTGCCATCTTTGTTTAGGAGAAATGACCTAAAGAATAAATGATTAAGAAAATCAAAGAATTAACAGTTAGTGTTTGTGATTTGACCTGATTGATTCCATTTTTAAAGAGGCCATTTCATACACATTTCAGGACTTTGTGGTTATTTCTTGAGTATTAACCAGTAATATGAAACATTTTATATCTAAAAAACATCAGGAAACACTGATTAACAGACCTTTCAATCTGTCTGCATTAAAATTCGGGTGGTTCCGGCTCCTTCCGTCAGGCTGCTTCAGCAGCTTGTTCATATTCATTGTTCAAATTTGCTGGACTCTGATTGGTTAACAAACTAGCCTATGAGAGCAAGGTATACTGTTTCCTGCCCCGCTGCACACGGTAACACCAGACGTTCTCTCTTCCTGTTTGCTACGTTATGCTACAGCTTTTTAGTGAGCAGCGTGCTAGGCGTGGTTTCAACTGCGGGAGCTGCTGAATATTAACGAACAAAGAAGTTGTGATGAAACAGATACAGGCCGATCGGACTCGGGTGTTATCGCCACCTGCGTAGTTTGAGAGATTAAAACTAAAAGAGAAGTTGTTGACCTGTTTTCACACCCACTATGAAGGTAAGAACACCTGTGGAGCTAAAATATTCAACAGAAACCTCAGAAAAACCGTTTTTAATGGAAGGGCCTCTTTAAGTCTATTTGTCAGCACAGGCGATATTTTAAAGAAAAACTATAAACAACAGGAAAAATAACTAGAAAATAAATAAATGTATTTTTCAGATGCATTTGATAAAAACTGCTGCGCAAATTAATTAAATTAGATAATATTACATATAATCCCATGTTAAATATACTGAGTATGCGAAAGAGAGCTGTATCATAAAGCAGAGCATCTTTTTAGGGGACACAGCAAAATTAAATACATACCCATCTGTTCGGTTTCATAATTTAGATGGCTTATCTGCAGTGAGTTTATAATAACTATAAAAAAAGGCTAGTTAGTAATGTCAGAAACTGAAGACATCCTAGTTGTGGGAAAAGATTAGAGCCTTAGTGGGATGAAGACAAGCACATGCAAAGTTGTTAGCTTGTAAAACGAGAAGCTGTTGGAATCCCTTTCGATCTGAACCCAGCATGTTGCATTCCTGTGAACAGATGGCTATAAGCAGGGACAGATGGGAAACAAACGTATACAGAAAAAAACCTGAAAAAAAATCCCTATAAAGCAGAAAAAGCTTATTGTTCACAGATTGCTAAAATATTTTACAGCTACTCAAAAAAAAGAAAGAGAAACAAAACTCAAACATTTGTAATGATCGTCTTTCACTGAGCACCTCATCATACTGACAGAAAACAGCTGATTGTGTAACTACAATGTCCAGCTTCCTTTGCTTCTTTAACTTTGATCTGGGAACCTTTCCTAACCTGAGTAGGCGTATCATGGCGTGCCGGGCGGCGTAGTGCAGCGGAGTGTTGTGCTGATAGGACTCTCCGTATGTGGAGCTGGGATCCAGAGCCTCCTTGAACTGCGGGTTGCTCTCATAGAGCTGGCAGGCCAGCACCTCGTCTCCATTGATGAGAGCCTTACGGAATTTAGTCGCAGTGTTCCCCATTTCTTCCTCTACAGTGGGTTCACGCTCTGACCAGCACGGCAGCCTTTAAATCTTCTTTAAGCTGTTCAAGTCAAATAAGCCTTCATGCTGAACGTTGTGCATGTCCTAAAGAAAAGAAGGAAAAAAAAAACAGGTAAATCCCTTCTATTTTTTATCCAACAAGGTTTTGCTAGCTACAAAGTGGTCACACGTATTCCATCCTCAAGGCTGCTCAGGCTTCTCTGCACCGGTGTCAGCATCATCAGTGCACTGTAAACACCTCTGTGCATTTCTGTTACACCCCCCCTCCAAATAACTGAACATAGTGAGCACAAAGCTCACACAGAGTGTAGGACATGACTTCCTCTGGTATCACCAGGAGCTTCCGCCTCTCTGTGCCAAAGCTGCCCATCCCACTGAGGCCAGCACTCATTATAAAGCAAAATATCCACAAACCAAGAGTAACATGCAGGGACTCGGCATTCTGCTTCCACCAGAGCACCATATGGTCAGGATTGTTAGGGCATAGGTCCGTTACACGGCAGATCAAATAAACAGCTCTTCCCACCCGAGAAAAAGAAGAGTTTTTAGCTCTAAAAATCAGTGACATCTTACAGTTAGAACATATTACGTTACATTCATTTAGCAGATGCTTTTATCTAAAACGTGAATTAGGAAAAGCAGCAACCATCTGACTGAACAACAATCACACTACCTTTTGAGCTAAAGCCTCCTCACGAGATCTATGAAGATGTCCTGGGTTGCAGCTTCTCTGAAAATGTACCAGATCGTGGGCTGAACTCCGGCTTCTTCAGCGTTTTTTTTCCCCAAATTACTTTATCCTCCCTATCAGCTGGTAGTATATTGGCAAGAAAAGAAAAATGTTTTAAGAGACCAAAATGAGAACATGGGATGGGAGGGATCTCTGGCTGCCAGGAATGTTTATATAAACACTGTCAAGAGTATTTTAGGCCCTGAAGGGAATTTCAGCATGACGAGATTAATGGAAAACATCTGAAGTATGTTTCAGCAAATCAACTTTAGTTCTAAATAAATGAGTAAATCCCCCTTATCTGTTTTTGTCCTGGGATTACAGGTGATCTTATGCAGTTTCAGTGGTGTGTCACTAAATTATCTGGTAAGATTTCTATAATTTGAACACATGAGAAAGAAACATGTCTCCAGCTGATTCACTCCAAATACTACACGTCAACCACCCACCCAGCTCTCCACAGGTTAGACAATATGGCCAAAGTAAAAGTTGTTGACCAACATTTTCCACAGATGTTGTAAATTAAAATGCCTGTAACATCTGTTTTAAATAACCTCGATCACTTTCTGTTTTAGATGTATAACTCACTGTAATGCTTTCCACAGCTATGACCTGCTGCTATCCTTAAAAAAACAGCCACAAGCAGAAACACAGAACATAAAAAAATTCCTGATGTCAACCTGATGAAGTGGGAACAGGCAGAACATTGACAGGATCTGATTTGGCTTTATAGTGAGCAGAGACAGTCCTAAGACTGCATGTCACCTCCCTCCATCGTTAACACTTACAGTGTTTACAGTTTAGGAAGCAGCATGTGGAACAAGTCCGAGTACAGGGTAAAACTCAATGTCCCACTTCGATGAGTACTAGTAAATACCCCATGCTGGGTGAAGACATTTAGTATTATGACATAGATGGAACACACATGACTCGATGGTGATCCAGATGTATTACCAATTAACCATTCTGACAATAGTTAACAACGTGATAACAACGTTAACCAGCCACATCGAACAGCCATAATCAGAACGGCTTTCTTTAATAAAGCGGGGAGATGTCACCATTTCCCTGAGTAGCTGCTACTTGTCACTGAACTGTTTGCGGGCCCTGCTTTCCTCATGTCGGTGTGTGTTTACCATTTCGCTAGCTGAAACCGATGGCAGCAGCATGTTGTCATTTTGAACAGCCCTCTGTATCCACTTTTGATTCATTCCTGGTAAGAAAAATGTAATAAAAAACACACGTTCACCACTCACTGACCTTACAGAATTTCGGCACCGAACCAGTCCGATTGTTGTCTATGTTACTGTTAACGGTACAAAACACAATGAGTCTCGCTGTATTCAAAAACAACAAACATTGTGACGCATCTGCGCCGCTAGACGTCAGTGCACGCGCTAGCGGAGAAGCTAGGAAGCTAACGGCACTGCTAGCCAACTTAACGCTAACTAGAACAGTTGATAAACTCAGTAGATAATTCATGACAAGTGTTGAGACTTACACAAATGGCACATTTCGTTTGTGAAGAAATGGCCTTGTGCGTAAACCGTCAGTTAGGAGTGCGAGAAAACGGACATTTTTCCGTTAAGTAAGATGATCCAACGGAGGAGGGATGTTAACAACTCTGCGTTGGACGCTGCTAGCAAGGTTGCCAAGTTTGACCAAAACCCCCAAAACAGACAGACATATGTGTCAAAAACAAAAGAAAATATTTAAAAACCCAATACTTTCTCCTTATCAACACTCTTAAGATCATTACATTACGGGGTATAAAAAACGTGTGCATGACAGACAATCATGCAATTTGTCATGTCTCATTTTGTATCTCTTTTTATCCAAAATAAAGTTGTTGTTTTTTTTTCATTTTGTTTTGCATCTAAGATCTTTGCATAATCCACTTCGTGGTTACAGCTTACCATAATGTCAATGAGAGCAGCATTTATTTGCTTTTCCTGCGTGCAGACTGGATAAGATGTGGGAAACAAAGTACAGCTGTTTTTCCTGTGAGTCTCTTTGTCTTCATGATTGTCCACATAGAAATTCACGATTATTGATTGTAATAAATTGAGCATATATGTTAATTATCAGCGCTTCTAAAAAAATGTACCTTTATTTCATGCTTTTATCTGACGTAAACGTAACAATGATTTGGTTCTCAGGTTTCCAAAAGTATGTGCAATGACAAAATATGACCACTAGAGTGCGACAAAGTCCAATTAAAGAATCTCATTTTTCAAGTCAATGATGTGAGTCAAAAGTTCAGTGAACCGGTAAAAATGTATGTAGATATTGCGTATAAAAACAAAAGTGCACGATGTAACCAGTGATAAAAGCTAGAAAATTATCTTAATACTTGAAATGACCACTTAAAAAGCCAATAGATCGCATATCCTTTTATTATCAAATATCTGAACTTTGCAATGAGGCTATTTATAGCATATTATTTTCATATTTTGAGTGCACACATGTTAAATAAACAGGCCTTTAATAAATAATCTGTAAACATAATCTTAATGTAAAGGTAGACACATACATGTATGCAAGAAGGAAACACACATCACAATGATTTTGTCTGTTGTTTTAAGATGTCACCTTAAACATGCTTTAACACTAAATTCAAAATACAGTTATTATTTGGTGACCAGAATAAAAAGAAAAAAACTTTTATCTTAAATCATCAAACTTATTGTATCATCTCTTGAAATTTAGCACATTTTTTGTGTATCCATTTTAAATGCAAAGAAAGATAAACATTAATGCCAAAAAAATAAAATAAAAAGCTCTTACAAAAAAGGCAAAAAATAGCTTTCATTTATTTTAACAGATGAAAAGCAAAGACAAAAGAATTGAGTTGATGATTTTTAAAAGGGCGAAAACTCAAGGGTTCGTGTAAAAGGAATAGTAAGAAGCCACACCTTTGGTTGGGGGGGCGTCTTTACTGTAGGAGTTATTGTTGGTCGCAGAAGCTTCACACTTGCTGTTGGCAGGTAAATCTTCTGCACTCGGAGCGTTCAGAGACAAACGCCTTCGTTTGCAGGCGATTGAATACGTGTCAGCCTTGTTGGGGGAGAGAGCTGATGTCTGGGTCTCTGTCCAGGAGCTGATCAGAGCCTCACTGTGCAGCTCCTCTTCTATCTGTGGTTTTACTTTACCTGACTCATCTGAGAAAGCACCAGTAGGGCCGGGCCTGGGAGACCATGGCAGGCTGGGGGGGACTTTTCTTTGGTAAGCCGCTCTGGACCCCCACCCTGCAGACATAGTGGTGAAAGGAGAGTCTGGGTAGTAGCCGAGTGCATGAGAGGTTTGCATGGAAAGTGACTTGATACTGTACGGAATGAGGGAACTTGAGTATTCCCCCTCGTAAGGCGTCAGATCGAGCTTGTTGTTGCCACCGGTGCCATTCCCCCCCCCCTGCTGCACGGAGGTGACAAACCACCTCTGCGACGCTCCGTCCTCTGTCTGAGGTGAGAGAAGGCTGTTTGTCTGCGGTACTGCTCTCTCACAGTTGTAGAAGCGGTTCTGAGGGAGGTTGTTGACAAACTGGTCCTGGAAGAGAGACTGCATGGTGTAACGGGTGCCCGGAACAATCTGGTGGGCACGAGGAGAGTCGTTCGGAGACGGAGTGAGGCGATCGTTCTCTGAAGCTGTGTACATCCTGAGAACAAAACAAGATGATACATGCATTTAGAAGCAAGAAGTTAAGATCATGTGCACATGCCTGATGCAGAGGCTGCTGCACTGTGTGAAGCAGCGTCATGTATGATACTCACGAATCATAATTATCTCTGAATCCTTTGGCAAAAGGGTTGTGATCAATTTTCAGCTGTGTTATCTGAAAGCAAGAGAAATGAATGGCGTGATAACGCCTGGTCTGCTTAACATACATGTTAAACATACATAAAACATGATTAAAGTAAGAAGTCTGCATAAAGAAAATCACAATCTGAATAATAATAAAATATAAAAGCAGTTAAACATGATATGCATCTATTAATTGCAGTGGGGTTTGATTGATCGATTGATAATTTGTTTTTGACACACTTACATCAGTGTTCTGGTAGGCGGTGACCGCAATAAACTGGGTCTCAGGAAAAGTAAAACACTGTGTTTTAACCTCACTGTCGCTGTCCTCCACTCCCTCCTCCGTCACCTCCACGATATGCAGCCGGGGCTGGTACTTATGCAGCGACTGCAGAACAATCATCTACAGAAAACAACAATTACACTGTTATTTAAACAAATGAACAAACAAACAAATTCAAAAAGTGCTTCAACTGGTTTTATTTCTTATGAAACAAATCTGACAAATGAATTTCTCTTCAGCTAAAATATACAAATTGTTTTTGTGTTTTATCAGTTCAGACATTTCTGCTCATGTAAACATGCAGATGATTGTAAATAATTTGATGACTTCCGGTCATCTGCACCATTTCCTCCTTTTTCTTTCTGGTTGTTTGTTTCTTCAGTACCTGGGACGAGCTGTGACTGGTTCCCTTGTTGTTGGTGAGTTTGAGTTTGCTGAAGGAGATTTCTTGTCTCATCCAATGAGCTCCTGTGTTTGGGGACTCTGGGTGGATGTAGACTTTGTTCCCTGTAGAGATTAAATGCACAATATAAACTGTAAACGCATTGGGACATTATATACAAACAAATAAATTACACATTTTAAAAACTTAAATTTGATTTTTTTTTTTTTTAGTTTTTTTGTTTGCCTGAAGAAGAAATCTTTGAATGTAAAATAATGTAGACACGTGATCTGGATCAGTACCCTGGCTGCTGTTGTCCGCCTTTCCACAGGTGACCCATTTACCGCCCTGAAACCTCCAGTGGTTCGGATCCGCCAGCACCACCTCCACAAACACGTTATAATGCGACGTTACGTTCAGAGCCGCGATGTTAAAGCTGAGGAAAGGAAACATCCGTCTGGAAGCACAAAACCAAAAACCTTTACTGCAAAACGAAGCGTGAGCGCGCGAGAGCCGTTCGGGCTGCACGTGTCCGGTGTGAATCATTATTCTGGACTGTTTGGGTCTTCTCACCTGCCCTGCTTGGTGATGATCATCTCAGTCTGGTGTCGGTGGAACTTCAGCCACAGTGGTCGGTTGCACAGGTAAACCTGGGCCCTTATCCCGGGTCCGGGCCTGGGCAGGGCCATGTTGCTCAGAGCGGGACCTGATCCGGTGTAAGGTGGGTAAATACAACCGAGGTTCTGTCCGTGCTGGTAGGGCGGGCTGAAGTGACTGCGCCCGGTGGCTGAAGGGGAGTATCCCCCCGGAGACAACACGGAGCCCAGGTGGAGGGATGACGGATACCTGCCGGTACCGGGAGGGGTGTACACGGTCCCGCTGGGGGTGTAAGGGATAAAGGAGCAGGGATTCGATGTTTCTGGGGTCTGCTTAGAAACTGCTGATGGGATGTAGTACCGATCCGGACCCATCCCGTGTTCTGAGTACCTGTTGGGAGCAGCGGACTCTTCTGCACCCGCAGCTGGAGACGTGCGCTTCTCCTCCGCTGCGTCTTTTCCAGCCGGGTACGCGCTGCTCTCTCCGTCTCCTCCGAGCATCGCGGCTTTCCTGGAGTTCTGCGTCCTTTTTTTGTCAGAATTTAAATCGAAATTTATGGCGAGTGTCTTCTCTAAAACTTCTTCTTGGAGCATCAACTGGTGTCTGTGCAGAGAGAGAGAAATAAATCAGCAGCTGTCCGTTAAAGGCCTGTTGGCCCAAAATTAAACGCGGTCCCCCCAAAAGAACCGACTTGTCAGAAAAAACGAGAGACTCCAACAGAATTATAGTCTGAAAAAAAATCGCAAACAAATACCACAAAATAAAATCTCTCTTTTTACTTTTGTTTTTAACTTATTTTTAAACCTCTTTAAGATTAAATAAAATTCACAATTTGAAAGCAGTAACACTTTTTAAATATTATGTATTTGTATTCACAAGAAGAGGCCAAACTTCAAACTTTAGTGTCTTATTTAGAGTTGAATAAAAATAATTATTAAGGAAACTAACTGATGAACTGTTGACTCTCTGGTTTATTTAGAAAACACTGAATGCAACACGCCTGATCGCAGCCCAGTTTCTTGTAAATCATGTGACGAACCTGAAATAGGATGCACAGATTTTGGAGATGGGGGGGTGTAAGTGTCAACCATGAAAAAACTCACCCTCAACTTCAGAGAGCTAAAAATATTCCAGTAAATAAATAAAATAAATAATAATATATATATATTAAAAAAAAGACATCGCACATGTATCATTGCATGCATCCCACTAAACTCTCTTAATTATAATTGTGAAATTTAAATGCATCTTGTTGACTGTTTCCTTTTTTTTTAGAAGTGGTTACTGGAAGAAAAGGAATTTGCATTGATTATTTGTCCTCCATCCCAGCGGGACAGCAGACATGAAACGGGAAATGGACGATTCATTTTCCGTTTGAATAAACCTGTGATGGTTCTCAGATCTGACGGATCGGATGTGAGAAAGAAGCGCAAAAAGAAAAAAAAAAGGTTAATAAAAGAAAAGAAAATACACGTTTAAAAAAGAATAAAATAACGTGTGTTCAGAAAAACAAAGCTATAAAAAATTCTGTATATTTGGAAAGTTTAAAAAAAAATATTAATCTCTTAAATTTCAAGATATAAAAGCATGTTGTTAAGTTGGAACTTACCAGGCGTTTTCCCTCTGATTCAGTTTGTATTTTACGCACAAGACGCATCAAAATCAAATAAAAAAGAAAAACTATTTCAAACAGCTGGAACAACCTTCCAAGCTGAGCCCATTACCAGAGAGAGCCATCATAAGGTGTTCGGGTCGGAACCGATGTGCAAACTGCCTTTAAAGTAAAACCAGGTCCATGTGGAGGGAGGCGGATCAGACGGAGCCCTGCGTTCACGGCTGAGCTCTCCTTGTGGCCATGACGCACCGAGAGCAGCCTTTTATCAGGTCTGATCACCAGGGGAGGGGCAGGGGGGTCCTCAGCATCACAGCTCCTCCTGATCCGTCTCCACTTCAGAGGTCAGCTGACTTCTTACTTTGTTTAGGATTTTATATTTTTCATTTAAATCATTTTGTGAAAACTTCTGTTTCAAAATGAGAAATTTTCCAGATCTGATGATTTATTCTAATAAACCAATTCACACTGACAAAAATGAGAACCGTGGATTTATTTATTTATTGAAACACTCCTAATTTAAAAGTCAAAATGTTAATTATGACTGTTGTTTGTGGATCTTTGCATGAAATTCAGCTTATTATTTTGCTATATTTGCTATATTTTTGATTATTAGTCTGAACCTTAATTTTAGTTCAAGTGAAACAAGTTTAGGAGCTTTAAAAACAAAAACACAGCAGGAATCATTCATAAAAGTGAAAGAAGTAAACATTATAAAAGATTTTCCTGTCATATAAAACAATATTATCTTTTTTTAGACAACTGCATAAAGATTATTATGATGGACGTTTGGCTGCATGTCCAACAATCCCCCAAAACTGTGACGTTTCTCATAAATTTATTACAAAAAACAAGAAGAATTCTCATTTCACTATAACACTGAAAGCTAGTCCTGTTTTATTTCCTCTGTGACTGACTCCTGTGTTGTTGCTTCAAAGGAAACGCAGCTCAGACTCTGATTTAGGCTGCATTGCTGTGTTAACGGCACACCTTTTCACAGCTTAAAGACCCACTTCTCCCTCCACACCAGACGATGCTCGGCCTCTTGCTGTTTGCTCAGTGGAACATTTCCATGAGAAAGACGGTGAGGGGGTTTAGCAGAGCAGGTCACCACCACTGAAATAAACACGCTGCACATCAAACGGGACAAATCAAAACAGTTTGAGCAGCAAACAGTCTATGGCAAATACACTTCTATTCAGTTGAATGATTGTTTCAGGAACTTGTGAGCCTTTAGTGGGACATTTTGCTTTGAATTAGAAGTGATTTCCTTTCTGCCAGCAGATTCTTTTATGCTGCTATTCTTATTTATACCCCCACCCCACCTCACCACACCCCCCGAATCATTGTGCATCAGATTGAAACAAACAAATCACATAGAAACTTTTACCTTCTGACTTTCTTTGAAAATTTTCACAAGTTAAATCAACGTGACACGCGTGATGACTTGCCTTTGATGGTAAAACTGATGAGTCAGAAGCAAAAACACTCACATGACACACGAGGCTTCCCACCCCCCCATCCTAAATATCTAAAAGGTGCTCACTGTTTATATCGGATTTGTTTAATTGAAAATGTGCTGCTTTGTCTGTGTTTTCTGCTATGAATCTATCATGTTTATACAGTGTGATTTGTTGTAGAAAAAAGAGCAGCACATTTAAACTTCCTGTCAGTCTGTAACTTGTTTACAGAAGATTTGGATGAATTACAATGAGACCTTTGATTTATTTATTGTATAAAAAGTAGATTTGACCGATGATTTTTCTTAAAGTTTGGTATTTACAGGTGTATTAATATTTTAATGCTGGGCTGTTCATGAATGATTTAAATCAGTTTTTGACTGTTTTTTTGGGATGGACTGATTATCCAACATATAGGCTACTGCTATAAAAAAGTTTACAAAAGGTTTTTGTGGACTTTTTCTTTTTGGGGTCAAAATTATAACTTAAGCTTAATATTTTTCAGTGCTCATGATTGTTTGCTGCTGATTGCTTCTCTTTGCTGGTATAAAAATTTATTAAACTGATCAGTTCTCAGAATGTTAACGTTAAACAATTATTTACTGATAAACAAATGTTAAATAAACATTTGAACATATAGCATCTTAATTATCCAAAGAGTTCTTTTCTGTCTGAAGTCAGTCATTTACATGGAGGGGTGGAAGCTGAAGTTCATACTGGAACCAGCCACTAGGGGGCTCCTGGAGTGCTGTAGCGTTTGCTTTAGCTTTAGCTTCATAATTTTCACCCTTTGTTTAAAAACATGTCCTATACTCTGGAAGAAGACCCAGATTATAAAGATGATGTAAAAAGAAGTTGGTTATAATGTTCTGGAACAACACAGGAACCAATGAGACTTAACCCCACTGTGAACTGTAATCTGCTGGAACACCAGTGTTTTACATCACATTGGACTGGACTGTAGCAGCTGTCAAGCATGGTGGTGGTAACATCATGCTGTGGGACTGGTGCAGTGCACAAACTTGATAAAGTTGTGAAAAAATGAGTCCAAATTCTTCAAATTTACCAAAAAAATATCAGCTAGATTGTTGAAACTTGAAGTTGGGTGTGCTAAGAACACGATGATGCCAAATACTCATCACAACAGGTTTCTGAATGATAAAACAGGATAACATGAAGCTCCTTCCTGAAACCCTGAACTCAACCCTAAAGAAAAATGTGACTAAGTTTAGATTCTGGGTCTGTGCCAGGAAACCAACCAACTCAAATGAACTCTGCCAATTCTGTCATGAGACACAGTCAAACATCAGACAGAAAAAAAAAATGTCAATCTGCAACTTGATGAGTAATATTTAGACAAATATTGGTGGTGGTTTATGGATAATTTTGAAACTGTATGTATAATTTTGTCTGGAAGAGAAAATCCCCACAAACCTCACACTTATGAACCTTTTAAAAATTAATTGAATTTATATAACGTATATTGATTCTACAGTTCAACCCCCCCCTACCTGGTAACTGAACCTGACACTACTCTGAAAATAGAAAAAATCCAAACCAGTCATTCCAAGAGTCGTTTTTATTGCAGTCATGCTTGTGATGAATGTATGTAAACCTATCACCTCAGCTGTATTCATATTTAACTGATATGTAATGTTTTTGTGCTTATTAGTACACGATATAGACATAATCCAGCTCACATCATTTTATAAACTTGTGCAAAATCCTGTCACTCGATCACACAACACTGTTGCTGCTGTTTTTGTTTATTGGGCAGACAGTGGCTTCACCCTGTCAATGAGCAGCTTCCTCTAACTGTGCCTGCTTTTTAACACGTCTAAAGGGCCGTTCCTGTTGTTTCTGACATCTTGCCATCCTGCAAGTCACCCCCACCCTGCAGTGCTAATGCCAGGCAGGAGGAAAAAGCTGGTGACCTGGCCACGGCGGTCTTGCCCTAGGCCACTGCTGCCCCGCCGGCAGCTGAAGGTCTGTTGGTCTGGAGCCATGCCAGGAAGTCAGAGTCAACGTAGCGTGTGATGTCACAACAGTCACGCCCTCCGATGAGAGGAGGGAAAGACTTAACAACATACAGGATACACAGTTTTCACTTCATTTGAGCAGGTTCCAAATTTTTTGCATCTCTTACATGATCAGCTGCAGACAGTTAGAAATATGTTCTTCAGACATGTGGTATAAAGTTATTACTACCAGAAAGAAATGTTCAAATTCATTTATAAACTCACTGAAGTTTTCTTTTAGTCTCACGTTCGACTGATACAAACGTGGAGAATGACGTGATTTTTAGAAGACATGCAAAAATGGACGCAAATTATGTTCTAAATATCCGAAGACTTGAAATACTTTGACTGTACATCACAGAACGAGGTGTGTATTTATAGTCTCATCAAACAAAAGGTGAAGACCCTTATAATGATCCACACACCCCCCCCCCTCCACACCCTTAGCTTACATTAATGGTTTCGTCCTAGATCCTGTTAAGAGTAGCAGCAGGAGCGGACCATCACATTTGGTGCTCAGCGTGGGGGCGGTTGGAGGACTGTCATGTTCCAGCTATCCTATGGAGATACACTTCTGCCTCTCTGTGAAGATTGGGGTGTTTTCTCATTTGCATTTGCTAATGAGATCCTGTTTGCATGACTTTATATTGGAAAGCTATCTCAGAATATCTCTCTCCAAATACAGGATGGAGTCCTGTTTGTTTAAGCTTCAGTCTTCAATTACTGTAGTCCCTTTAAGATTAAGGAAGTCTTCCTCATCAGGCCAAGTAAAGGTAACTCAGAGTGGTGAAGATAATTCAATTATACTTTGTTTTTGTCAAGGAATTTGTTTAGACACTCACCAGTAGAAGAGACAGTACTAATGTTAACATTACAAAAAAATCCTTACAACTTGAACTTCTTTTATCTTTATAATTATATAACAGAGAACATTTATGTAATGATTAAGTGTCTGTTGCTTTTCGCCAAAAGATTTATCCCAACAGAAGATCCACTCAGCCAAGAACCATGACTTCTTCCTGGATCGTTCATCCAACAGGAACTTCTTGAAGGCTTAGACCAAAACCAGCTGAGATCCACTCAGAGCACTCCCTCTTTATTATCACCCAATCTGTACTGTTGAGAATGTTTGCCCACCAATCTGCCACTGTCAGCAGCTCCCAAAAGGCTGCCACAGTTTGAACTCAGGTCACAGTCAGGAGCTATTGGCTTGATAGAAAATCCCAAATTTATGACCAGAAACATTGAGGCTGTGATACTAGCACACCCTAAATAATCCTGCTGTTACATAAGGCTAAAAACAACAAAAATATAGAGATAATTCAGTTTAAGAGATCTGCATGAATAACTTTTCAACAGAAAATGTTGAAGTGGTAAAAATCAGAAGGACAAATGAAACTCACCCCCAATAGAGAACAATCACCTGTAGGATACATTTGGCACATTATGTTATTAAGATAAAGTTTACCTGCAGTAGCTTAAACTGGGTTACCTTCTAAATACACATACGGGTGTGAAGTAATGAGTGTAGACTGTTTGCTTATTAGATTACTGGAATGTCTGGAATGTCTAATGTTCTTTTTTCACATCATTGACTTTGTTTTGTTTTTGTGTTCTTGCTTTAATAACATGATATAATTTATGTTTTGGGTTTTTAAACATTTTTTCTCACTTTTCTTGTTTTTTTGGCAATTTTATCTGAATCGTTTCATTTTACCTGTTTTTCTGTTTGCTTTCCTTTTCCCAGAAACACACATACGCATGCACATTTGCAAGCGCGCACACACACACACACTCACACAACCACACATACACACACAACCACATGCACATACACATTCACACACACATGCACATTTGAACGCGTGCACACACACACACACGTATGCACATGTTTGCACACACACTCCTCTTGTCTACCTATCATGTCTCTCTTGTCCTCTGAAAGATTTTCCTCCTTGATCTTTTCAAGGTTTTTGGCACGATCAGGTTCTTCCTGCATCGTCTGTCCATGAAGTTCATTATCACTCATGTATAAAAACCAGACCCTGAAAAAGACCCTGAAATTGATGTTCAAATGAAATCTGATCAAACCAAATTTCTTTATAGTCATTCCTTACAATGAAAATGCACTTTGCATTACAAAACAATAGACCTATAGTGACTGACATGGCAGAACTAAAGGCTTAGTTGAATAACTGCATATTGACCTTACTCAAACAAGTGATCCCCTCCCCGTGGTTAGATGCAAAGGATTTGACTCCTGCCCCCTACCCTACAAACAGGACATTTCCCCAAATTACAAATCTAGAATTTTATTTTTTTTAGGAGAACACAACATCAACTTGTTTGAAAATACATAAAACAGACCTACTATGACCACACTGTTTTGTATTGTGAGATGTAAGAAACTTTTTGTGATGTAGGATCATGGATCCAGTATTAACACGAGAAAACAAACAACATAAAAAAACCTTTTGTTTTATTTGCGTCGTCTCTCTTTCTCCAGTTGAGTGGAAGGAATTTTTTCCTGCATTATGTCTCCTCGCAGCGGCAGACGGGCAGGACCCTGAATATCTTTTTTGTCTCATATGGGGAATCTGCTGACTGTGGTATCACATTATGATTACCAATTTAACTATAATCCCCTCCTTTTGCATTGATATTCCACAGATGACGGAGTGTTGGACTGAAAAGCAGCAACGGCATGCAGGCTTCATTTGATTCATTGATTGATTTATTGTTTTCCATGGTTGTAATCATTCCCCCACCCAAAAAGATCATTTGCGAGCTCTTTACGGTTCAGAGGTATAAGCCTGAGAGTTAATTAATCAGCTTTGCTCAGAGGCTTTGAGGTAAAAATGCCCCTCTGATCTAGTAATAGCTCAAAAACAAAAGATCAAAACTTAGCAGGTAAACAGATATAATTAAGTTAGAACGACTGGGTTTGTTTTGTTACTTATTACTTACTCAGTTAATTATTTCTCTCAACACATTTAAATTGCATATTTGTCATGTTTCAGGATTCAGTTTTAACAATATAAGCAAAAACCCTAAACATTCAGTTACTAAATCTAATATTCAGACAGAATCTGAGAAAATTACGAGACCAAACAGAAACATTTTCAAATTTTTCAAAGACCGACTTCAAATTTGTTTAAAAAACATGTTTAAAATAAAAACAATATTTGTTTTGTTTAAAAAATGGGTAAGAATTGTTACATTTTCACCTCTAAATGTAGAATTTAAAATAACTTTGACCCCCCACCTCCTCACCCCCAAGGCCTATGTCAGTTGTAATTGAGGCTCAGTCTTTCTTTAATTGTCTTCTCAATGTTATGTGAATAGAAACTACTGTTTATGGGGGTTAAGTGCATCTTAATCAGGGTGTTAATCTAGTCATTACCAGAGAAACACGATGTGTTGAAACCAGTGAGGTGAGGCAGCTCTGATGCTCTTTGCGCTCTGTTTGCGTTGCATGTGTGTGAATGATTTATTCTGCAGAAGGAGAAGAAGAAGAGAGGAAAATACCTCCAAAATCTTCACAATGTGTGAAATGCTATAAAGTCTTGTGAAAGCTGTTACTAGATTTTCTGCATTTATTTATTGCAAACCTTGTCTTTATAATCATTAGGATGCAGCTGGCTTTTGCAAAAAGTATTTCACAAAACAACTTGTTTTAATTAGGGCCAGATGTTTGGGATCTTGCTGAATTTGTCCAAAACTGATAGTGAAAAAAGGTTATTATAGTCTAAAAATATTCCTTCATGTAAATCCTAATCTTCCCCACTGTTTAGCTGTCACATTCTCACTGAGTCTTTCTCACTGTATATTTTAGCGCCCTGTGTGAGGCCTGTGTTCTCCCGTACCCCCACTCTTACCCCTGCCAAACACACATGAATACACTCTCACACACACACGCGAGTCACTGTGTTGAAAAACAAACTACCTTTAGATTGATTTGTGATTTGCATCATTACTTTTGTTTTTCCGTCAGTTTTAATGTAATTTATTAGAAATAGTCCCACTGATCCTGCAAAAACCTGCCAATCGCTCTCAAATCTTTAGTGAGTCACATTTTCAGACAGGATCATGGTGAATAAAACCCTCCAAACAGACCATCTGTATTCTACTGGTGGAAGAGGAGCTTAACAAATTAGGTAACAAGAGAGGAGATGTTGCATTTATTACATTGTAAAACATGTGCAGACTGATGTTGCACTTGGATGATATTAGATCCACTTTTGTTCGAATGTGTCCAAACTTGTGTCTGTTGTCTTCCAGTGACATGTGAATATTTTTACTACGAGTTGTGAAAAACTGGCGTGAAAAAGAAAATAAATAAAATGATCACAGCACTGAAATTCAGCACTTTTCTCATAAATCCAAATAACCATATCTCGCACTGAACTATGACCTTTCTGGTCTTGATCTTACTGGTGCAGATAACAATTGTGCAATTAATTAATTCTCAACCATAAGGAAATTTTAAATTTTTAAACACCTTCAACTTAAAATGATTTTTTCATTTGGAATTGCAGGGGTTGGGACCCTTAACCTGGCTTTTCCAGATCTGTGTGTCCAGTTGGTGCTATGCATACATCTGGGATGTGAAAGCGTCTGAAAAAGGGAGGGACATATAATATTTTAAGCTGATTGGAGGACGAGCCAGCAAGTAACTGCCTTTCAAATCCAGTCAAGAGAAATGCACAGTAGCCTACCTTTACCACCAGGAAAAGCACAAAGTTCTTACCTTTGCTCATTTTTCAACCAAGAAATTGTCTCTAGTTCTCCTAAAACAGATTCGATAGCTGCTTTTATGCATAAATTCCACCAGCGAAGCCATGTTTATTTTTCCTGCTTGGGCATGTGCTGCCAATCATACCTGAACACCCGCCTCAAAGTACAATGCTAACACATGATTGGTCCGAACATTTTTTGATCAAAGAAGACAGTTTTAGTTGGAGCGGTTCAAGATGGATTTTTGTGAGAATCCATCTTGCAGCGCAAGGCCATATGGGTCCTCTATCAGAGTCCTGGGAACTTGAGGATTCTACACAGTATCTTAGTTGTTCCTAGAACAGAGTTCTTCAGGATTGAGCTCACCGAGGTTGTTTTGGGGATATGTAGGAGTTACTAACTATCCCAAGCTGGTGGCTACACCACAGAGTGATCCGATGTCCATTTCTTCTTTCAGCTCTATCAAATTGTTTTTTCTTTCTTTGCTTAAAGTACAGTATTAGCATGACTGTGAGATAATCTTTAAACATAATCCAAATGTAAAAAAAAATCTATATTTAATTAGTTAAAGTAAGATTTTGTTTTGCTTTGAACAGCATAAGAAAGTCTGCACCAACCCAACATATCTCCTACTGTTTTATTGCAACTCTTGCCATGAGCACGTCGCTGCGGTGTAAATTTGAGTATTATTTTAAGGTGTGAAGGGCCTGATGACAAGCTAAATTTTACGATGCCAAGCTTGACCTCACCCAAAGGTTTAACACGCACGACTCTCCCTGTGAAAGTGTGAAAACATTTACAGGCCATTTACAGCACAAGATGATACTTCCTCTTAAGAGCAGCGTGTCTCACTTATGTCCGTCCAAAACGGAGACAACATGATGCAGATAGAGAGGAGAGATTATAGGCAGGCAGCCTTTATGAATCTATTTCCATCAGATAAAAGAAAAGAGTAAAATAACAAACTGTTTAAGTACAGATTTTACATTTTGTGAAAACAGGTAATACACAAGGATTATAAGAGTGAAGCATCATAGGACAGAGGGAGTGATGACCCGAGGCCGATCTATATTAGATGCATGTATGGAGCCTGTTTTTGTACATTTAGAAACCACAAATATGGTTTTAGTTGAGCTTAAACACACTCACACACTAAAGCAAATACATGCTCACTTCTGAGATGTTACAAAAACTTCTTTCTTCTCATCCATTAAAAAACTATCGATCTTGTGCTTTGCCTTCTCTACTTGACAGGCTTTTTTTGCTGTCATAATGGAAAGTCTCCCTGGCTATTTTTTTCAGGCTATTCTTCATTTGGAGTAATTATAGATGGAGAGGTAAAAAGATGTTTTTTTTCCTTCCCTTTTCTTTTCTCCTCCCTATCTTCTTCTCCCCCTGGATGCATTCAGAGGAGCTCTCACCGTTGCATTCTTATTAGGGACATGTCTGAAAGGCTCTCCGCAGCATGTGGTGTCCTCTGACCATCTGCTATGGCGGCTTTTTGTTGGCATTAACAAGCCAAGAAACCAAGGATAGCTTTTCAACAGGTACAAACTTTTCCTTTTAGATAATCAACTGCATTCAGACGGTGGAGGCAATATGGGTGCAGAAGTCTTAGAGAGAATCATATTCTAGTAAAAAGGGACGAGGAAAGGGACGAGAGATGGAGAAGGAACTTGATCAAAAGACAAGATGTTCTCTTCGGTGTTGTTTAGTGTTAGTGCATTCTGTATCAAACTCCTATTCAAATCTTTTTTATTATTATTTTTGCTGTCCTTTTTCACTCTGTCTTTGTCCTTTTTTTATTAAAATGGAATGTGTAATGAGAAAAAAAAACTTTGGTTATTGAGTAACGGTCAAAGGTGTTCAGCCTTAATGAGTTGAAGACACACAAGAAGGGCCGGTCCTCTTTCTTCTGCAGCTCGCTGTAAAAAAAAGCCGCAGGATGCCTCCTGTAGAAGGACTACTCCATCTACTGCCGTCCCCTCCCTTATTAAAAGGGCATAAAGCAAAAGCAGAGGGGAAAAGTAATTTGCTACTCCTGTCTAGCCATTCTTCTGGTGGGTTTCTTCCTCTCTTTTGCTGTGTACTTTCATAAAGCTTATAATTATCTTGGCAAGAGCCCCTCAAGTGAGAACGAACAGAGTCTTTGTAGCCTCCTCTCTTCAGTTCTCTTCCTTTTTCTGGGAAAAAAGGAAGTTGTATTAACATTTGCTCTTCCTTTTACAGATGCAGTGAGAAACCCAGGTGAGTCCTATAATAAAAAAAGAAGGAAAAAAATCTTTTTGCAACTTAATTTTAAAATTACATTGTTGCAATCAGTACTTTAACTTTATACACTTTTGTTAATTTATTTATTTTTAAAAATTAAAATTCAACTATTTAAAACAGCAACTACAAAAAAATACTTTAAATATTCTTTTTATGTAAGAAAAAAAAACATTATTTTTTAACAGCAACTGCATCTTTATGGTTCTGTCAGCAGAAACTGGTTCAGGAACTGGTTTTCCTCATGTGACATCAGTCCCTGCTCACCTGCCCCTCCCCCGACGCCTCTGACCTCCATCCCTAACTCTTCTGGTTGATTACTCTTAATGTAATTTTAATTAAAAACTGTGGTGTCAAAGGGTTTAGCCTGCCTGAGAAGCGGGTGCAGATTGCAGCACAGTGGCAGACCCCTTCACTTGCTTGAGAGAAAATGCATCCTGACACTACTCGGGTCGTGCCAGAGAAACAAGAGCCAGGGGAAGCAAAACGCCTTTCTGAGCCATTTAAATAGAACTGTCAAACTTTATTTACACCTTGTTTTTATCTAAATGTCCAAATGAACCAAAGACTGGAACAGATAACTGTTGATGTTTGAGGTTTTCCTTGTTATTGTGCTACTTTGGTTCCCTTTGAGTTTCATCTCTGCTCATCTCCACTCCTTTCTCTCTTTCAGCCACCTGATTCCTTCTCCATCTAATTAGCTTCTTGCTCTTCACTCTCAAAATGTCTTCACTTAGCAGTCACCCTAATATATATATATATATATATATATATATGCGTGTATATATATACAGTACATATACTCCTTGTTTAGATCCGTTTACCTGGTAGATCCTCCTGTATCTACCAGCCTGTATTCCTTGAGTTCTTCAGTGCCTCGTGTTTAATCAAGCTCTCACAAGTAGTTTGTTTTGACAGATTTATTTTTATTTAAGTGTTTATTTATTATTGCCTCCTCCAAGGAGGTCATATTTTTGCTGCAGCGTTGATTTGTCTGTTAACAAAACAGGGGCGTGTCTAGAAAATCATTGTTTGGGGGACCAGGAGAGGGCACAGGTTTTGAAATGGATGACACATGGTCCATAACCTTAAAACTTTTCTAGTTTTTACAAAGTTATAAACCGTGTATCATCATTTCAACAGCTAGAAATCCTTCATTAACGCCGGGCTCACACTGCATCCGGATCCGGTCCGGTGCGGACCCCGCAGGTATTCCGTTAGATTAAAATCCCTTTTGAAGGCTCACACTAGCTCCGTGCGGTGCGGGTCCGGTTACGGAGGCTGTACGGCACTACGGAAAGAATCCGCAAGGATCAATTTTTTCCGGACGCCGGAGCCACTCCGCGTCAAGTTTGATGAAATCTGACGAACTATACAGGAAGTGTGGCTTGAATATCCGGTGTTTTTTCAAAATAAACGAGTGTACGAACAATTGTAACTTGACTCTTCTTTTTAGACAGCACACGCGCTAATAGGAAATGTAAACATTACATCACACCCGGTGACACAGGGTCCCGAAAGCCTGCAGCACAACACATTTTCACACATTTGCTAAATAATGGACGTGTTCTCGTGTGAAGTCCCGACAAAACGATAACCCACGTGAACTTCTGTTCTCGCGGGTGACGTTTTACGCACCCAGCACCGGAGCTGACCGCACTCCCTATCCGGAGCAGATGTGAGTGGTAGCTTGCGGAAAAACCGCACCGAAGCCGGACCGAAACCGTTCCGTAGGCAGTGTGAGCCCGGCGTAATTGTTTGATTACCTCAGTTTGGGGGTCACGTGGGTTGGCCTATCTAATTGGAAGCGTGGCATGTCCCCCCAGGCCACTCCTCTGGACACGCCCCTGTAGCAACATAACTCAAAAAGTTGCATAAGGGTTTTCATGAAATTTTCTGGAAATATCCGGAATGGGTGAAGTAACAAGCGATTAGATTTTGGGGGTGATTCAGATCACTGATGGGCTGTCTTCAGTAAATGTTGCTGTAACACCAGTATAAATGATCTGAGTGTGGAACTGATGTGCTTGTTAGAGGTTTATCAGAGTTTGTCTGTCTGACTGTTAACAAAATACCTCAAACATTTCAGGATGGATTTTGATGAAATTTTCAGGATACACTGTAATCCCAGATTTTGTTTCTACTTAAACTTCTGAGTGATCATTACTTATCCTGTTATGTTTTGTAAAAACAAGCTATCATTACTAAACATTATTAGTTGATTGGACTATTTAGCCTAGAAGATTAATTGCACTAATCAGGATTAGTAGAGATAACTTTGTACGTTTAGTTTTATAACAAAGGGGAGGGGCCTAATTCAGAAACGTCCCTGGTCACGTCACAAAGCAAGTTCAGCGGAGCCAACACTGACCACTCGGCGGGAAGAGCCGTTAGCTACACCGGACTGTCGGCACCCTCAGCTGAGTTGAACACCTTGAACTGTAAGTATATAAAATAAGTAGCTGAATTATCTTTGTGGGAACTTGTAACACCCTAAAGGGGCGGCCGTGGCTCAGGCGGTAGAGCGGGTCGTCTGGCAACTGGAAGGTTGCTGGTTCGATTCCCTGCTCTGCCCAGAGATCAGAGGCCGTTGTGTCCTTGGGCAAGACACTTAACCCACCTTGCCTGTTTGGTGGTGGCCGGAGGGTCCGGCGGCGCCAGTGTCTGGCAGCCTCGCCTCTGTCAGTGTGTGTCCCAGGACAGCTGTGGCTACAAACATGTGTGTAGTTCATCATCACCAAACGTGTGAGTGTGTGTGTGAATGGGTGAATGACATACCGTAGTGTGAAGCGCTTTGGGGGTCGTAGGGCCTGAGTAAAGCGTGTACAAGTACACGCCATTTACCATTTACCATAAATGCTAAAAAATTTCAGGTTCCATATTATTACAACTCAACACATTCAGTTTCAGCTTCTGTAAAAACTAAAGTGGTATAAGGCAACGGGTTTCCACGCGATTTGCTAGTAAAGTCAACTAATTCAGGTTAAGAGTGTAGGTCACAAGGACCAATCGATTAGATTTTGGTGGTGATCCTGATCACTGTTTGGATCTGGGAATTTGTATTTTTTGTGGTGTAAATCACAACATGGGGAAACTATTAGCTGCTTGGCGGAGGTCTGAGCTCTTGGAGTGTTTTCCAGTTATCTTTGTGTGCTTGAGTCTTGCCTGCATTTGGATTCATTCACCACACCTTACAACAGATAACTGACGAATCAGTGAATTGCTCTTCTATTAAATGCAAACAAGACAACTAGCCGGACGTTAACCCAGGAATTTCTTACTGAAAGGCAACAGTGCTAACAACTACACCACCATGCAGCCAGCTATTTATTTATTTTCAGTTTTTGTTTACGATGTGTAGCATCCCCAAAAGTTTGGACACACCTTCTCATTCAAAGAGAATGAGAAGGTGTGTCCAAACTTTTGGTCTGTACTGTATTTTCTGTTGGTGAAACATCTGGACTGCAGGCAGGTCAGTTCAGCACCTGAATTCCTGTCAAGTCATGTTGTTGTGATGGATGCAGTATGTTGTTTGACATTGTCTTGCTGAAATATGCAAGACATTCCTGTAAGAGATTTCTAAATGGGAGCAGATGTTGCTCTAAAACCTTTTCAGTATTGATAGAGCCTTTCCAGATGTGTAAGCTTCCCACCCCATAGACACTAACATCAGAGACGCAGCTTTTAACTGTCTTGTAAAAACAAGCTGAACTGTCTTTATAGCACAATCTGCTGAGCAACATCTGTCTCAACAAAAATATATTTAGGATTTGAGATCAAGAAAGTTGTCACTAACCACTAGTTATCAGAACGGTAAGGTGGGGAGCCTCATTCGGACTGAATTCACAATCCCTGACAATAAACTCATCACTGCCAAATGTCACAGAGGTGATTTGCAGAAGGTGCTCCACAGCAAGACTCAACAGCAGAGGTCTGCTTGTAGGTTTGTAATCCCTTCACCAAAGTCCTTGGGTTGTCTGCTCTCCATCGACCCTGAAGAGGATCCCTGTGGCTCCGACTAAAACACTCTAAGATCTCATCTCCACACCCCATCTGCTGGCTGAGCACATCTCAGAAATCACAGAACACGACGGAGTGGGGAAGGAGGCAGCAGAGCAGACGAGGGAATTAAAAAAACACACCTCCTTCTTTCCTGAAGAAGAGAAAAGAGGAGACTCTGGGTGGACACTAAATATATATTTGCCACATTCTCTATAAATCAGTTAAAGTTTAGCTGTTGGTGTATTAAGTTTGTTTTTATTATACATTTGAGCTATTTGTTTATAAAGTATTTGCTTCTGAAACTTGACAAGAGGAAGAAGAGTCAATACCAGGGACTTTTTGACAATCTGTGACCTTACTTGGTGACATCAGTGGACAGTTGGAGGAGCTGGTGGTTGGCCCAGAGCAGTGAGGCATGTAGTAAGAAGGTTTAACTTTGCTAACCTCCTTCTGCCAGGTTCATGGGACCCTGCTGTTGGGGTAATATTGGATCAGTGTTGGGAGCCCGAGTCCTGACATAGCAGCCAGAATGCTACCTGGGGTCAGTGATCTTTTTCCAGTATAGAGCCAACTGGACTTAGTCAGTGTTTAGTTTGTGTCTTCTGGGTTCTTTAAATCTCCTTCATCTACTATGTAATATTATGTGAAGTAGTTTAATCAGGAGGACACTGCTTAAAGGCAAATGAAGACTTTTATTTCATTTTTTATAAGAAAAATACTTTTTTTTTTTTCATTTTTTACAACAAGAAAAAAGAGAAAGGGATATTTTTGGATCTGTTTTCATTGTCATTTTATTGGAAATGCACATAAAAACAAAAAGAAATGTTTTAATGATAACAGAAACTTAATTACAGAGAAAAAAACAAGTGGATACAAATAATTAAAAGTGCCCAATTGTATTTGATTCTTAGTTTTAGTCTTTGTTTTCCTTGTTTTTTTTAAAGATTTTATGTGATATAAATGAAGTGAGCAACAAAATGTAAGAATGTAAAGACAAATGTCTTTTTTTCATCAAAGTGCCATTACAGCAGAGTTTAGTCTGACGTGAACACTATCATAAAGTTCACAACATTTTGATGTTTTCCTACAAACAGAAGAAAGGAAGCTGATTGTTTTGATCACACATAACAAACCCCGTGTACGGCATTTATACACTATATGTTAAATCTGATGATTTACTGTAAGATGTTCTGTCAGCTGGAAACTGAATGAAGAGAGAAATAGACTGATGGATCAGAGCTTCATCCGCAGTTCTCAAAAGGAGTCAGCTGGTGGTTCTGGTCACCTCTGTAACTTGAGCTCAGATGAGTGAAAAAAAAAATCGTCTGGGTGATTCACTGATTTATTTTCTTTTAATACAATTGATTGTGTAATCTTGTAGTTCTAACCCCAACGTTCACTGAGTGCATTACTTTCATCTTTTTTTGCATTTTGTTGACAGAATGAAACCAAATAAATAATGTGTATTAAGATCATCAGATTCAGATTTCAAGATGAAGAATTTGGATGCATTAAATTATCATTTTCATCATCTTTGCTTCGGTAGCTGTGCAGTCACTCGTATGAGCTCCATTTGGCCCTGTGGTGAAATTTGGCAGTGTCTGTACGTTTTTTGGAGAGATCTGTTGATATCAAAATGTGAGGAAGCACGTAGAAGAGAACGCCATGAGAACTCAGAGACATGCATCCATCTGTCTTTGAGTCTAGGTCTTGTGTGAATGACAAAAGCACATGCTACACATGCAGACATTTGTTTGTAGTCTATGTTAAAGGAGTCTTTGCTGTCTTCCTGTACACACGCACAGCAAAAAATAATGAAAAATCCGTTTTGTTCTGCTTGCCCTTTGATTTGTAGATTAAAGGGATGTTCTCATAGGAGAGCGATAAGTTCGGCATGGTAAGGTCAGAAAGCTGTGAAAGCTTTGGGCAGACAGGTTAGAGATTCTCTACACACTGTAAGTGTGAGTTGTCAAGACGTGCAGGTGTGTGTGTGGTTTAAATGTGGAGGTGGAGAGTCTACACCTGTTTCTTAATGTAGTCTGTATAAGCATAAAGTGTGAAGACTGTCTTGTGCTTCAAGATGCATGTGCATGTGTCTGAGTGTGTACCTGTCTCTTTGATTGAACAGGTGGAGTTGCCCTGTGTAGGATTCAAACAGCTGGTCTGCCACACAGGAGACTGTGGTCAGGCTCGAAATGCAGTCTGTGGTTCAGGCTCTGATATGGTGAGGTTAGAGAGTGACATACTTTCAGGAGGATTTTGCCACATTTTCACCTTGTGACCCAAAGAACAGTTTTTTTTGTAATTATGTAATACTTTGAAAGAAAACATGAAGAAATCGTTATTTCAAGCATTAAATACTGAAATGCTGCTGAACTTGTCAGCTGTATGGAATTCATTTGTTTATAAAGACACATTGCTTACTTTAAAATTTTGATTTTTTTGGTTAAAATTTTTAGAACAATAGACAAAACAGATGTTATGCTATAATTACCAATAATAGCCAAGGAAAATCAAAACAGGTGCTGTGTCTTCACCATTTCCCTAATTTTAGCCTGTATTATTTTCCTACTTTTATTACAGAAAATAAAAAAATTGTCAGTAATTTAAGATTTGAAAGCAGTGACTGGAACAAACCAGTGAACAATGCTCTCATTACAACAGCTGTAAAACATGAATAAGACTCATTAGTCATAATAAATCTGCTGCTGTTGGTAAAATCTTGTGCTACATTCAGGGGACCTAGAAGCAATAAATGAGTAGACATGATGTTCTGGGGCCACATGTGGCTCTTCGTCCCTCTGAAGTGTCTCCTTGTAACATGAACCTAGCCTGACCGATCAGATCCTCCTGCATTATGTTCAAATGCAGAAGGTCCTCATGTCTTTGTAAAGTATTCTGTCAAAGACGTGAGGGCCTGGTTGATCAGGTAAACATGAACCTGAGTAACAATAGAAAATTTATCATTTTAGTTTGTTCCTTTCCAATTTTTTTCTTTGACCCCTTGCACATGGACTTTCTGCAGCAGAATAACACTGATATTACAAAGAGGTTGTTCTGCCTGCGTGAGCTGAATGGATATGACTTGAGTTTGATTGAAATGTCTTTAAAATGCAGTGATCTGCTGAACTTTGTTCTGTTTATGACCTGCAGTCAGTCTGACTCTCCTGATCCACCACAAAGCAAGATTTTACATCAGACTAGAGACAAATTATATTAAAAGCAGCCAGTAGTTTCTGTAAATCTATTTTAACATTTTGAGGCATCAGAATAAGAGATTTTTGTATTAAACAGTTATTATTTATATAACAGAAACAAAGACCTCTGATAAAAGACCTGAGACATTTAAATGAAGTAAAAGTTGTTTCCTTTTAGGGACATTTAAGGGGTGGTGGCTGATGTTTATCTACAGCAGCATGAAGAACAATCTGATGTTAATGTTAATGTGTTTTTTATAAACATAAAGGTGGAATTTAAAACTTAAACTATAAGTGCTTTACTTATTGTATACATTGTTTTATCTTAAATTTTAGACTCACAATGACTTTGTGGCTCTTTACAAATTAAATGTATTATAATGGAAAAATGTCTCTTTCAGTCATAAAGGTTGCAGAACCCAACCAGGACACAATTAAACAAGCGGCTGAATAAATACAAACAGTTTTTTCGACATTTGTTTACATAAACAAAATATTTAACTCTATAAACTCTAGTAATAAAGAAAACCTTGATGTTGATAGCGTGTTAAAATATAAGAGCGTCACTTCAATGCGTGAAGTTAAACTGGGATTTGTAGTTTTTCAGCCCAGCTCTTACGTCAGCGGAAGTGTTTGTGAGCTAGTAGGTGACATTGGTGCAGTTTTGTAATGTTTTTCTAACTGTAATCATAATGGAGGCATCAAAGACAGGTATTAAACCAGCAGCGTTTAAGTTAACTCGGCATTTACACGACAACATTGTTATTATTACTAGTAAAAGTGAACGTGTATGTGTTTGTGTAGTTGAGTTTCAACACGAGGCTGTTTCACGTTTGCTATAATAACTAATTCTTTATTTCATCATGTTTCTGTGTTTTGTTGTTTAATTTTGGAGATTTTTATCCTCGATTCTGCGTAGCTATAGATTCTAGTTCTGCGTAGGTGTGTTTAAAAGCCGCACGGACGTCTGAGTTTGTCTCGTGCTAAACAGAAACGAAATATCTGAATATTCGCGGTTAACTTTCGGTCTTTATCCTTTTTACGTGCTTCGTCAGAGGAAATCCACCTGAGACATGTGGAGAAGGATGTTCTGATCCCCAAGATGATGAGGGAGAAAGCCAAGGAGCGATGTGCGGACAAAGTGGAAGGTGTGTGTGTTTTTGTGTATGAGAGTCTGACTCCATATCGACAGTCTACTCAGTTTAATGTGTCTTCATTTTAGTTTAGAGCCCCCCCTCATAAACAAAACAAAAATAGAATCGTGTGTGAAGTTACTCCCACAAAACGGTGAGAAACATTCACAGTGTTGGTGTTTGGAGGTTCTTTTATGAAAAAAACAACAAATTACGCAAATTCTTACAACTGATGCTCACAACTATCAGTGAGGCGTTTAGTTCCTGTTTACATCAAGTCTACCGGTTTGTTTTGTAGTGTGACCAGTGGGATGGTGGTGTCCAGCATCAGCATAGATCACAAGTCAGCTGATGTGTTTGTGTTGGTCACTGTAACATAAACAGCTCTCTCAGGCTGAACCCAGCAGGCAGACCCCCCCGCCCACACCATGACACTACCACCACCAAAACCTGAGACCCCATCAGTGCAGCATAGTGTTCTGTTAAATCTTCCCTACCTGCAGATAAAAACACACACTGACTTCTGTTTTTTGTTGTAGATTTTCTATTATCAAGACATTTTCTGCCTTTCTTCCAGAACATTTATCTTTTCTTTTTTACAACCTTCTCAGTGTATTTGTATTTATGTTATGTACACAGCTTATCTGACTAGAAACACCCAAAATCAGTTGCCAAACTCTATGTCACATAAATTTGTTGAAAATGAGAGTTGTGATGGAGCCACGTTTGTATCAGTCAGCAAACATCTGGTAAGAATCTCCTTTAACTTTAGACCATCTTCAGTTTTAGCTCTGCTGGTTGTAGTTTTATAAATTCAAATCATCTGTTTCTTTTCATACATTTTTATCTGTTTGATCTAAAGACGTATTTACCATTTACGAAAAAAATGTATCACTCAAAATTATAATTTATTTTACAAAAGCAGAATGTTCTGCTGTAAATGAAAAAACTTTTTTAAAATAAATTTGTCATAATATTTTTGGAACTTAGTAAATCATAGTTCAGTTGTTTTTACTGTTTACTTTTTGACAATGGGGTAATGCATCAGTATTTTACAAAATGTGAAAAAAATCAGACTATAATTTACTGTAAATATAAACAGAGATTATTAAATTTTTTTTTTTTAAGTATTTGGATATTAAATATTTTTTCTCACTACTTTAGAGAAGACGTTACCCTTTAAAGACATTTATGTATTTATGTTTTTCTTTATTCTATAAAACAGTTTTACTATCAAACATTATAACAGTATTTAATTAGAAACTCATAACCCTCTTATTTTGTTAAGTTTGTGCATTTTATTTCTAGTAAAATACAAAAAGACTGTAAGAAAACAAAGCAGAGTTTTAGGAAATACAGCATGAGCTTGTTTCCCAAAATAGATTCATCTAGTATATTTAAAAGAAAGCTGCAGTAAATCCGAGGCTTTTATTTTCCAAGTGCAGTACACGTAGATTCTCACGTCTAATTTCTAGGATTCTGTCCGAGATGTGAAAACACAGAGAGGCGTGAGAAAAATCTGGATTTATTATAACTGATACTAGTATCAGTATCACAGGTGGATGATTGTCGTGTTCAGTTTGGGTTCTGTTCAAGATGTTTCTTCTTCACTTGAGATAAATTAGAAACAGATCATTTCTAATCTGATATCTGCTGTTTGTCTGATAGTTTTTAATTTCTCTCTTTGTTAAACTCTTCCTGTTCCTGTCCTTTAGGCTTCTGATCCTTTTTTTTTAACTTCCTGGTGTTTTCTGCACCTGCTTCCCAAGCGGTCTCAGATTCTGTAAACTGCTGGTCTTCCCGGTTCAGATGGCAGTATTAACTCTTCATCTTCATGAAAGCAGCGGCTGCAGCCACGCTCGTGCATGTCATCTTGTCTGCAGCAACACATCAGCCAGATAGTATCTCAGTAATGTGGTTTTGTAGAAATTTGTTCACAAGGGGAGTCCGTGCACATGCAAGCTAAGGTGATGGGACAGGCGGTGGTAGTGTGCGTGATGGAAACCCCCCATCACATTACAAGCTTTTCGTTCCACTCATTTTCACACCTTCCTCCTCCTCCTGTGCTGTGTGTTTGTGTTGGGCCCCCGTCTGTGTGTATATGTTTGAGTTTTACACAGAAAAAAAAAGTGAAAAACATGATCTATAAGTATGTTTTCCTGTGTTATCTGTCTGTACTTATATGCCTCTGCACATCACAAGTCTTTGTTGTTTAAACAGAGTCTGCAGAAAGAAATCTGTATTTCTTACCCCCCCCCCACTCTTTTAGAAATCATTTGAACAACTTTACATGTAAAAAAAAAAAGGATCAACATATTTCATGTTTGCATCAGTATGGTAAAAACAGGGTTTATTTAGATGCTTTGATTAAAACTATATACAAGAAATATTAATTAAAGTTTGTTGATGCCTAAAATTCAGGGTTTTTATTTTCATTTCTACACGGGGGTCTCACACCTTGAATGGTTCCTCAAAGCTTCAAATCTCCCTAAATTTTCACTTTCCATGAACTGTCACACTACACTTTTTTTAATCCTCTAAAAATGACAACCCCATCAACCGAAGGGGAAGGTTCCATCGCACGTTTCTTCTTGTGACATAAAACTGGCCTCAGAGATTGATGTTTGGTGGATCTGCTGCTGTGTGGTCAGAGAGGAGACCCCTCTGTTAGAGCTGTGGGACAGGACTGAGGCGTTGCTTGATTAGATTAGTCGCACTCTCCTGCTCGTCTAAATTGGTTTTTCTGATGTTTTTTTCTCTCTGTATCTGCATCCTGATGAAAGCCTGCAGATGATAACCACACTGATCCAACTGATGAGACGCTGCACTTTAAGCTAAAGCCTGAAGAAAAGCGCTTGCTAACAGGCTCCAGACAGGATCTTTCATACCTTCCAATGAAGATCATGTGAAACAAGACTTTAGACATAAATTGCTTAAAGTGCATGTTGTTTTGATTAAAATTAGATTGTAGAATCTTGGTGAGGTTTTCGGGGCTGTAATAGGAACACAGGGGGGTCTTTATTGGGTGTGACAAAGTGTGAACAACCCGTAATGGCTCTGAGGTTCTGCACAAAACTCCCACAGCAGAGTCGCGGTGGGATAGTATGACAACCATGATTTGTGGTCTACGTGTTTAATCCTGACTTGCTCATCAAGAATTTACCTCATGCCTGATGTCATCATGGTGTCACGTAGCATGATGGGATTTTTAGCATGTAGTTTTTATGCTGACATGCTCATAGAATTGGGTAACAGCGAGTCCTGGAGCATGATAGGATCATAGTAGGACCGTCTGGAGGTGCAGACGGTATCAGGGTTAGGAGACTGTAGGAGCACCAGGATTTTCCCCTGACACTGAAGGCCACGTCCCCGTTTGATATCTTTAGGTTCAGAATTAAAAAGTAAAAACATCCTTTTGTGTTTTAGATTATTAAACATGTTAAACTATTTATATTGTTTAACATCTTCTTCGTTTCCGTCCAGCCTTCAACCAGTGCTGTAAAGAAACTGGGTTCTTCATGGTGTTCAAGTGTAAAGAGCAGAATTCAGCCCTGAAGGACTGTCTGACACAACAGTGAGTACTACAGACTTCTTCCCTCCAACACTCAGAACTTGTTCTGTAAGGTGCTTTTACACCACGTATAACAACTTCTACTGGAGTCTTCCCACGTTCTTTAGTGTTTAGTGTCATCACTTTAAAATGTTCTCTGTCCAGAACCTGTAGAGTTTCTGATGAGTGATGATCTGGTACCTTTATCTCTCCCACCAGCTACCAGGATCCTGCATTTTTTGAAGAGTGCAAGCAGCAGTACATTGAAGAGAAACTGGAATTTGAGAGGACGGGGGTTCCGTCCAAGAACCGGAATCAAAAACTTCCAACCAGCATGTAATTTTAAACATGACAAGCAATGAACACTGAAGGTGTCCAGACTCTGATTCAGGTTCCTCCGGGACAAACATGAGCAGCGCGGTCACGTTTAATACTCATAAAACCACTGACTCAACTTAGTGGTTAATAATCAGAATAACGATTTGAAGTTTAGTCCATGTGTAAAACACAAGAAGGATTCCCCAGCTGAGATCTTCTGACTGCAGCACTTCATGCTGCACAGTTTCAGTCTGAGGGACAAATTGAAAACAGATTCAACAGAATGCAAAAGCAAAAAAAAGTGTTTTGGTTTTTTTGCCTGTCAAGTTTGAACCTCGTCATCAGGGACGTGTCGGAGGAATATTTGGAAGTTTCAGAGTAAAAGAAAACATCTGATTTAAACCTTCAAGCTTACAGTCACGTGACAATGAAGATAAATAATAGAAACGTGACAACTTCAATTAAACTGTCATATCAATGTATATATGTTTTTTTATTTTGACTTTAGAAGAACAAGTTAAATTCAAACCAACTGGGTTGTTAAATGAATAAAGTTTAACTGGTTCCTGTCAAACGTGTGTTCAGTGTTCAGACGATCCTGTTTAATAAACTTCTGTTTCAAATGAACATGTAAATGTTGAACTGGAAGCTGAATATAAAACTATCAGTGTGTTTTTAAAATGTTATTAGCTTTTTGTGATGTCATCGGGAGAGACTGAAACATCTCGGAGAATTTCGACAACATTTTTTGTTAAAAATGTTGGTTTTATGAGTATAAAATATATAACTTTTAATTGGATTGTTTAAAAAAAAAAAGAAGAAGTATGAACTCCTGAGAGAAGGTTGGACACTAAACTGATGATTTTTAAGTTGTTTAATAAGGAGTTATTACAGCGAGGTGATCGGGGTCTGTTTTTCATGATCTCAGTAGCTTAAAATGCAGATGACTGCAGCAGATCAGACCCCGAGCATCAAACAGTCCACGACCTTTCATTCATTTATTTATTTAATCATATTTACAAACAGTCTGAAGTGCAATAAGTCTAAAATATAATCCATATCTACTGTACATTGCATTTTGGTTTGCAAATCCTTTACAGAAGTATGAAATCTGCTGTAAAACAACATTATTTTCAAATCAGGAATTAAAGAGAAACGAGTTGTGAAACAGCTGGAAGGAAAACGAGTCAATGAAAAACCTGTTGAGAGCTTCTGTCAAGTTTCAGCTCACCCCCCCATCAAAAGAAAACAAAATGGAATGCAAAAAACTGGATTTGATAAAATACTGAAGCTCATAATTTACATTTATACAGATATGCACATTCTGTTTACCTTGTAACTTCACATCTATAGATTTTTACATCAGTTTAGGCTCAACTGACTTAAAGCAAAACCTCAGCTGTCTCAATTTGTATCAGGTTTTATAGAATACAGAGAGTATGGCTCCCGTTTTTATTCGATTTTTCATTTCTAAGGTAAAATGAATCCCCAACATGCACAGCTGAGAAAACGCACCACTATGATTTCTGTCTGACAAGCGAAAACTGAAAGCAGGCAGATTTAAGGAGGCGGGGCAACAAACTTCGAGATCAAAAGAAAGTGCGACTAATTCTTTGATATATATCTGCAACGAAACTGTCAATTTGATTGCTGTTAAAATCTTAACCAAAATTCTACAATTAGCCTAAAGCTTCATTTGTATCCATCACGACACAGAAACAAACATCAGTGCCCTGAACTACAAAACAGATTCAACAGATCCAGGGTTTCTTTAAGAGATCCAGCTTCATTAGTTAGTGGTACTAGAAGCTGATCAACTCAGAACGGGTGGAGCTGACATCAGTAGAACCATCGCAGTCATGAAGGAATGAAACCCAGTGAGGGAGTAAAAATAAAACTAGTGATCACCCAAAATAATTAAGTTCACTGTCATGTTGTTAGAAGACAAATAGATCTAAATGGTTGTACTTGTCCAACACTCGTCAAGTCAAATGACATGAAGAGCTTCACACTAGTTTGTCATTCAACTACACATGTAGCAGCTGACAGAGGCGAGACTGCCAGGCGCCACCGGACTCTCTGATCACCACCAAACAGGAAGGATGGGTGAAATGTCTTGCCCAAGGACACAATGGCAAAGTGATCTTTTATCGAATGGAGCCAGGATTTGAACCGGTGACCTTCTGGTTACTAGACAACATGCTCTTCCTTCTGAACTACTGCTGCTCCATCCAACTATGATGCTTTTAGAAGTAAGTTTTACTGAGACATGAAGGTTTTATTTTACTCCCTAAATTTCAATTCACTGTATTATAAACTGTAATAAGAAGAAGATAAAAGCGGTTCAGACCAGTGAGTGGGATCATTTTAAACCTTTTCGCTCATCTGGCTGCTATTAATTTACATTAAAAGGATCACAGTTAACTTACAATTCAGCAACTCAAACTTTATCCAAGATTTCTATGGAAGTGAACGTGAACGCACAGACAGGCAGTTTGATGAATTTGATGCATTTTGTTCACAAATTCTTTTATTATTGATTTATGGCTGAACAGCAAGGAGATCTTTTAAAGTTTAGAGATATTTAATGAATGGAAAATAATTTTACATTTGTTCTCAATTCCAAAACATTTAGACGGAAACAAATTCTGGAGTGATCAGATTCAGTTTTAGGCTCCTACGTCTCATAAGTGTCTCTCGTAAAGACGGTCAGTAACAATCAAAGATACATAAAAGAGACAGAATGAAATAGCCTCCCTCTATTACCAACCGGTTGCTTTGTTGTCTTTTATACTGCTATTAGTTGCCTGAGAGGTGGAGTGTTAACGTGTGAGCTCTAATCTGCACCTGCTCTGGAGCAAGTTTGGGTTCCAGCACAAGTAGCTGCAACAACCAGCTCGGTGATGCTGATTGGTTACATCGATATGACACTAATTCTACTTCATAGACCAGGGCACGATTCTTCTTACCCAAACATCTTCAGTTTATGATCATGACACAAACATGGGGCTACATACTGATACAATGATCCAGTGTAGAAAAAGAAAACTGCATTAAGGATGAACAGTTCTAGAAAATCGACCTCTATGCTGTGGCTCTATGATCTGTGTCCACAGTGTTGACAGAAAAAGGCCCTTTAAGCCTGGTGTGTTTATTCTGATAAGATACAGTTACAAGCAGATGGGTCTGCATACACAGGCACACTGTTTAATGTGCATATATCTGCACATACATACTCAGAAATCAGACTGCTTGTACACATTTCTGTGTGTGCGTGCAAAAGACGCACACGCTGAGATGTGATTTATTCTTTTTGAGGTCTCTTATTAGCTTCTTCTCTGCAGAGTCAGATACGTTCACCGATGCGGTGTGCAGAGATGCTGAATGGGTCTCTACCACAAAAAGGCCTCTTCTGGCCTCAATTAGTTCCCACAACAAGTAGGTCCAGTGTAGTAAACCAGAGCAGTGGTTTAATCAGCTTAAGGCAGGTCAGGTGGTCGCTATGTGGCAGAGCTTCCCACCCATTTATTAACCATCATCCCTCATCAAAGTTTACCTTAAAAGGGTTTTGTCCAATCTGTGTTGGGAGGGCTCATGGGAGTAAAGTTCCCCATTGAGGAGGAGGAACTAGAGGCAGCGGAGTGGCCTTCCCAGAACATTGCGTCACTGGGTTTAGGAGGGCTGGGGAAGGAGCGAGAACTGTCGTCCAGAGAGGCTTGGTTCAGAGGAGGCGGAGGCAGCACGACGGAGCAGGTGTCACTCCCAACAAGCGTCTCCACCAGACAGCTTTGAGAAGGCCAGGGTCCGTTGTACCAGCAGTCCTCCCTCAGACTGTCGGGCAGAGGCGGACCACTGACGGGGGGACAAGGGTGGCCAGAAGAGCACGAGGGGAACGGCTGGGCACAAGGGGGGTGAGGCACTGGTGCCCGAGCAACTGGGAGATTGTTGTTTTTTTCCACATCATCCAAACACTGGATCGGCACGGTTGAAGCAGCTGGAGATAGAGAAGAAAAGATAGAGACACGCGTTAGGGACAACATATAAGAACAGAGACATGGAATCATAGAGACTGACACATTAAACCTGAATCTTTTCACTCCAACCAGAAACACATTAACAGTAAAAGAGATGATGGAGGTGGCGTGTTCTTTATAAATCCACTTGTTTCTTTAACCAAATCCAGATTGAAACATATCATAAATGTATAAGACTCAATATGAACTCAGGTGGTTTTCTACTAACCATCACACAGAGGAGAGAATTTTATTTAGGAACCAAACTAAATGGATCATAAATAACCACCAGTCTGATGTTATTTAGCTTTTGTTCTTCAAATCTTTCTATAGAGGTGCGTTTAATTATGAATGAATGAATGAATGAATGAATGAATGAATGAATGAATGAATGAAGGAAGGAATGAATGAATGAATGAATGAATGAATGAATGAATGAATGAATGAATGTTAAGTCAGACTGTCAAACTGGGTTCTTCAATCCCAATTTCAAATGGGACGCTGTGTAAAATATAAATAAACACAGCATGCAATGATGATCAAATCTCATAACACATATTTTATTGTCAATAGAACATAAACAACATATTGATGATTAAAACAGACATTTCACCCACTTCATCAGGCTCATTTTGAACTTGATAGCAGCAACACATCTTGAAAAAGTTGGAATAGAAGCAACAAAAGGCTCAAAAAAAGTAATTGGTCTAATTCAAAAACACACAACAAGCTCCAGCAAGCCCCTAGCAGGGGGGGAGAAAATCCAGCCTCCATGCTCAGGAGATAGCAGCCCAAACGGGGTAAAAATCCCGCCAGGGCGGTCCCTTGAGCTCCAGAGCAGACCCGTTCATTTTAGAATGGTTTTAGCCTGTTTGAAGGCACTCTGGCTGGGGAGAGGGACGTGCACAGGGTCCTGTCATCCACCCTGGAGTGACGGTTCTCCCTCTCCTCTCGACAGTTGCAAGGGGAACTTGAGCTCCAGATTTTACAATAATGTTTTGTTGTTGCTTTGTATTGAACAGAAATTTCGATTAAAAAAAATGTGCGACGGCAGCTGATTCTATGGCTGGTTCTTCTACCCCCACTAGCAGGAAGCTGCTGCTGGTTCTTTCGGTGGGCGGTGACTGATATAAAATGACCAATCACATGAGGATCCCACCGGGCCTTAGTCTCCTCCTCCAAACAGTCATAATTACTTTCCTTTCGCGCGCGCAGCCTCTCCTGGTTTGCCTTCACGCTCGTATGAGAGCTGCGCGGTTCCTGAATACTCGTGTAATAAATCATACGCGGGCGTGTGGGGTGAATTCACGCGCGTGCTGTGGATTGCACGCGCAGGGATGCACTGTTAAATACGCATGCGCGCTGCAGAAAATCTCGCTCAGGCTTTTTCACAAACAGAAAACATCTGGAGCATCACAAAATAAAAAGTCCATCCACAAAGATCCAGGATTGTTGAGCAGTTACAATCCTGCATCAGATTAGAATTAGGAATCTCCAGCAGCTGGTCTCCTTACTTCCCAGATGTTTACAGACAGATGTTAAAAGAAGACAAGATGCTACATATTGTAAATATCACCCTGTTCCAACTTTATAAAGATGTGTTGCTGCCATCAAATTCAAATGAGCTAATAGTTTCTATGAAAAGTTGAAATCTAAGTTTTAACATCTGATCTGTTGTTTATGATCTGTTGGGAATAAACTCAGAGTTTATGAGATTTTCAAATTAATGCATTCTGTGTTATTTACATTTTATACAGCATCCCAAAATTACTTAGAAATGGGGTTGTCCTTTCTCACGTGTTTTTTTAAGCTTTCACCTTGTTTACCAATCGATACGAGTCATGATAAAACATCATTTGGGTCCAAATCAAGACCAAGACCCGCCATTTAGGCACTTCTATTCGATAAGTGTTCTAAAAGTCTTGTTTTGTCCATTACCTCATCACAGTACAAGCTGATTAAAATGTGTTCAGAAATGTTATAGAGTCAAACTGTTCTGTTATTTATTTATTTATTTGGTGATGTGTTTACACAGTGATACTCTTGCTTTCACTGGTCAGGAAGTTTGAAAATAGTCAAAATTCATTAGTTTAAAAATCAATTTCAAAATAATGTAATAAATGATTGTGACTACATTTCTGACATATCACCCACATCTAGTTTGTAAAGGGATTTTTGATGGTATAAAATACCGTAAAAGCTTAAAATTTGAAAACAAGGCAGTGCGATTAAAAATAAAGCTTTAATATAAAGGATAATATACTATATATATGTGAATTACTTAGTTTGTATCTTAATATTATCATCCTAACCTCTCCGTATAAAGAAAGATGCTCTTTTTATTTTCAGATATGAATCAGACGTCTTGATATCAAACACACGCCGTTGCTTTTCATATCAAATCACCACCTTGTTTAAACGAGTATCTGCCACTGTCTTTTCCCTCTTTTTAAAGAAAATGTTATCGTACCTCTCTCCATCCACACATCCTCTATCCATCCATCCCTCCCTGCTATGCTTCCATGAGAAGGTCTCCTGAGTCTAGGATTTGAATAAAAGTGATTCCAAAGGATGAGCGTTAGAAGAATACAAATGCACAGAATGAGTGAATAAATAGATGACACCATCAGTCCTGTCTCCTAGCTCCTCTTTCCTTTTACCACTCCTACTTTCTACTGTTTCACTACATCTGTCTCGTCTGAGCCACAGGATTGTTCACGTCTCTTATTTGGTGGAAGAAATAGTCCAAGGTTTGATTTTCTTGCCATGTTTGGTTTTAATCTTCACCTCAAGTTTTTTTTCTAATATTTGACAGTAGAGGTAATCACATTTAGTTTATGTGGCCACGAAAGGAGGGGAATGTAGAGATAAACTGTTTGTTTTTGTAGATTTTTGTTTTATTCTTTTTAAAATATTGCACCATTAACTAAACAGAAGGAACCGTAAGCCCCTCCCCTGATTTCTTTAGGAACAAGATTTGGTGTTGATGCTTTATAATGACTGTTTAGGTTTCAGCCTTTTTTTTCTTCTTTAGCCTGGGAATAAAAAAAATAATGTTAATTACTAAGAAATAACTGTTGAAAATGTTGTTTTGGATTTATTTTTGTGAGCAAAGAAAGTTGTTTTTATGTGTTTCTTAATAAAAATGTGGGTGTTGAATTGATTAATCTGCTGTACCACAGGCAGAATACAGGAAGTATGTAGTTAGATTACATGAATATGGAGGTAGTTTCAAAGCAAAATGTAAAAAATAAAAAAAATTGTGGTAAGAATGTTAATAAAATAAAACTAAAGAAGGACAAACGTTAACAGTAAATGTATAAAAAATAAATATTGTCATGGCTTTTTAAAAGTCTTGTCTGTGTGCCACATGCCCATGTTACCCTGCATGAGCATGTAGCTATGAATCATGGGTAATGCATAACTCTAACTACAGATTATCACACAAACTGACATGAAACAGATGTGAATGATGGAATGGTTTGAAACACAGATAACAATCCCTGTACTCACCCACATCTCTGTATGTTTTCTGTTCCTCACCTTGTCTCGTCTCACCGCTCAGCGGTCGGAGTTTCCTAATCAGGTCCGTTTGGTGCTTCATCTCTGAATGAAGACGAGTGACCTCACAGCACAATGACTTGTAGATCTGCTGGATGTTCTTCTCCCTGCAGATGAACAGGACGTTGTGTTTAAACATCTACAGATCAAACAGTCTCTTGTGACTTTTTGGGCAAAACATTCAGAAGATATGACACGGGTGAGCAACTAAGTAAAATAAAAAATATAATTTCAGAAGTCTGATGCATCAAATTATTCCTTTTAACTGGGTTTTTATGGAAGGAATCACTTCTTTGCTGACACATTCAACACTATCTGGTGTAATTTACACTGACACTCAATCTGGATGTGTTTACAAAAACAAAACAATTTAAAAAACAAACAAAAAATTTTTATTGGTTTATTTGTTTAATTATTTGGTCTGTTCTCCTCTGATCTTCACGTGGTATCAGATCCTGGTCCTATCCTGCATGTTTCCCTTCTTCAGCAAGTCACAGTCCTACAGAAGTCTCTTAATCACTCATCAATCCAGATCAGGTGTGTTGGAGCTGAGAAGCATATTTAACATGCAGGACGTTGCAGACCATTAAGTGGAATGTGATGAGAGACTAGATTATGCTGCAGCGTCCTCTAGTGGTCAAAGGAAAGAAGTACAATATGCAGTGAGTCTGTGCAGACTGCAGCTCTCCTCTCGCCTGAGGACAGCTGGAGACGACTCCGTGATCCTGACTGGACTGAAGTGGTCCCAGAAAATGTACGAGTGAGAGAGCATCCAGCACTTACTGTGACATCGCTTACATATGAAACTGAGCTGATGATTATTAGTGTTTTTTGGACCTTTAAATTAAATGACTATTTAAAGAAATGTCAGTGTTTTAATCAAAACAAACAAACAAAAATATATTTTCTCACATATTTTACTCAGTTATTAGATAATAATGGAAACTGATTTTTAAACTGACACTTTAGAAGCTTGGGCTACACAGTGGTACAGTTTGTAACACTGTTGCCATGCAGTGAGAAGGTTTTGGGTTCAGAACCGGGCTGGGACTTTACTGCATGGAGTTTGTATGTTCTCTCCGTGCATGTGGGAGTTTTCTCCAGAGACTCCGGCTTCCTCCCACAGACCAAAATAAATGATTAACTGAGGTTAATTGGCAGCTCTAAATTATTTCTAGGTGTGAGTTTGCTTGAGTGTTTTCTTGTCTTTATGTGGTCCTGTGATGTCCAGGGTGTAATCCCGCCTCCTGCCCCAATAACCACTAGAGAGAGACACGAGCTGAACAGGAAGAAGCTGCTGAAATGACTGACTGACTTCAGACGTTTTACTTGTGATAAGAAATATTTCATGAAATAAGTGAATAAAGTAACATTTTCTAGTCTGACATGAAGTTTTTTATATCACTGGAGTTTCTTGTAGTTTCCTACTGCTTACATCATCAACCACTATCACAATATCAATGCAAGGCTACAGGCCACCATCCTGTTTGTCAGGTGCAGAGACAGAATGACAGATTCAAGTTGATAAGCATCTGATCTAACAGCAGGTTGTCAAAGTGAGTGTGAGTGTAAGAGACAGCAGAGCGTTCAGCTCTAACACACTGCTCGCTGCTGTCACTCAGATAATCTGGTGATGACATCACATAATTTATAAGTAGACACTGATACCACATCAAATCAGCTCAGGTCAACCAAAATAAACAAATGAAGAAGAACGGTGGAGACTAAACTCCAAAACAATCTTAATTTCACTGATTTATTATGACTGATTCTTTCTATTAATAGGATTTTTTTGGGGTTGTTACTAAGTGATTTGCAACTATGTAAATGATGTTTACAAATAGGACTGAGAGCAGTTCATCAGTAAAATGCGTAAAACTTTTACCTTCCATTATGCTTTAGATCAGATGTCTGGTCCGAGTCCGGTCCGTTAAGGCCGTGAGATTCCTCCTAAAACAGAGTTTAGTTATACAAAATAGAAAGTAGACATGTTTTCTAAAGCTGTTCATGCCTCCAGGTTTTTTTTAAATTCAGGATAACTCGGTCTCATCAAATCAAATAACAGCCTAGATCATTCTTTTTCCAGTCTCTTCATTTCAGCGATTATTTCTTCAATATCCTCTCCTCTCTGTCGCCCCGCCCACCCGTCACTCACTTTGCTCGTGTCCAGCAGTCGACTGTTCTCCAGTGTCACCCTCTCGAGCTCCTCCTGCAGTTTGCGGATCTGAAGCTCGGTGGTCGTTCTGTCCACCTGCCACAAGTCCAGAGGGCCATTCAGGCTCTTCATTACTACAAAAACAGACACAATAAACATCGATAAGTAATAAATACTTTTATGTAACTTTTAATCTCCCAAAAAAGAAGGTCAGTCAGTCATGTTCTTTATCCACTTCTTCCTGTTCAGGGTTGTGGGGAGCTGGTGCTTATGTTCAGGGGTCATTGGGGTCACCAGTCCATCACAGGACCACATATAGAAAAACAACCACTCACACCTAGAGACAATTTAGAGTCACCAATTAACCTACATGCATGTTTTTGATCTGGGGGAAGAAACCGGAGTCTCTAGGGAAAACCCACGCATGCACAGGGAGAACAAGCAAACTCCATGTTGAAAGGACCTGGTTGATATTGAATCCAGGATGTTCTTGATGCGAGGCAACAGCGTTACCCACTGCACCACCACCAAGGGGTGGAGGATAAAGAATTTCTTGGGGACTGACCATGATGAGCAGGATGAGAAAGGAGTATAATAGAAGGACAGCTGGAGGTGAGTGATGTGACAATCTGCCAGAGCATGTTGTGTTGTTTATGTTGTATGTGGTCACTCATGGCACCAATATCATTAAGTTGGTGGAAGATATGGTTGTGTTCACCTTTAAAAGGATGAAAAGACCTAAAAGAGGAGGAGAAATGAGAGTCGGCTCATGGTGGGCTTCAGTAGGAGACAGCAGTGAGACAGTAAGCTCCTAAACATCAGTGGGACTTCAGGGTAGAGGGTCAGGAGTTTTTAATCTCTAAGGCCTGGACATGGTCTGATCACACCCACTGTAGAGCAAGAGGATAAAGCAGCATCTGTCCCACCTGAGACAACAGAGGACGTTTAGTTCTCCTCTGTTCTAATGCTGCAGAAAGCATCTTCACACAGAACATTACATCCTGCCAACAGCACGAAGCCCTGCAGAGGGGGATCCATGAGGAAGGTCAGCTCTCCTGTCCTTCTGCAGGACACTTACAGTAAGACCAGGCCATAGGGGTCTTAAAGCAGAACTAAGTAAGTTTTTTCACCTCAATAAATGTTTTCTAGAGTCCCTGTGGGGGTAAACAAGGACTTGGCGGGGTGATTCGTGGGTCCCTCTCCTCCCTCCGGGGTCTGTGTCCTGAAAGCAGCACTTGCAACTTTCAGTGGATCGGACCCGACTAATCTCGCGAGAACAAACCTGCTTTACGGCACTCACACTCACGTACATAAATACAAGCATGAAGCCCTTGCCGTTGTTAGCAACGCCACCCTTAGGAGCGCAAAGATGACAATAATACTCACCTGTCGAGACATTTTCTTGGTTTTGTTTTTCTTTCTTCTTGCAAAAGTGTTCTCTGCGCGTTGTTGTTGGGGGGGCGGCGGCGGGGGGTGAGGGGGGGGGGGGTCTGCGGCGGGGGAACGTTACGACAGTGAGCTTTCACAGGGGACCAGTAGGGGGAGAGCGAGAGCAAAACTTACTTAGTTCTGCTTTAACAAAATAAAACCCTTTTATAAAGCTGTTGTTTTTCAAGTCTTGATCACTTTTCGATTCTAAATCTGAGTATAACTTGCACTTAAAGACCTCAATAAAACATTTCGAAGCATTCTAACTTTGTTTAAGGAAACATGGTGCTAATTTGTGTTGTTTGACACGTCATACTTAACTTAAAAGTGTCAAGCACAAGTTTGCACCATGTTTCATTCTTCACTAATCCACTAATAATCTCATTAATACTCTTATTGTTACATTCAGTCCCAAAATCTAATATTCAACTCACATGCTGATGTCTGTGATTTTAAAAAAGGGCTTATAGAGAATATTTTAATAGTCTAGGAAGAAAGGAAGAAAAGGCAAATAAAAAATCAGCTGTTGAAAATTAATTTTACAGTATAAAAACTATCACATGATATGATTCTGTCATGAGTCTGTTGTATGGACCACATCACTGGTTGAGCAGTATGGGGACAAAGTGAGATGGTTTGGACCTGTGTAGAAGGATAGTGGACTGTCGGACAGAAGATTCATGGATTTAATGGAGGACATGAAGAGAGTTTGTGTGACAGAGGAGACTTAAAGATGAAGATCTCTTTAGTCTCATTTAAACTCAGTCATAGAATTCTTCAGTACTACTGAAATACAGCTGCTAAAGGCAGTTTTTCCCTATTTTAAGAACAACCCAAAGTGTCCAGTTCTGCAGATTGTTTGGTTCTGTTAGTGTCACCAAGCTGTGATCTTTGACACGTTGCAGTGTTTTTAGACAAAACCCTGCAACGTGTCTATCATCTTATCTGGTGACAGATGACTTCTTTTCTGTTTCACAAACGAGGCTCTTTTCTAAAGACCCAGTAAAGATAAAGGACTTCTGTTGTTTGTTTTTGTTGAGTTCTTTTCTGCTGTTACCAAGTAGAAATCAGACCTGCATGCTCTACCTGTACCTTGGGAGGTCTCCAGCTCTGTCCTCAGCTGAAGCAGCTCCAACTCTCTGGCCTGGAGCTGCTCCGTCATCATCCTCTCACTCTCACTCTTCTCCTTTTTCTGACAATAAAAACAAAGAGGACTGTAAAAAAAAGGAAGGCGGAACAAGCATCATATACATCACCATATGTTCACTGTTCTGAATCAATATTATATCAAAAACTAGCTGGAAGGGAAAAACAAATCTCTCCTCACTGTCTGTAAAACTGTTTTCTTTCTCTTTGACTGGATGTGAAGTTATTTTCAGTTTGTGAAGAGAATCAAATCAATCGGGAAAAAGCACCAGTTTATTCAGCTCCATCTGCAGATCTTCCTTTTCTATATAGATTCCTCTGTAAGCACTGAAGGCCTTGTTCACGTATTGGGGACCCTCTGATGAAGGAGCCTCTGGCTTGAAAAGCTACAACAAGAAAAGAGAGGGGATCAATGTAAATACAGCAGCTGGTATAAAAATAACTTTCATTTCACCAATAAATACCAGGCTGAGACACAACCTGAGCTGAGATAAACACACGCTGACAAGTCAGAGCTATATTATTATCACTGTATCCTAACTGTGTGTGGAAAACTTAGTGTATAGTACCTTTTTTTTTAATAGCTCACATAACTTCATAAGATCATAATAAAATCTCTGACACAGTCTGATTTCTTTTCTCACTGTAACTTATTTTAAGGGCTGTTGTTCTACATTTCCTTCATCTGCAGTCTGCCCACATATAATGCGTATTATGATAACATCATGATCATAACATGATATAACTGCAGGTTTTAAACTGGCAGCAGCTTTAAATAACCTGCTCAAACAAGGTTATTTAAAATCTCTGCAGGATTTATTACCTGCTTTCTGAATGTGTTGCATGATGTTTGGGTAAATTGTACTTTCCCAGAGCTTTACTCAGAATACACAGCACTTTTCTTTCTCATTTAAGTTTCTCAAAATGAGAAAGTGTGTCCAAACTTTTGACTGGTAGCTTAGGTCAATAATTTAATGATGCTGTCATACAGCGTCACACACAAACATTTAAATTTAGCTGCCTTTATTCTTGTCTGAAGTTAAACCTTTTGTTTTTTCCCTTATTCTGAATAACTGTCTTGAAACTCCTCTGCTCCATAACTGTCCTAAATCCATGAGGTTTTAGTTGACATCCATACCTTGTCCTCTAACTGCTTCACCCTCTTCCTCAGTAAAGTATTCTCCCGCTCCGTGTCTCTTAGCCTCTTCTTGATGTCCTCATAGGCAGTGACCAAGGCAAAGTGGGAAGCTACGGATTCATCGCCGGCACACACCGACACTGGGCTCTCACCAGCAGCGGTGTAAGCCGTCTCATGTTTAAGGATGCAAATGTCGTCGTCCACCGCCAGGGGTTCCATGTTTTCACTGGTCTAATCTGAAGCAGAGAAGACCTGAAGATTAAATGAAAAGGTTCAGTTTATTTCACATAGGGAAACAAATTACAGTTTAAATACATATACATCAACTCTTAACATCATTTGGTCCAAAACCGTAACGGTGCTGTAACTCTGTTTATAAAACACTGGCATAAAGTGAATAAAGTTTGATGAATTCATGAAGACAAAATACTGCTTCACAAATTGCACACAACTGGCTTCTCAGACAGAAAAAAACACAGTTGAGTTTCAAGTAAAACACAATGTTTGGTTCAGAGGAAAAAAACTGTTGATTGTAAAAGGTATACAATAATAACATCCATCTTCTTCTTCTGCTTATCCAGTGTTGGATCGCATGGGGCAAAAAGTTCAGGAGGGAAACCCAGACATCCCTCAACCCAGAGACATTCTCCAGCTCGTCTTAGGGATGTTTCCAGGCCAGAGAGGACACAATCCCTCCAGTAAATTCTGGGTCTACCCAGGCATCTCCTCCAGTGGGACATGCCCACAAAACCTTCATAGGGAGGCGACTGGGAGCCATCCTGATAAGATGCCTGAGCCATCTCAGCTGAATCCTTTTGATGCAAAGGAGCAGCGGCTATACCTCAAGTCCCGCCCCCAGGATTACAGAGCTCCTTAATTAATCTCTAAGGAGTCCAGCCAACGTACAATAATATACAACATAACCACAAACTTATACGAGATCATCTCTTTTATTTTAACAAACTGAGATATTTCTTTATGGCATAAACAAAAATAAATATGACTTGATTGATGCCTTAATCTCCCCTTAACAAAAAACAAGAACAAAAGAAAAAAAAAATCAGGAAAAGACCAAACTTTGGTTGTTTACAGGCAGATAATTTAACAAACAATAATCTCCTCTGAATCTGAATGCCTGCAGTGTGAGCCAGTAATCTCACTCAAACTAAACCCACACCTGACTGGACCTTTTCCTGGTTTGAGTTGCTCGGCTGATCTCTGCATCTATGCTTGTTGATGATGTCAGTATGCAGTGATGCAGCAAACACAAAAGATGGCAACTTTCAGAAAGTAACTTGAATATATCTGAAGAAGTAGGTTCTAAAATGACAAATGAACGTACTTGGACGATACTTAAGCCGCAGGAACGAGTCAAGCAAAACAGATACGAATCAGCAAACTTCGCAAACTAATACAAGTATTAAATCGGAAGCGACCACACCAATCACCGAAAACGAAAGTGTCTGAAACGTGACAAGAAATTAGACGTCATTTTGTCAAACTTCCTTCAATAAAACCGAAGACCTAACGGATAATTCTGCATTTAAAAGCAACACTGAAATCAACAAAAACAACATAAAGGAGCCCCAATCCGGATGTAAACAATCTATGAATCTCGTTTGTGTACGATGCTAACGTTTTGATGTTAGCTTTGGTTAACACAAACTACCGACCTAAAACATAGAAGACAATTCCGAAATAGCACCCGGGACAAATGACACAACAAATTACATAAGAAAATGATAATGTCCCATGTAAACAAATTGTATGTCTCAGTGCTAATCCTAATCAAAGACATCGATCTGTTATGACATGCTAGCTAAGCTTGGCTAGGTGAGATTTAATGATGTTTCACTTTCGACTTCCACTAACCGTATTAGACGTTGTCTTCAGTTAAATATCAACTGACCACGTAGGTTTACCATTCATACTCAAAAAAGGAAAACCTGTTTCTTAAATAGAGACAAAAAGACAAGGCTGGACACTCGAACAGGACTTGGTCCAAACTGACAGGTGGGAAAACAAAAACTTCCGGGAGTCGTTTGACGGAAGTCCTTCCAGAGTAAAAGCGCATGCGAGCTGATTAATCTTCGGGATTTCATATCTTCTCAAACGGTCAGAATAAATAGTTTATAAAGGTATTTTAGCTAAGACAATCAGAATTTCAAAGAAAACTTCATCTGGGAAATTACGTGACATTTACCTGATATTAATTGCGTGGCAGCTTAATGTCCTTCACACTAAAGTTCCATAGCAGACCAATTAACAACTGGTAAGCAGTTATTAATAAGTTATTTTATAAAGCAATTTTAGTTATTTCTAAGGCAGCAAAGCTCAGATAGTGTCATATTTTCTTTTTAAAAGTTTTACAAGTTACATTAAAGTAGCTAGCTAGCTGTTAGCATTAAAGCCCACAAAAATCTTTCTTTATAAGTCATTCAGTTTCAAATTCTCATTTTAATCTATTCATTCGTTTCTTTAATTAGGTGTGTACTGTTTCTTCAAAGCTGCTGGTAAAACTGAAAACATTAACAAAAAATGAAATGTTGATTAGTAGCTAATAAATTACTTCCTTAACAAAATCCCTGCTAAAACAACTGATTTAATGTTTGTTGATATTCTTTTATTCTGAAAGAAGCTGTAAATACCAGTGACATGACACATGAAAAGGAACCTGATGTCTGCACCTTAAAGTCTCCTCAGTGTAAGAACAACTCTTATCAGATTTATTTTCCTAACATCACCTGAAATTCTTGTTCTCTGAGTTTGTTTTTCTATTTATAATTTTTTCTTGTTTTTGTTTTCATCTTTCACTACACAGTATCGATATCCTTGTGTATATATGTATATATACTTTTATTATTTTATAATTTAAATCAACTGTGGATTATGTTGGAACAAGTGGTGTGACATCACAGCATAAACTGTTTTAAACTATACACTTTTTGCAATAATATTCAAAGAGTCTAACAAATTGTCATGGTCTACCATAGCTTTGCAGTAGACCAGCTTTTATTCTTGCAGATGTGCTTAAGCTTTAAAGAGGAATCATTTTAAAAAAAATGTAAAATGCATCAGCACTCATGATGATTACAGCAATGGGGTTTCCATGTCATTGTCATTGCAGTGCTGTCAGAGGCTCAGTCACTTATGAGAGACCTCAATAAGATGCTCAACTGGTTTTCTCCGACCGGCTGCTCCATTCGCAGGAGCAGTTTGATGGTATGCTTGCATGCATAACTTCACATAACCACATAACTAGTACAACGCAAATGACAGGCAGCTTCCTATTCCAGTCAAGTATTTTAGCTTCGTACATTTTTAGAACTCATTTTCTTGTTTATCTCACATCTTATTATTATTCTCTTACTTATACAACTGGTTTCACAGAGAGGTCAAAAGTATTCAGGTTGTATAAGTTCCTTACAGTTACACTGCACATTCTCACTTGTACAAACTTTATATATAAACTGAATAGCCATCAATATAAAACGTAGTTGACATGAGAGCTGCCTGACTGGTTTGGAGTCGCAGGTCACTCATGACTAATCCATTCTGCATCTCTTACAAGGCCTTCCATCAAAGTGATCCAGCAACAATCAGCTTTGAAGTGTTTCTGACATGTTCAGGTTTCAATAAAACATTTAGAAGCTTCATAACTATGTTTAATGAATCATAGTACAAAGTTGTGTTGTTTGACTGACTATTTTTATGAGCTTTGGGCGAGTTAATGGAAGTGATGAAACACATGAACGCAGCTCTTTGTTCACATCTTACATTGCCGTTGAAAAACATTTCTAAGTTTGTGTTTTCGTTGATAAAATGGTAAAACGCTGTTTTGCAGGCGGTTATAGCAACACTTCTTCATTAATATCTTTTCCTAAATCTGAGCCAGAGAATGAGGAAATCACTCATGCAGAAATAAAAGACTTCACAAGATCTAAACAATGTTTCGATTCAATGGGTTGGATTCTGATCCATGGGAAGAGTCTTCTGCACAGTCACACTCGAGTTAGACCCATTTCCATGGAGCAGAGCCATGAGTCAAAAGTTATATATCATTTCTATTAACAACATGACCTATAACCAAACACTGCACCGAAAAAAGGCAGTGATTTGCGCTAAGAGTGGCCTGGAAATCTTCTTTTCTGAATGCCACACTCTCAACATGCAGACTCACTCTTGCTAATCCAACATTAGTAACTCCATGAAAGATTTCTCAGTGTATTTTGGTCTCTTTTCTTTCTCTTCTTCTGCTCTGATACGGTTGTTTATCTGTAACATTCGTTTGCACCCACAGTGATACTGAGACTGACTCTGTTTGATCAGCAGAACTTGAAGCCTGTGGAAAGATTTCAGCTCGAACATATACAACTGTTCACATCAAAAATGGTTCTCTTCACATTGTCTCTCCTGAGTCAATTTCTCATTCAGAAAGAGACAATTCTCAGAAACCACAGATTCCTGATCTGATTCTCCATTTTCCATCATGGTTTCTGCCACAGTTATCGCTTTTTTCATAACTCCAATTCCTGCGTTTTTCTAATTTCCTGTATATTTGCCTCCCTCAACACTCCCTCAACACTGTGCAGCTATATTCCATAAATATGCACATTTGAGTCTGTGAGAAAGTTTCCACAGGACACAAATGTGATATTGATTGATATCGAGTAGTAAAACAACAAGAACTGCTTGTCAGAGACACTTTAATTTAACTATTTCTTCTCTATTCAAAGTGTGTCCTTCATGAATATAATAGTTGTCAATACAGAAGGTAGATTTACAATAGCCTTGACAAATGAATCAATTTAATCACTGCTTATTATCACATGTATTATTGGGTTCTGGCTGTGGCCCATGCAGATGCTCTTTCCATAATGGCCTGGATTCTTTCCCAATCGTTCTATTAGTCCAATCAATTCACAGGAATGACGTATGAGGTCAGGAAACCAAGCAAACTCGCAAACACCAACTGATAATTAGTTCAGGTCAGACGTCAAAGGCAGAACAAAAGACATACCAAAGACACAGTTGAAATGTGATGTGTCAAGGCATTTGTGTGTATGTTGTTTTTATGCAGGAAAGTCAGGCCAACATAAAAGAAGATGGCGACACGTTGGTCATCGATGGCTTCAGGTTTGAAAGTGCAGCAAGCGAAGAGGAGCTGAGGAGGCTGAGTTCACCTGGTTCACTGGACAACGTGGACAGTCTGCAGCTGACATGAGCGGAAGAAGATCACTGTCACGTTTATTCATGTTTAATCTTTCAACTATTTCAGAATTTATATGTTATTTTAGTAAACAGAGTTCAGCCATTTTTATTATTCTAATTCCACACATTTGAGTTGACTTAGTGTATATTTACCTCTGTGTATTTATGTATTTTCTATTTAAACGTTCTATTTCAAACTTACAGTTCGTATCTTGTTTGTTAGGCTGACAGAGACATATCTGCATTATTTATCTTACTCCCCAAAACAATCTTAAGTAAATATATCTTTCTAATATTTTAAAGCCGAATTTGATTGCTAGTGCAAACAGCAAACAACAACTACAAAAGCCCAGTATTAAAAACTACTGAAAAGCCTTTTTGTGTTCTCAAATATAGTTTTCTGTTTGAGTTTTCAGAGGTTTGTGGGCTGTTTGGTAATGATATGTTTAGTTTTATTTCTACACAGACCCATCTGTGTTTTTCATTTCGATTAGTCACACATGTTTAGTTTTATCAGTTATTGTTGAGCTCAGTCCTGTTTCTTATTTGCATTCATGGTGTGTTTGTATATTGTTGTGCTCACGGTTTGATCAGTCCTTTAATAGCTCATGGTTTCTGTTCACTCCTCGTAGTTTCCCTGTGCCATCAGTTCATGTTTTCCTCTGTGCCCCATACAGTTCTCCCCTGCATAAATACTCCTCAGTCTCTTCAGTTTATTATCAGATCCTCTTGCTTGGTTCATGCATGTTGTTTTCCCCGTGTGCCTCTGTGTCTTGCTTCTCTGTGGTAAGTTTGTTTTGGCTGCCCATCAACTTTTTGTTTCATTATTAAAAAGATTCAGTGAAATTCAAGTTCTAAGTCTGCATTTGGGTCCAACCACACACTGTATCACAAGATGACAGTGTTCATTGCATTATAAATGACATTAATGAGGTTGTTTGAATATTCTTCTTTTGGTTGATTATAAGTTTTATTTTAGTGTCTTTACTTCTTTGAGCTGATTTCAGTGATGAACTTGGCATTTTACAAAATATCCAGATTAAATTGCATTATTATTGTTTATAATGTCACATTTAAATATTGTGACATTTCTTTTTTTCACTAAAACAACTTAGATTTTTTTATGACTGATAAGATTTTCTGTATTTTTGTGTCAGCGCAAGTAAATAGTCATGGGTGAAAACAAATAGTTTCTTTTTCAATTTTAGGGTCTCGGCACATAATTAAAATGATCTGATTTTTACAAGGTTCTAAATTTATTCCAATCTAACCTCAAGTGTACAGGAGCAAATAATCCATGTCATGATTTATTAAAGACCCACCCACTCCAATGAAAATCCTGTTTTTCATGTTGTTAACATGTTCTTGTGACATTTTTCTAATGCTAGAGGATGTATCTTAAGAAAATTAAGCTCAAAATTGCATTTCTCCGTATTTCTGCATTCAAATCGCTCTGAATCAGTAGAAGAAGCAAAAATGCGTCTAAAAATGACTGGATTTATGACATAGAAAATCCACTGGGTTGGCCACAAGCTCCCACTAGTGCTAGCATAAACAGAGATCTCTCAGCCACGGGGAGGGGCAGGGGGATGCTCCATGCCAACGGTTCCAACCACAGTGTAGAGGCAAATTGTTAAAGGGCTACTGCTGCTAGAGACTACTTCCTAAAAAACGGCACAGTGATTTTGGGTAAAACTGGCATAATCATAATTTAAAGACCAATGAGACGCTTTAAAAAAGCTCAAGATGATCAGAGGGGGTCTTTAAAGAAAACAAAGCTAACATGGAACAGCGTGTAGAGTAATTTTTAAAAGCATTAACTTGAAGTTATTTTCTGTCTGGATTTTTTAGTCTCTCACATCATTGTGGCTGAATTTTGTCCCACTCCTCTTTATAACATGACTTCAGTGTTCCCTTTTGTTGTGAGATTTGTTATTTAGATATATTGCCCCATTGCATGAGCAAATTTCATCCAAACTTTAGCTGCAGGACCGCTGGCTTCACATTAGACTCTGCAATACTTATGGTTGAGTTGGTGACTGATGCGTGTCTTGGTCCCGTGGCTGCAAAACAAGCCTGAATTATCAGCTCTCCAACACTTTGCAGTATGAAGTCTCTCCCTTGACTTTTGCGCATGGGACAGGGTGGTTCAAAACCAAGCTCCTCCAAGACTGAGGCCATAGTTTTAAACTGTAAAATAAAAAAGATGGAATGATCCCTTCTGGTTGGTAATGAATCTTAGCGTCAAGGAAGGAGTACAAGTATCTTGCTTTCTTGTATATGAGTGATGGAGCAAGAGAGGAACTGACAGATTAAGGCTTCACCTGAAGTAAGGGTGTTGCACCGGTCTGCCAAAAGGCAATGTTCTCTATTTAATGATCCATTCCAACACTCACCTATTGTCAAGAGATTTGAATCACAAATGGAAGAACAATATTCTTGACACAAGCAAATGAGCGAGTGGCTGGGCTCAGCTTTAGAGTTGAGGTTTGGAGCTCCGTCATCCTGCTCCTCTGGTTGAAACCAGGGCCAGTTCTGGGCATAGGCATACTAGGCAATTGTCGAGGGCGCCCTCTGCTGGAGGGGGCGCCAAATTCTCTCTTTTTTTTTTTGAACAAACTGTTGGACACACCATTCATCTCATGTAAAGAGCAAAATAAGTAATGATTATATATATATCTATCATCTCTACTGTTCATTTTAGTATAAATAAATATTTTTTGCAATGTAATCCAGTTATTTAGTTACATTGTTTCTGTTCTGGGCAGTAGGGGGTGCCAAAATCCTTTTTCGCCTAGGGCACCATGCAGCTCAGGGCCGGCTCTGGTTGAAACACTGAGGTGGTTCAGGCTTCTGATTATGATACTTCCTGGTCGCCTCCGTCTGAACGATTTCCAGGCTTACTCCACTGTGAGGAGATCCCAGGGCAGACCCGGAACTTACCCAAAGGAATGAATATGTTCTAGCCTGAAAATACCTTGGAATCCCCCAAGTAGGAGCTGAAGTGTGTCCCTGAGAGGAGGGATGTCTGGATTTCTCTACTTAGGTCTCATCTGACCAAAGGACATTGTTCCACAAGTCTTGTGGTTCATTTAGATGTAATTTTGTGAACCTAAATCTTGCTACTATTTATTTTTTAGATATAACAGACTTTCTCCTGCAAACAATTCAACAAATTCAAATACTTCAAGTTTTTTTAGTCTGCAATGAATTTTAACATGTAACATGTTGGCTGCAGCCTGTTGAGTCAAAGATGTAGTTGTTTGACTTTTTGCAAAGTCTTTGGACATTGCCAGGTCTGGGTTGAAATTTTTGGGAGACATCAACTCCTGGGAAGATGGGCAACTTTCTTTAATGTTTTCCACCTAAGCAACTGAGTGAAAATTGCCTGGAAATAACCTTTAATCCCTCCAAGTCTGGTGGGAAGCCACAGTTCTTTTTTTAAGCTCACTGCTGATGACTTCCCTCCTTATCATGATGTCAACATATGCTCCATGTCCTATATGACCAGCAAACTGCCCAAACCACTGCTTTTATAGAGGACGTTGACTAATTTTCAAATCTGGTAATAACCATAACTTTCTATTTTTATTATGTCCTGATACAAAAACCTAGAATTGAAAGAAGAAGCACTGTATTTTTCCTGTGACTTTACAACTTTACAGTGTAAATGCAATGCTACTGCAGTCACCAGTTTGATGCCCGCGTGTGTGTGCTGCATTGTAAATTTGTTGCTTGGGAATATAACATGAAATCTATTACTTTAAAAATAAATTGTGGATGTCAAAATAAAGTATAATAATTCAAATCAAATCAGCTCGACTTCATTGTTGGTTAAAAAATGCTGGAAGTTGTTTGGTTCTGAAATCAACTAATGAGACTAGCCAGTAAAAAGTGTCACAGCATCAATGTAACCAATTAACAAACTCCCCGTTAGAACATGAACAATTTATTTCAGAACTTAGCAAGTATTACCATACTAAACAGATACATCTATTATGATGCATGTTCTAGTTAAGTGGCAAAATGAAGTGCTTGTTTGGAACAGTTATGTTTTCAAATGTAAGCTTTGTGGCAATATATCACTGAAATAATGGCCACTTGAAAAATCTAATTATTTATACATTATTCAGCTGCAAGCTTTAGCTGTGACTGGAATGCAAAAAAGGTATTAAAGCAAAATGAGTAACCATTCAAACTAAGGAGATAGATTTCATTCATATGTATTTAAATAAGTGAAAGAGTTTAATAATTGATTGTTTGGACACATCATGTGCAGACACACAGTTTCTGTACAGGCCTCAAGTAATCAGACCAAGTGGCAAAAGAAAGTGGTGGTATGGCAATCAGTTGGTACTGAATTAAAGATGACTGAAGTAGCTGATTGACTGTTGATTGTCATGTTTTTGTGCTAAAGAGTGACATGAATTATTTATATTTGGGCCCACGCAATGACATTATTGGCAGAAAATACAGGATCAGAAAAACTTTAATCAGTCGTGTGGACCTAATCATGTAAAAAATGATTATTGCAACTGATTTGAATGCAGCAGCCACTTCTATTTACTTTGCTGAGGGTTTTTTTTAATAATAGCAGTTTTAGCTTGTTGATGCTGGGATCAAATTGGGTTTGTTTCTGATATGAACATCTGCTGCCAGTGAATTTTAGGTGAAGAAACAGATTAAAACATCACAAGCTGTGAGTTGTGGTAGTTTTCTGCCAGAAGATGGTGCTGTTCTGTTTCATCTCACGCTGCCTTTAGTTTATGAGCCGTTCAGTTAAGAAACATTCAGAGGGGTACGAGACTCATTCTGCTGAGATAACACTGCTAAAGGTTGGACTCGTAGCCAGTTGTGTTTTACAGCTCATAAAACTTAAGAAATTACCAGGAAACACAGACATACGGGATGTCCTCATCTCTGTCTCTGGGTAAAGTGGAACTTATTCACCTGTAATTAATCACCAGTAAGACATGTGTGGATGGTAAGTTCAGCGCATGCCCTCTAGTAACTCTCTCTGCAATATAACACCCCATCAAGTATAGCTGCACTATGCTGCAGTTAAAGTTAAGATCAATGATGCCAGCGGTAGGATCATATATCACACTGCTGTCTGAGAGTTGTTTCACACTGCTGAACTAAACTGCACCAGCACAAATTACGCCCACAGTAGTATTTATCACTCTGGGTTTCTAAGCAGAGTTTGACAGCTGTGAATCGCAGGCACTGAAGCCTCATGGTGCCCATCAACTCCAAGGAGGGATGGTGGCAGACACTTCTGCTGGGGGTTACAGGAGCATGCGGCGAAATTTTAGATATATTTGATGAATAAAAGGCTCGAACAAGCATTGAGCCGCAGTTCTTTTTAATGCTTTTTTTTTTCATTTCGTATCTGTGGGTAGAATTCAGAAAATTTTTACTGGTCAGGGTTTGTTTTCAGGAGGCCTCAATGGATTTAACTTTTTTTTTTAAGTATCGCGCTTTAAATCTGCTCTGAGGTCTGCTTACTGCTGACAGACCCTGAAACTGTGCCATGTAATCAGGAATCAGCCTTCTTTGTAAAGCAGAAAAAGGTCAACTATAACCAAGAACCCTTTATGTGTCTGTGTGTAGCAGAGGACTTCCCTGTAGACAGCAAGAAAGCAGATGCGGCGGAGCATCCAAGGCTTTTTCTTTGTTTTTGCTGAGCCAATTAGAGGAAGATAGCATCTGCCGTGAAAGGAGAACAATGACTTTGTTTCCACTGTGTGTGTTTTAGTCACAGCTAACTGTGTGTAAATATGCATAAAGTCTGTGTGGGTGTGACTCTAGGGCTAGTTAACGGTATCGTGTGTGTTTCTGTCGCTGCAGAATGTGAGCATGTAGAGTTTGTGTGTGCTGAATGGCAATAACAGAAAGAAGTGCTACGAGCAGCAGAACAGACGAGGAAATGACAGAAAACATACAACTTCATCTTTTGTGACTGTGATTCATTTAAACCCATCACACCACACACACCTAGACACACACACACCTGCAGAGGGAGGCCAGTGGTAGTAATGAAAACTTTTTACTTTTATAAGCCAGATTTATACAATGCTTGAGAAAAACACACACCTGTACTAAGTGACAGTTTGGCTCATGTAGAATCAACTTGAACCCTCATTTAAATTTCAGGGTAACTTTTTGACAGGAAGTGTTGCTGTAATTTCACAGCCAGCCATCACACTCCCTCTAAAGGACTTCGAGGTCATTAGTCTCTACCTGCTGCTGCCTTGTGTTATGCAGAGTTTGATGACTGTTCATCCCTAGCAGAGGAGTGAATATGAAAAATCTGTGTGTCTGTGTGTGTGTGTGTCTAACTGAGCTCTTCCTAACACCCTTGTCTTGGCCAGCCGGCTCCACCATATGGTCACATTTATCATGTATCTCACTATTCATTAAAACTGCCCTTGCAGGTTGCAAAGGCACTGCTGGATGCCTTAACCTTACCTCTGAAATTCAACGAATTACATTCTAACTTTTGGCTAGAAATGCTGCAAAAGGATATTTGACAGAACTATTTTTGTTAAAGGTGCTGTCCCTCCTTTTTGCATCAGAAGGAAGTGCGGATTTAAGAGATCTTAAATCATTCGTAGTTTCAGAATTTTTTTATACAATTTCCAAAAGTTAAAATCAGTTTTTTAGCCAGTTCCTATATTTTTCCATGTTAAAAACTTCTAAATCTATGGAGTTTTTGCGTGTCTTGCTCTTCAAAGGTTAAAGGTGGTAAAGAGGAATTTTGCCCCGAATGAGAAGCTTAATGGTTGTTTGTCGTTCTTTGAGTAGTGCGCATGCGTTTTAGAAACATTAGATAGATAACGAAACAGGTTTGTTATCTATTGGCTACTTTATTTCAAGCCCCACCAGGTCTATGATTTATTAATATTATAACTTTTTCTTTTGGAAACCATAAATAAAACAATGTTACAAGTTGATCAAATGATTTTAAAGTAAATTTGGTTCCGAAATCCTCTTTACCACCTTTAATCAAAAGATATTCATGGATGTTTATTTTAAGGGACTTCAAGGAAACACAGGTCTGTTTCTGCAGAAACCAAATATCTTGTTGTTTCTCAAGATTTTACAGAAAGCACAATGTTTACTTTCATAATTTATAAGTAATATTAACAAAATATTAATCTCATCAAGTTTTTCTCTGAGCTTGTTGTTTTTTGGGGGGGATAATTATTATTAGCCTATTAAGTTCTGGTCTCAGAACTTGATTGAGAAGTTCCTGCTCATGCAATTGAGTTACTTGCATTAGATATGACAAGTGTTAGGCTTAAAAAGCACAGCATCAATAATATCCTTTCTTCCAGTTTTAAAATGTTGGCCACGTTGAAAAGGCTTGTAATGTGTGTAATTCAGAACTGTTTTCATTTTATTTTTTTCTTATTTGACCTACAGGAGAGAATTTGTGTTTGAGTGGTGGCATTTCAGTCAAGAGAAACTTAAAGGACTCAGAGACAAACACATTGAATTCATTAGATACAATATACAACAAAAAGTGTAAAATTGTTGTAACATTGAATAATAGTACACTTTTATTGAATGTACTTGTACTGCAGTTTTCATTTTGATCAAACCACCGTACTGTGGTGGTGAGACTGGGATGATTTGGAACATGAGAATCATCTAATTTTGAATCAATTTGTCTGGATTGGATCTCAACCACTGAACCATAGGTTTAACATGATTTATTATTAACAGGCAAGCTGAGAACAGCACAAGAAAATATTCTCTGATGAACTGTAGGCACAGAGAAACTGAAGGAAAGATCCGGACCAGGAGGACTTCTGAAACACACACTGGGTTGAGTCGTTTCACAGAGGTGGAAGTGAAGCCATGCACATCCCCTAAATTCAGACAGCTTTCTGATTGGCTAACAATACCTGGAATAAAATGTAACTGGTGTAGGTAAACATAGAATCATCTTAATTTAGAGAAAATATGCAGATTGAACTTCTGAGGCATTTCTACTATTTTTTTACTTCTTTAAAAGAAAGCTTTAACTCGTTTCTCAAACAACATTTAACATTATCTACATTTTATGGGTCATCATCTTCAGATGTTCAGCAGTGGGATTACTGTTTGCACTACTGCAGCTTTTGTGTGACACCAGCTGATGATTCAGGGTCTTTCTTTTCAACGTCAAAAACATCAAAGCTGAGCATAACTTTACTTCCTTCTGAAGATCACAGAGTGTTGCCATTTTTATCTCAGGAAGAAGTCATGACTTTTCTCTCACAGTCTTAAGAACTCTCTTGATCTTTCTTCTTCTGCCTGTCTATCTTACTCAGTCTCTTCTTGACAGTTTGACAGTGCGATAGCCGTGCAGAGATGTCCTCAGTCTTGTGTGGTGATGTCAGCAGGAGTGAGATGTCTGTCCTGACACCACAGATTTTTCTGTGTGGGTGTGTGTGTCAGTCTATTTATTTATTTATCTGTATATTTGATGGTTTTAGTAAAAAAGAAAAAACAATATTTCAAAAACCTTTAGGTTTTAAATCTGCTATATAGTATTTGCAGCTCTTCACTAAATTAAACAAAATAAGCCAAGTTAAGTCCAAATGAAAACTCTCTCTGCCACTTCTGGTCACACTGATAGCAGTCAAATATACAGAACTTTAAAATTTTGGGATATTTCTCTGGGATTAAACCAGATTTTATGGGCCCAAAAAAGAACAAAGATTTCAGATAAATCCTTTTAATACTAAGCACTCAGTTTTTTCTTTGTTTCTGTCCTGATGTGGTGCCTTATTATGTCAGGACAGATTTACTCTACAACAGTTGAGGTTTAATTTAACCATCCTGTTGAATGGTGCGTTTTATTTCTAAGGCACAACTGACCACATCTGGTTTTGGAACACAGAGACAACACAAACAGACAAAAACTAACATAAAACACAATGGTCCAGATACATTTGATGCTGCTAATCACAATCATAAGGATATTATATTAAACTCTAAGAGTTTTTGATACAACAATATTCAATTATAGCCAAAGGTTTGTTTGCTTATGTGTATGTGCTTGTGTGTGTTTTGGTGTATGTGTTGGAGCTTTTTATGTATCAGTGTGTGTAGATTTGAGTCTCTGCATGCACTAGTGTGTCTAAGCATGTCTGATTCTACGTGTTTGTGTGTGTGTGTGCGTGTGTGTGTGTGTTTAACCGACTAACATCCTGGACCAAAGGGCACCAGAGTGCACCAGGTCCGAGCACCAGGGAGCACAACAACCCCAAGCAGGTCCAATGCAGAGGGGACGTCTGCAAGAGAGCAGAGTAGCTCCTGACCCCAGCATGGGGCGCCCCAAGAGGACACAGGCCAAGGAATCCTGCCAGATTTAAATAAAATGAACATTGTGCAATAATAACAATAATTTATATTTTATTAATCCCCCTTGGGAAAGTTATGTCGCTGCATTTGGGAAGTAGAGAACCCTTCAAGTCCCATTATTTATGGGGTATAGCATCCATGGATCATAGTTGCTGCTGTGTTTCTTTGGACTGCTTGATTAGACTGAGTTCTGCTAAGTTTGGAAGTCAGATCAGTTTCTTGGGTTGTCGTTAAATTATTCCAGCTACTCACAAGATGTTTTGTGATCATGAGACATGTTATATTGTTCTGGTGGAGTGTTGTTGCCATCTTAAATTTTGTTCTTTCTTTTGAACTTTATTAAAGAGATAATTCAGATCTTATGAAGTGGGGGTCTGTGAAAAGGTTATAAACAAGTAATGTCTTAGTAATGAAAAACAGCTCTGAACATCCTCAGTTTGGAGTAAAAGAGCTTAATTCTGACTGGATTGACAAGCTAATGGAAAATTTAAGGGGGTCAAGAAAAGCAACTCTAATAAAACTTTGAAAAATCTCTAATAAGTTCAGTTTAACACTTTAATAACTTTACACCCCCATCAGTTTGACATTACATGTTTTTAAACATATAATTCTTTGGTTATTTACAAACACATTAAGTGGCAGCATTCGCTAGCTGTAGCACTTCTAGTGCAGCATGGGGCAATACTGGATTGAATCTCCAAATGTTTGTGCCACAAAAACAGTATTATGTGAAACTGAGGTCATTTAAAAAGTTTTCTACAACAAGTAAGATATTGATTGCTTTTAAACTTTTCCTCACAACCCCATGCAAAAAATCTGAAATATTACTTGAAGTACACAACACATATTAGTGTAATGACTACCTGAAAATGCTTTGTAATCAAAGTAATTGATTTAATTAGTTTATACATTATGCATATGGGTGGTTTGTCTAGGGTGCAACACAAGCCAGGACCATCTCTGTGTCCAGCTGTGACAGCACAAGGAACTCAAAAATAATTTCAGTTTAAAGGTACGGGCTGCACTGTGGCTCAGTAACATTGTTGCCTTGCAGCGAGAAGAGGTTTAAATCCGGACTGGAACCTTCCTGCATG
>SSNP01000083.1:289242-310917 GCA_006937955.1 Pachypanchax playfairii
CCTCTCACACACAGAGAGAAGAGCATGATGTTATTTTCCATAGTGAGCTAACTGTCCCCAGGGCCCAGTTTTCTGTTTCTGATTGCAATTGGACACAGGAATGCTGCACTGTCCCTGGAAAGACTTTATTAAAGAGATATGGGGAACTTGAAGTTTGCTGTGGCATATACAGTAGAGGAGGTTTCTACATGAAAGAAAAACAGAGCTTCAAAAAAAAAAAAAAAAGCTCGTGAAAAGCAGGTGATGAAGGAATGAGAAGGATGGGATTCTTTTTTTAAGAAGGTGTTACAACTCATCTTATTAAAGTTTAAACTTTTACATGTTCACTAGGGAGATTTTAAGTGTTTCGTGACTACATCATAATTTCGAGAACATGCTGGTTGTTGTGTTTTGAGACTCCCTGCACTTTAAACTCATATTTGTATCAACACAAGTTCTGCTCTGATTGTATAAGTTGCAGTACAGTGTTTTCACCCCAAGTTACCTCGAGGCATGCTGCATCCACAAATCTGCTTTAATCCATCCTCAGTTTATTCAAAAGATATCTGCTCAAAGGCTGATAACGTGAGAACTTTCAGACCTGTGAGCTTCCAGACTGTCTTTATCATCCTGCATCTTTTCTGTGCGGGAGGATAATATCTTGCTTTTACTCTGACCCACTGTGGTTTTAAGGTAAACATCTTTAGGACTTACAAAGCAGATTTTAGGATTCATTCAGTGTGTTTTTTTTTACCAACCTTCGGGGTATGACGCATTTCTGCAAACTCAATTTGCTTCAAAGTAATTTTTTCATTGTCTTTTTAGTAAAAACAAACCAAAAACATCTGAATAAGTGTGTAACTTCAAGTTGTTGGCAGTATGATAGATATCTCAATCAACTGCCAACAGCTGGATCCATGAACAAAAACACCAACATTAGGGATGTCCCGATCAAGATTTTTTGACCTCGAGTCCGAGTCTGAGTCATTTGATTTTAAGTATCTGCCAATACCGAGTCCCGATCCGATTTTACATTAAAAAATGAATAAAAAGGAGCAAATAAACAGATCCAGGATGTTCCTTATGTTGTATTTAATTCACCCTATTTAATATTTACAGTGGGGCAAAAAAGTATTTAGTCAGCCACCAATTGTGTAAGTTCTCCAACTTAAAAAGATCAGAGAGGCCTGTAATTTTCATCATAGGTATACCTCAACTATGAGAGACAAAATGAGGAAAAAAAATCCAGAAAATCACATTGTCTGATTTTTAAAGATTTTATTTGCAAATTATGGTGGAAAATAAGTATTTGGTCAATAACAAAAGTTAATCTCAATACTTTGTTATATAGCCTTTGTTGGCAATGACAGAGGTCAAACGTTTTCTGTAAGTCTTCACAAGGTTTTCACACACTGTTGCTGGTATTTTGGCCCATTCCTCCATGCAGATCTCCTCTAGAGCAGTGATGTTTTGGGGCTGACGCTGGGCAACACGGACTTTCAACTCCCTCCAGAGATTTTCTATGGGGTTGAGATCTGGAGACTGGCTAGGCCACTCCAGGACCTTGAAATGCTTCTTACGAAGCCACTCCTTCGTTGCCCGGGCGGTGTGTTTGGGATCATTGTCATGCTGAAAGACCCAGCCACGTCTCATTTTCAATGCCCTTGCTGATGGAAGGAGGTTTTCACTCAAAATCTTACGATACATGGCCCCATTCATTCTTTCCTTTACACGGATCAGTCGTCCTGGTCCCCTTGCAGAAAAACAGCCCCAAAGCATGATGTTTCCACCCCCATGCTTTACAGTAGGTATGGTGTTCTTTGGATCCAACTCAGCATTCTTTCCCCTCCAAACATGACAAGTTGAGTTTCTACCAAAAAGTTCTATTTTGGTTTCATCTGACCATATGATGTTCTCCCAATCCTCTTCTGGATCATCCAAATGCTCTCTAGCAAACCGCAGACGGGCCTGGACGTGTCCTGGCTTCAGCAGGGGGACACGTCTGGCACTGCAGGATTTGAGTCCCTGGCGGCGTAGTGTGTTACTGATGGTAGCCTTTGTTACTTTGGTCCCAGCTCTCTGCAGGTCATTCACTAGGTCCCTCCGTGTGGTTCTGGGATTTTTGCTCACCGTTCTTGTGATCATTTTGACCCCACGGGGTGAGATCTTGCGTGGAGCCCCAGATTGAGGGAGATTATCAGTGGTCTTGTATGTCTTCCATTTTCTAATAATTGCTCCCACAGTTGATTTCTTCACACCAAGCTGCTTACCTATTGCAGATTCAGTCTTCCCAGCCTGGTGAAGGTCTACAATTTTGTTTCTGGTGTCCTTTGACAGCTCTTTGGTCTTGGCCATAGTGGAGTTTGGAGCGTGACTGTTTGAGGTTGTGGACAGGTGTCTTTTATACTGATAACGAGTTCACACAGGTGCCATTAATACAGGTAACGAGTGGAGGACCGAGGAGCCTCTTAAAGAAGTTACAGGTCTGTGAAAGCCAGAAATCTTACTTGTTTGTAGGTGACCAAATACTTATTTTCCACCATAATTTGCAAATAAATTCTTTAAAAATCAGACAATGTGATTTTCTGGATTTTTTTTCCTCATTTTGTCTCTCATAGTTGAGGTATACCTATGATGAAAATTACAGGCCTCTCTGATCTTTTTAAGTGGGAGAACTTACACAATTGGTGGCTGACTAAATACTTTTTTGCCCCACTGTAGCTGCAGGGACAGGACAGCCAGCAGTCCTGGGAATGGGATAGCCGGTTGCGGCCACTCCAGCACGTCCTGAGGTTTCCCCTGGGCATCTTCACGGTGGGGAGTCATGAAGTTGTTACTTGTGTGTAAAAACGAACATGACGAGAGCGCATTTCTGTACTGTACAGTCCGAACGCACACAAACCGGTGGACGGACATTACGTTATTAAATAAAACCTTATGTAATTAAATAAGCAGATCAGACCGGCAGACACTGCAGAAAGAGAAACATGAGCTGTCTTCTGCATGCAGTAAGTGATCACCTCCACTCCATGAACGAGTTTAAGATAATCTCATAAGGATTTAATATGACTATAAACTAACACCGGAACTCATGCTAACGTGGCTAGCGAAGCTAGTGGAGCTAACGTGGCAACATTCTCAACTAAACATCCACCGAGCCAATTAAAAAAGCTTACCTCGAAGAAAATATACACATCGAGGCTTTTATAAGTCCTCATCTTCTCCACTGTTGTGTAGACAACAGGACTGTTAACATTCACATTTTCACACATGTTGCGGTCGGTCATCATGGAAATGCAAAGCGTCCCCTCTTAAAATGGCGGCTGCGGGTTGCGAGGGAAACTGTCCCGGATACTGACGTCATACGAAAAGGTGTATAGATGCATTAAAAACTAATAAGAGTATATATACATATACTGTATGTCCGAGTCCTGATCGGGAGGTAACGTCAGATTCCGATTGAGTCTGAAACTACATGATCGAGCCCAATTTCCGATCACGTGATCGGATCTGGACATCCCTAACCAACATGATGATATGATTCAGCTCTCAAAATTCATATAATGTGATTCCATAAAGTTTGATTCAACATATGCAGATCCAATGCAAAGCAACATGACCAGGCAAAGGAATGATTATCAGCTCAATGAAAAATTGACTTTCTATATTTGAAAAAACTAAAACATAAATTAACCTTTTAATTTGAACTGAATCATATTATCAGGGAAAGGCCCACTTTCAGAGAGTTTATTACTGGAGGGGGTGATTTATACTGCGGTCGGCCACTAGGGGGCAGGTCGTCTCATTTCAGCTTCATTCCATGTCCATTTTATAAAATAGGCAATCAGTGCTTGAAATGCATAACTCTGTTGTTACTTGAAAAAATATCAGTAATATTAAAAAAATAGGAAATATGTATTATATTGAAATGTATTGTATGAAATCTAAACAGTATCAAGAAAATATTAATTCAAAAGTTGTCTAATCAACATTTCTAAATTCTGTTCATTGCTTTTTAAGTCAGTATAAATGACAGCCTTTACAAAAACAGCCCCCAGGGGGCCTCCATACTGAATACGTCTGATCCATGGGAGAAAAACAATTGCTTCTTTACTGGTTTAAAATGCTTTTCCCTGTGAATAACTGAGCTCTGTGATTTCTCTGTGTGAGGCCCGGTCAGACCCTCAGAGGTTTGGAGAAGGCTCATTCTGTACCGTTTTAGGGGACAATCCCTTTTAGTAACTTCTTCCGTTCCATCTGCATTCACCACCGTCTAAATGTCAGCCAACCTGAGAGCAAAACAGACAAAGATAGAGCGAGATCCACGATCCTCTGGGGGATGGCCGCTGAAAGCATACACGATGACACACTTCTACTATTCAGTCTGATGAGCTATTGAAAGGCAATATGACATTTTGCAATAATACACCCTATAGCCCCAGAGTTTAGAGATGTTAAATATTATTCATAAAATTGTGATGTCTGGCATTTATTGACGTATGCGGCAGCATTTCCTGTGGAAACTTTCTTGCTTTCAGCTCACTTATTAGCAAGGAAATGTATTGCAGCTTGACAAAGTGATGAACTGTGACACTGAACTGCTATAATGAGATATATAACCACATTGTTTAGGTCAAAGGAAATAAAGAGCCTCGGGGAATGATATGACAAGATTTATGTTGCAACTTCCCTGTAATTATGAAAAATGATCTAGTATGCAATCACGCTCATGTGATTGTCAGAGTTATAAAGCATCAAGAGCTGAGTTCAGGTTTCATCTTTGTGTCCTACTTATGGAGGAAATTTGGCTCCATCAGCGTACACACAAGCCTGCAAAATCAGTTTTTAGATGATGTGAGAAATGATTTTGTTGACATGCGTTCCCAGGAGGCGCTGCTTGAAAACCTCAAAAAATGCATCACTTAACGCTGGGAGGTGTGAATGTGCTTTTGTGTGCATGTTCGCGAAGTTTCCTTTACCAGAAAGCACAAAGATGTCATGTAGAACACTAACAACACTGTCATTTTGGGAAATCAAATAATATTTTATGTAAGATTGAGCTATTATTCTTATTTTCAGCTACCTTCTTCGTGTTTTATTCTTTTCACCTGCTTCTTTTCTTCATCTTCATCCATTAGTCATTTTGTTGTGAGAAGAGGAGTGGATATTGTTTCTTTTTATGTCCCCCAAATCGGTGTTGAGTCCCCATGAAGGGGGGCAGATTAGCTCCATTTTCATCCTGATAATTTTAGCAGCTGCAGCAGTGGTGGTAATACCATCATCTGAAGCCTCTTGTCTACTGAGAGACTCCCGGGCTGTTGATTGAATTCCTGTCATTTCACATCAGCCCAGCTGGTGAAACACTAAACAAGCATTTTTTATTGTCTTTCTTTGCTTTAACTCATCTTGGATGTTCTGGTTTCACAGTGACAAAGCTGAAGTGTCAATGAAGTATTGACTGTTGCATTCTGGGAGGTAAACAGGGACAGCAGCAAGGGAGGTTGGGCAAACTTTCACAGTCAAATAAATGGAAACGGTACTGGTTGGAGGGAAGGAAAGTGGCTGTTGGTTTACAGTCAGGCAAGTTTTTTAGGCCCGACCACTAAAGATGTTGTGAAGGCCTATTGTAATCTTAGTGTTTGTTAGGACTTGGCATCTATTAAGGGATTCCCGCTGACTATGAAACTTGGTGGCATTATAGAACATGTTAGCTTCAACAATAAAAAAGATAGTAAATATATGGTCTAAACTTAACAGGAAGTCAGCCATTTTAGAAAAACTGACAATTTTGGATGTTTTTAAGCTGTTTTCAGATTTGTTTGGATTTTATATAAATTGAATGGTGTGGGTGGGGCTTCACCTCAAACTTTGACTTCTCGCATACAAAGATAAACTATGATAACTCACAGAAAAATGACATGCTCTGCATCAAAATGTTTGTGAATGAATGCAGATGGTTGATTACAACATCTTACAAGTCACAGATAAAAATGATTTAAAGGCTAACTCACCCCCCTCCAGATTACATCCCGCCATCACTCTGTTTTTTAAAAAATGCATCAAAAGGAGGCGGTGCCTGGGGACCATCGTACATGCGGGGGGTGGCGGGCTGGGTTGTCATTGACATGTCACACTTGACACAGAGGCCAGCCGCCAGAAAGGGAACAGATGAAACCGGAGGAAGTTGCTTCTGTGACGAGTTGAGTGAGGGACCCCTGGCTGCAGTTCACGGATTACTTTAATCAAGTGGCCCTGATCTGTATTGTGTCAAGCCGATAGTTAACCCTGCAGTGGCTTAGCGGCATAGCATAAGGCCCTTCTCTTACTGGTACGGTGTTGTTAGCCAGAGCTAAAGCTATGAGTAATATTGTGTGACTCTGCCAAGAGGTGAAGCTGCACGCAGCCGCTGTTATCATTGTCTGCCGAAACAGAAAATCTGTATTGCAGAAAGGTGCCTGAGTAAATGCCTGAATAAAAATAACCAAATATGATGAGAATATGATGAGAATATAACGTTCACAAAACATATCCACACATCCACAACCACTGCAGTAAAATTGAAGTCTTTGCCCTGATTTCATTATTCTTTTACTGATATTAGTTATTCCCTTTGTCGTAGGTAATACGCAGATGTCTGCAGGTGGGTATAACCACCTGTATAACAGAGTAGCCTGGTTTTCAGCCACTTGCTCTAAATTCCTATGTGCAGCTCTTTGGTGAGATGCTGGAGAGACAACGGGGCGAGTGTGTGTCAGACAGGGTTTTATACTGTGAAAACATACCTGTGATGTGAAGATTGGAAAAGATGTACCGCTTTCAGACAATCACAAATTGCAAATGCAGTTGCCACACTTCAAAGGGCAGCACTAAGATGGTTTTAGATCATAAAGTGTAGAATTGAACAAGTTTAGATAAAAATGTCAAAAACATGCCCAGAAACTGAAAGATTGCATTGGTAAAGACCCTCTAATACAGTTTAAAGATAAAAAAAAGCTGTTTGGGGGGTGAGTTGCCCTTTAATGACTCTCAGGTGTGATGAGTGTGTCAGTAACCCATGGGACTCTCAAACTTGGCATATGAATTTAATGTGTTAAGTCCCACACAGAGGCTGTTTGACACATGGTCTGGATCTTGCAGGAAGTTGGCCATTTTGGCCTCAAGCAGAGGTTGCTGGCATTTCAGGAAGCAAACTTGTTGGCACTGCAGGGCTCTGGGGTGGCAGTAGATGTACAAGCCAGAGTGCCACCAAGGTGTGAAGGCTGTTCATCACTGCTTACAGCTTTAATTGACCTTTCGCCAGTCCTTCCCCAAAAACGGCTATGGTCCAATCCATACATTATAGCAACCATTATTATGAGAGTAGGTCCAACAAACATGGACTCCAAGCAAACAGTGAAAGGGTGCACCCATGTTATTCTGTATATATCTCTCAACTGCATACTGTAAGCCTTTCTGCCTCGATCTGGAGGATATCTGGAGGTATTGCTCCAAAACAAGTTCACTGTCTGAAGAAAAGTCCCACACAAGCTCATGTCTTGTGAAACAAACAGTCACTGTAAGCACAGTTATTCCTGATTGTTATGGATGTCCAACCAGGATGTGTGCAGCCAACACAAATGTAAATTTACCATTTTTGTGATATTTAAACGTCATCCCACTGAAAGCTCGCTGCCTTCTTCCAATAAGAGCTACCTCTTCCTGTCATGGCAATCGATTGCGCTGGTCTTGTTTGACGATTTGTTAGACAAAACAACACTAACTAAGGGGGTGGGGCTTGGCGAAAGGTCAATTATTTGGGGATTTTATCTGCCTGTTTGCACCACACCAATGTCTCATGTGATTAACATGCCAGTTACATGTGTTGTGACGTGAATTTGCATCAAGAGAAATATTGTAAAATAAATGTTCCTCAGCAGAGGATCTGAGAGCATTTCTAATGGAGTTAATACAAACAAAAGATGCTTTTTTATTCCATCCCTCTAATTACTAAACTCAGTTGCATGGCATGAGTCAGAGCCATTTGCAGAGCCGGGAGCTGCCTGCGCGTTATGTTTGCATTGAATTGTTAATAATTATGATTGCTGCTGATGATAACCAGAAAAGAAAAGGAGAGCAGTTAATAGAACAGTAAAACAGTAGGAGATAAAAGGATGGGATACAACTGAAAAGAAAATGATGATAAAAATGAAAAGGGGGAAAGACAATGATGAGAGGGATTAAACAGATTTACAATCAGGCTTAAACTCCTGCTTACCTTTGGCAATGCAGACAAGGTTTTCTGCAAAACCTTCATCTAACACCTTTTCCTCCCACTCCCTCCGCTGGCTGTAAGAAGGACTTCATGACAGGGATATTTGACCTTGTCTATGTTGGTTCTTATTTTATTCTATTACAATGGACAGCTAATGAAAACCGAAACATCAGATAAGCAATGTGATCACCCCAGTGAATAAAAGCAAAAGAAAAGACAAATCAAATAAGCATCAACAACCAAAAATGATTGCTTATGAACACAGAAGGTTTCTGAGGCTATCTGACACCACGAGGAATATTCAAATAAATAAATAAAGGGACACTCTGATTATGCATGTACTGTATTGACACTAACTGCAAATGGCAAACAAAACAACACTCTCCACCTACTCACAAGATACTGCAGCCATGAAAAACACGAATGACCTACTCTTGACCCAGTGTTTAGTTTGTCTTTTCTCTCATTTTTAGCCTTGAAAAGGGCTTCAAGAGAGTTTCTTTGAATATAAACTAATAATAAATAGGACTTTTTATTCTGCAAAAAATGACTGAAAATATGTTAGTGTGTATTTCATCCAGAACGTCCCCATAAATTTACCACGCTGAAGATTCAACAACAAATAAATAACAATTACTATCCGATGACTTTATTGTATCACTTTGTATTTGCTAAAAACACTTCAAAATAGTTACATGCAAAAGCAGAGGAGTGGCTTCAATGAGGTTTGTTTGTTTTCTCCTCAACAAAAGCAACATTTTAAAGCTTGTCTATCATTCACCTTATTGAGACTGTTGTGTGAAGCGTTCGAAAGGTTAATTACTTACACAAAGGAAGTAATAATTTCATTGCTGTTAATTTATTTGTCCATTAACAAATTTTTCAGGATAGTTTGGGGAAGAGCATAGAAACAGAATGATCAGATTTTGGGAGAGATCTGAAAAAATATGACTTTGGAACTATTAGTTTTCATAAAAAAACTCTTAACTAATGAATGAACTGCTGAGGGTTTGTTTTAATGTTTGAGGGATCTAATTATAAAAGAAATGTAGGTCTGTTGGATTTATTCTGATTTCAAATTCAGATCAAACTTTGGCATCTAACACTCTTTATATTGTTTTGTGATGCTGTGACTTGACACTGTCGTTACATGAAGAGCCTATTGCTTTAAGGGGGCCTAACAGAGGTGCTTATGGGAAACTGTGATCCTGTAAGAGACAGACAGTAAGTTGGTGTCTATAATCAACAGACATACTAACTAGATGGAGGAAGTTCAAATCAAAAGTAAACAAGTGTCTCTTTGCGGCTGCAGTAGACATTTTATGTCCTGCCCCTCCCTGTGAATACACAGGAATTATTTCATCCTAAAAATATTTTCAAAATAACTGATTGTTTTTCCTTAGGGTTGTTTTAAAAAAAAAAAACTTTCTTTGCCGTTAGATCCTTTAAAAAACACTATGAGAGTAGGTGGGACTCACTTCAGCCCCATGTCTCTACGGACATGCAAGATAACAAAATTAATGTCAAATAGAAGAAGATTATTAGCTTTAATAAGAAACTGTTATCATGACTATTATAGAACTTGGAATTTAATTACACATTTTCTGCAGTAACTGCAATGGACTGTAATGGTTTACTGTTACATTTATTTTGTAATTAAATCTTACATCCCTTTTACATGTAACACATTAGTCAACCACCCCTTGTAGAACATGCACATCAAAAAGAGTCCAAAACATTTAAAAACTCAGTTACAATATTATTATTTATTTACTTTGAGATTACTGAAACTCAGTCCAGTCACTAATTTGTACTAGCGAATGCAAAATTTGGCAGCTTTTTAGAAAAATGATATTGAACATATTAAGGATCATTGGAAAGAAAGAAACCTTGTGACCCAAAGTTTCTTAGTTTAAAGAAGCCATTTCATACAAATTTCAGGAAAAAAAACAAAAAAAAAAAAACAAAAAACTACTACAACGTTGAATTTCCCTTCTGGGATAAATAAAGTATTTTTCATTCTTTCATTTCATTCCTTTTCATTCATTTCATTCATTCATTTCATTTTTTTCTTAAGTATTAACCAGTAATATGAAATATTTTATATCTAAAAAACGTCAGGAAACACTGATTAACAGACCTTTTAATCTGTCTGCGTTAAAATACGGGTGGTTTCATCAGGCTTCGTCAGCAGCTCGTTCATATTCATTATTCGAATTTGCTGGACTCTGATTGGCTAATAAACTAGCCTATAAGAGCAAGGTATGCTGTTTCCTGCCCCGCTGCGCATGGCTACATCAGACGTTGTGTCTTCCTGTTTGCTACGTCTTATGCTAACAGCTTTTAGCAGCAGCATACTAGGCGTGGTTTCAGCTTCAGGAGCTGATGAATACTAACAAACAAAGGAGTTGTGATGAAACAGATACAGGCCGTTCAAACTCGGGTTTTATCACCACCTGCGTAGTTTGAGAGATTAAAACTAAAAGAGAATTTGTTGACCTGTTTTCACACCCACTATGAAGGTAAGAACACCTGTGGAGCTAAAATATTCAACAGAAACCTCAGAAGAAACGTTTTTAATGGACGGGCCTCTTTAAGAGAAGAATGCAAATACATATCAGTTCCTCACTGTTCTGTTGAATATGTATGGGACTATATTTTATATGCACATGCCAAATGTCGTTTCTGAGTAATGTTAGGTAACCAATACACCTTCAAGCTTGTATTCCTCAAAAAAGTTACTCATTAAGGGTTTAACAAACAGATTCACGCATTGCTTTACCTTCTTCTACTGCATCTTTTAGCATCTACAAACCATGTCAAATTCTTTTAGCTAAAAAGAAAAAATGCATCCATGGAAAAGGTCATCAAAGGAGATCAAGGCTTTAAGTGAGGCAGAAGGACTGCTGCCATTAGTGAGTACATTAATCGAAGTCTTGACCTGATAAATTGCAGGATAAGTTCTTTCTGAAGCAACACTCTGTCTGCAAAACCCATAGGAGGCATTCAAGTCTGCCGGGATACCCTCTTCCATCTTTAAAAGGATTTTGCTGCAGCTGTATGGATGTATAAATGTAGACATGTAGACACAAGTCCATTTCAAACTTGTCAGGAAAATTCATTATAGAAAATAATTAAAATTAAACTGACTGTTTTCCCCATGCTGTGCATACATAGAGCTGCAGTAACAAATGTGTTTATTGTATAATGGATGTTCAAAATCACTTATGTCAAATTACTTATCAGTGTTTTTATCTGATATTGGAATAAAAAAGAACTTGCGCAGGAGAAAATATGTTTATCACTGATCTAATTATTGCCTTTATGCTCAGCTTGCTTAGAGATGTGCACATCTGGTAATAAAACCTCCTCCAGCGACAAATACACAGCCTTGGATGTTGGCTAGAATAGGTCCACGAGCCACACTTTCCAGATGTTTCCCACTCACATCTGGTGCATAATATGAAATTATGACAGTAGCGTCATTTTTATAATCCTTCTCCTAGAAATAGGGCTGATGTAATCAGGGTTTCCGTTCTTGTGTCTGCCAAATGAACATCACACTAACACAAACACTTGCACACGCACGTTCTGTTCCAATTTAACACACACACAGTCACAGAGGACCGTTGGATTTATAGTGTGAGAACAACAATTTTTTCCTCTTATAGACGAGGGGGGCTTAAGCAAACAGTATTTGGAGCCAACTCATCGTTATGCTGTACATTATCCCATTTGCTAGAACACGCTTCCCGCTTTGCCAGTAACACTGGATAGAACTTGGCTCAACTCAACTGTAGACCAGACACATCCTGCTTTCAATAAAAAACAAACTGTGTGATTGTTGTTGCTAAGTAGACATACTGCTGACAGACTACTGTCTCACTTTTTAAAATTTAAACACAGACATTTTTACTATTAAGGATACGTACAAGTTGAATCTTAAGTACTACAGATTTATGTTGAATGTAGTGTTACTTGTTACTTGGTTAAGTACATGTGCACTTTATTACTGGCAGTTGTTAAAAAGATTTTCACCATGAATCTGGACACCAAGACTTCTTCAACATGCTAATGCTAATAAACATCCACACCTTATTAAAAATTAATTTTAAGGCCCACAAATCTGTTTAATTTTCTGGACATATCAGATGTGAAGTGGCTCGTCTCCTCCCTGTCACTGTCAGGATTTGAGAAATTAATGGGAACATGTAAAATGAAAATATATTTAAGACTTTTGTTGTTCAGACTTGGATTTGAAAATTTACTACATTAATCACAATTTAAAAACTGAGCTGTTGGAATCACCGTAATGCAGTTCAATATTAATTTTTTTGCAAACATACTCTAAAACCAGTTTTGTACAGACATTTGAACCAGCGTTTTGTGGACAATATTAACTCATAATATTGCAGTACGTGCATGTGTAAGAGAAACGTTACCTGTAATGTTCTAGTTTTAGAAAAGACTGGAAATGCACAGCTCTGAATGTAGTAACAAAATACATTCTCACAACAATCTCTGGGCAGGTGTTGCAGATTAGCAACAGTCACTGAATCTTAATTTGAGCCTGAGAGGGTTAACATTCGCTCTCAGCTTATATTAGGGTGGGAACAGATACACGAGGTGAGTGATCAGCAGAGAGCAGGTGCAGGACATTGACTTGGTTGCAGAAGGTAAACATGACATGAAGTGGCATGATCAGAACATTACCATGTCAAAGTCATCCATCCATCCATCCATCCATCCATCCATCCATCCATCCATCCATCCATCCATCCATCCATCCATCCATCCATCCATCCATCCATCCATCCATCCATCCATCCATCCATCCATCCATCCATCCATCCTCTAAATCTGCTTGTTCCTGCTCAGGGCCACTCAGAGCTGGTGTCTGTCTAGTGGTCACTGGGTAAAAGGCAGATTACACCCTGGACAGGTTTTCAGTCCATCACAGAGCCAATTGCAAATATGTATGATTAAATTTTGTCAGTGTTCCATAGATCCTCGATAGTAATTACAGTTTTTCTCCCAGTACAAACTTGCAAAAATTGCCATCCATCACCTCAGATTCTGTTATTTTGATATAATTCATTATTTATGGAACAAATTACTGAACAATCGTTGCAGCATTAGGAAATATGCTGCATTAAAGTAAGGTTTGAGTCCAAAAACAACAAGCTGTCCCCTATTTTATAAAGGAGGTACAATATAGTAAATAGAAAGTAGTTCATGAGTGAAGGAGTCAACATTTAAAACATTGGTGCAACATGTAAAGCAATGCTGGTTTTAGTCAGTGTTCTGTGTGGGTGTTAAGAGGTCCTGCTGCTGTCCAGTGATTCAAGGAATAATATTCAGCAAAACTTTTAGATCAGTTCAGTCCTGGTCCTCAAAGTCCACTATCCCCTATATTTTACACAATGTAAAACAGTCATTTGAATTAGGCATGTTGGAGCTGGGAAATATCTAAATCCTGTTGGACAGGAACCACTACTTTAAACTTTGTTGGATACAAGTAGGTTTAAAATGTTATAAAGGTGAAAAATGTTATGAACATTTTCTTTGCATTTGAATAAGATGAAGTAACAGAAGTTGTAAACATGAAAATCTTCTCTCAGAAGTTCTTTTTAGACCTTTCTGATGAACTATAAATTGGGTTTTCCCAGAGACTTTTCACCAGATAAATGGTTGCATCAGTCTCTGGGAGGAAACACTGAGACTGAGAAGATTTTAGGTTTTATTTCATCTCTTTTCTCAGTCTTGTGTTTCTGTTCCCCATTTAGCTGGTTTCATGACATAAATCATCACACTCTGTTCAATAACCACTCCCTCTGTCATGATCCTTGTCTGTTCATGCTATGCATTTTCTTGTCATGTTGTGTTTCTGTCTCATCCGTTTTATCATGTTCTCATAGCTTTTTTCTGCTTCACCTGCATTTTCTGTTTCAACTATTTTTCTTTTGCTCACATTCTTTTTTTATTGTTCAATAATAGCTCTTTGGGTTTGGCGTTATGTTTAGATTTATTCTTTCACTCTAGTATTTCATTTTACTTACCTTGTCTTGATAAATGTTTCGTGCTTTGCACTTATCTTATGCTTTTAACTCTGCTGTAGCCCTGATTTTTCTCCTTACTTATCACTCACAGTCTGATCATGTCATAGTCATCATTTCATGTTGTTTACATTCTGGATCTACTCTGCTCTAATCTTCATATCCTGCACCTGCTCACAGCTGATCCCTGATTCCACCCACCTGTCTCCGCCCCATTATAAGCTTGGAGCAGAGACTCTGTCATTGCCATATTGTTTGTGATCATATGCATCCGCCTTTCAGTACCATTGATCCGGTCAAGTTTCCTGTTTAGGATCATGGTGTGTGCCAAACCCATTTCTGCCTTCTTGATCATGTCTCTGTCTGCCCCATATTGGATTATTGTTCTTCTGGATTTTGGTTAATGCCGACCTTTTGCTCTGTTCTGCTGACCACATCTCTGCCTGCTCCCACCAGCCACAGTAAGTTACAACTTGTCTTGTTCGCGCTCACAGAGATTGCAGACTAGCTCTCATTTTCTGAACTGAATTATTTGGATCATGGATTTGGATTCTGTTCGATCAAGATGATGATCTGTGTTTTGACCCAGGGCTGTTTTGGACTAGCTCTTCTGTATTCTGGCCCGGAGGAGTTTCTTGTCATTGTTCTGTCTTCTTCCTTGTGTATTTTCCTACCAAATACAAATCTGAAAATGCCAATCATATCCTACCTGTTGCATTGGAATCCAGCCTTACAACCCAAACACAACACAGTCTGTATTTATTGCCCCAGATTTGATTCTATCTTCACTAGATCCTTGTGATTTAGTTGTAATTAGTTACAGTGGGGCAAAAAAGTATTTAGTCAGCCACCAATTGTGTAAGTTCTCCTACTTAAAAAGATCAGAGAGGCCTGTAATTTTCATCATAGGTATACCTCAACTATGAGAGACAAAATGAGGAAAAAAAATCCAGAAAATCACATTGTCTGATTTTTAAAGAATTTATTTGCAAATTATGGTGGAAAATAAGTATTTGGTCAATAACAAAAGTTAATCTCAATACTTTGTTATATAGCCTTTGTTGGCAATGACAGAGGTCAAACGTTTTCTGCATGATGTTTCCACCCCCATGCTTTACAGTAGGTATGGTGTTCTTTGGATCCAACTCAGCATTCTTTCCCCTCCAAACACGACAAGTTGAGTTTCTACCAAAAAGTTCTATTTTGGTTTCATCTGACCATATGATGTTCTCCCAATCCTCTTCTGGATCATCCAAATGCTCTCTAGCAAACCGCAGACGGGCCTGGACGTGTCCTGGCTTCAGCAGGGGGACACGTCTGGCACTGCAGGATTTCAGTCCCTGGCGGCGTAGTGTGTTACTGATGGTAGCCTTTGTTACTTTGGTCCCAGCTCTCTGCAGGTCATTCACTAGGTCCCTCCGTGTGGTTCTGGGATTTTTGCTCACCGTTCTTGTGATCATTTTGACCCCACAGGGTGAGATCTTGCGTGGAGCCCCAGATCGAGGGAGATTATCAGTGGTCTTGTATGTCTTCCATTTTCTAATAATTGCTCCCACAGTTGATTTCTTCACACCAAGCTGCTTACCTATTGCAGATTCAGTCTTCCCAGCCTGGTGAAGGTCTACAATTTTGTTTCTGGTGTCCTTTGACAGCTCTTTGGTCTTGGCCATAGTGGAGTTTGGAGCGTGACTGTTTGAGGTTGTGGACAGGTGTCTTTTATACTGATAACGAGTTCACACAGGTGCCATTAATACAGGTAACGAGTGGAGGACCGAGGAGCCTCTTAAAGAAGTTACAGGTCTGTGAAAGCCAGAAATCTTACTTGTTTGTAGGTGACCAAATACTTATTTTCCACCATAATTTGCAAATAAATTCTTTAAAAATCAGACAATGTGATTTTCTGGATTTTTTTTCCTCATTTTGTCTCTCATAGTTGAGGTATACCTATGATGAAAATTACAGGCCTCTCTGATCTTTTTAAGTGGGAGAACTTACACAATTGGTGGCTGACTAAATACTTTTTTGCCCCACTGTAGCTGTTGCTAAAGAACACTATGGTTGTGTGAGAAGGGGCTTTCAGCCCCATGTCAACATAGCATTGCCTGTGAATGAGATACAATGACTTTACTTTAGAGGAAAATGTAAATGCTTTTTCATTTTTATTGTAAGTTTTTTGTTTTGACCACACTAAAGCACTGTGTTCAGAAATACAACGCTGTAGTCTCTAGCTTTCATCACACACTTTTATGAGCAAGCTCATAGAGCCGGTTTGTTCACAAACAGCAGTCTGCTTTGATCACAGTAATGGAATTAAGATGCTTGACTTGGCAATATATAAAAAAAAAGACTGTCACATGTTTAATGCTTTAAACGGAAGAAAAGAGACTACTAAAATCATCAAGCTGTTTAAATAGAATGTGTTGAGATGTATCCAGTGGAAGCAGACAGGAACAATCTGATGTATGGAAATGTAGGAGAGAAATAACCCTGGACAAAATTCATATACATAATGGTTTAATATTGTGAGAATCTTCTAGAAGATCATTCATTTTCTTCTTTAGACCAATAAGATCTTTGATATTTCCAGTTGTCGAATGCTGAATTTTGGCTTTTAAATGCTAACCATTCTTTAAGTAATTTCATATTTATTGGTTTTAATACTTTAAAAGCAGACACTTGTTAATAGTAATTGTAAGAGTTATCAGGCTGACTGCTTCCTCCTTCATTCAGACATAGGAAGCAGAGTTATTTGGTATGGGAGTCTGAAATTCTTTCAGATCTCAGCTGTAATTCATTTCTGTGTCAGTTTTCCTCCCTCTTATTGACATGAGAGATTTGCTGATTCTCACAGTTCATATAAATGATAAGAAAGAGCCCAACTTGCCTCTTAATGCCTGTTAGGTTTCATTTAAACAAGGAAAAATGGCCTAAAGTGACATTTCCAGCTTGAACAATCAGCCATCAATTTAAATCAGGTGTGTTGATGCAGGAAAACATCTGAAACTATTACAGTATGTCAGAACAAGCGAGGACTCAAATAAGCCAAATAAGAGACTGAAGAGAAGGAAAAGTAATGTATTTTATTTTTTTATAAAATATGTTTGTGTTTCAGCAGCTGGGGAAGAGCCTGCAGTATTGGAGAGGCATACTGATGAGATCACTGATGACTGGAACTATTATTTGATGTAAATTAGTTTCTGACTGATTTTCACTTTGTTGCAGGTTTTGGAACAAGACAAGGGGATCCAGGGAATCAAGGAGCCAACCCAAGGAGTGAACATGAGGAAAAGGAGTGAAGGTGAGTTGTTTGGGACAAATCTACAGTGTGTAGATTGCAAACAGTTATTACAAAGCATTTGTTCAAAGATATGTTTTTTTTTCTGTCACCGGGGTCTTTAGGAATGGACCGCTGGTTGCACCAGAAGGATCTACATAGAGAACACAGTAAAATATTTGAACATATTAGAATCATGAAAAATTTTCTCCAGAAGTTACTTTGCTGAGACTATCACCGGTGTGACTTGGAACAGTCTGGCTTTGACAGATGAAAGCTGTCCAGGTGTTGATGCTTGATGAGCTGATTGATGCAGCAGCAAGAGAATTTGACAGGAAATGGGACTCTGGGAGGGAGGAGTCAGCTCAGACTCCCTGCAAACAAGAGGGAGAAAGAGAACCGGAACCAATCAGGACAGCAGGTCTTTAGTTCCAGGACTGATAAAAACACTGGTCTAAACTTGTGGATAATGTGTTACATTCATCTGACTGGTTTGTTCTGTCAAACTGATTCTTTCATGACTGATTTAAAATGTTACACTTAAGTTTGCTTTTAATATTTCCCAATTTTGAAAAAAGCTTGTAGGTGAAGTTATTAACCAGTAGAGCTTTTTATTTATTTAATGAAAGTATCAGTACAGAAGAACTAGATGCCATGACTGCTTTTGTCACCATTGAAACATATCTCATAGTACAGTATTTTGGGATTATTGTAGTCTGAGGCAGCTGGTCATGAAAGTGCTGCTGATTCTGTTTCACCTCAAAAGAACTCCGTGTTTTTGTTCTGTCTGATTCAGAGATCGACCATGTAGCTGTTGATTTCCAGGTTCTTGGTATAAGATTTAATGTCTTTATTTAGAAAATCCAGTGATATTTTCTTTATGTAGAACTGGTGCCAGAGGAGACCAGTCTGTTTATTATCATCAACACCAAATGTCCGTTCTTTCTTAGGAGGATACACATTTACAGCTGAGTGCAAACTCTTTCTTGGCTCTGTGCTGACTGCCAAAGTTGGATCAGTATGACCTTGCAGCATCTTGTCGTTAGAAAATGTAATCTAACTCATGAGGAATTGCTAAAAATAAATGTGAAACAGAGTAATGGCATCTTTTAGGATTAAAGCTTGTAGTACTTCTGGTAAGATGGGGCTTTAATGAAGTAGTACTTGTATGCTTTATAAACATATCCAAATTCTGGAGAAAAAAACAAGTCGATACAAATTGTTTTTAGCTGTACACAGGTAATATAAAGTGATAAACAAATTCACTATTATGCCGAGTTCGAACTCGGGTGTTATCACCACCTGCGTAGTTTGAGAGATAAAAACTGAAAGAGAAGTTGTTGACCTGTTTTCACACCCAGTATGAAGGTAAGAACACCTGTGGAGCTAAAATATTCAACAGAAACCTCAGAATAAACGTTTTTAATGGAATGACCTCTTTAATAAAAGATATAGCTGATCATGGACTTTCATACATACAGTGGGGCAAAAGAGTATTTAGTCAGCCACCAATTGTGTAAGTTCTCCCACTTAAAAAGATCAGAGAGGCCTGTAATTTTCATCATAGGTATACCTCAACTATGAGAGACAAAATGAGGAAAAAAAATCCAGAAAATCACATTGTCTGATTTTTAAAGAATTTATTTGCAAATTATGGTGGAAAATAAGTATTTGGTCAATAACAAAAGTTAATCTCAATACTTTGTTATATAGCCTTTGTTGGCAATGACAGAGGTCAAACGTTTTCTGTAAGTCTTCACAAGGTTTTCACACACTGTTGCTGGTATTTTGGCCCATTCCTCCATGCAGATCTCCTCTAGAGCAGTGATGTTTTGGGGCTGACGCTGGGCAACACGGACTTTCAACTCCCTCCAGAGATTTTCTATGGGGTTGAGATCTGGAGACTGGCTAGGCCACTCCAGGACCTTGAAATGCTTCTTACGAAGCCACTCCTTCGTTGCCCGGGCGGTGTGTTTGGGATCATTGTCATGCTGAAAGACCCAGCCACGTCTCATTTTCAATGCCCTTGCTGATGGAAGGAGGTTTTCACTCAAAATCTTACGATACATGGCCCCATTCATTCGTTCCTTTACACGGATCAGTCGTCCTGGTCCCCTTGCAGAAAAACAGCCCCAAAGCATGATGTTTCCACCCCCATGCTTTACAGTAGGTATGGTGTTCTTTGGATCCAACTCAGCATTCTTTCCCCTCCAAACACGACAAGTTGAGTTTCTACCAAAAAGTTCTATTTTGGTTTCATCTGACCATATGATGTTCTCCCAATCCTCTTCTGGATCATCCAAATGCTCTCTAGCAAACCGCAGACGGGCCTGGACGTGTCCTGGCTTCAGCAGGGGGACACGTCTGGCACTGCAGGATTTGAGTCCCTGGCGGCGTAGTGTGTTACTGATGGTAGCCTTTGTTACTTTGGTCCCAGCTCTCTGCAGGTCATTCACTAGGTCCCTCCGTGTGGTTCTGGGATTTTTGCTCACCGTTCTTGTGATCATTTTGACCCCACAGGGTGAGATCTTGCGTGGAGCCCCAGATCGAGGGAGATTATCAGTGGTCTTGTATGTCTTCCGTTTTCTAATAATCTCTCCCACAGTTGATTTCTTCACACCAAGCTGCTTACCTATTGCAGATTCAGTCTTCCCAGCCTGGTGAAGGTCTACAATTTTGTTTCTGGTGTCCTTTGACAGCTCTTTGGTCTTGGCCATAGTGGAGTTTGGAGCGTGACTGTTTGAGGTTGTGGACAGGTGTCTTTTATACTGATAACGAGTTCGCACAGGTGCCATTAATACAGGTAACGAGTGGAGGACTGAGGAACCTCTTAAAGAAGTTACAGGTCTGTGAAAGCCAGAAATCTTACTTGTTTGTAGGTGACCAAATACTTATTTTCCACCATAATTTGCAAATAAATTCTTTAAAAATCAGACAATGTGATTTTCTGGATTTTTTTTCCTCATTTTGTCTCTCATAGTTGAGGTATACCTATGATGAAAATTACAGGCCTCTCTGATCTTTTTAAGTGGGAGAACTTACACAATTGGTGGCTGACTAAATACTTTTTTGCCCCACTGTACTTGTGTGCCCCTGAACGCCCCCCTCAGCTGTTTGCTCTTGCTAGAAAATTGTGCTCACTCTGTGCTTACTGGGCATATTAGTCAGTTGGGGCTGTAATTTTTCTGATTGGTCTGCTTGGCCAGTATTTCAGCTCAAATCCGGTGACACAACAAGACGATGGATCGGGGCATGTGACGTGGATTCAGAGGAAGAAGAAGGTAAGGGAACAGAACGCTTATTGGTTGTAGTTACAGCTTTTTCTCGTGTGACATTAATTGTATTAGGTAACAGTACATGTTTTAAGTTACAACAAAAATTGACAAAAATGTATCTCCCATGTCATGCGCCTTGCTGTGTTCATGGGCCTGCGAGTAGCTATAAATGTCCAATATCAGAGAAATGTGCTTAGCTACTTGTGGGTTTTCAACAGGGATGTGTCACCATAGATTGTTACCAAGGTAGTTTTCATCAGGACATGAAGTGACTCTGCTGGCATCTATTTTCAGCACTAAGTTACCCAAGGGGTTGTCGGGGGCCATGAATGGTCACATGACAAATGGAGGATGCTGTTTATGATGCACACCTGGAGCGGGGGAAAAAGAAAAATCAAAGAAGCAGCATTCCGTGTCAAGTTCTTCAAACTTATACAATTTCTGTCTTTGTGCTGAAAAGTGAAAATGAACTAAATCAGTTCTGACTGGTAGTTACAAAATCATCCAAGCTTGACTGTCTCCTGTGTGATAACCATTTCTCAGGAGGCCACAGAGCAAGAAAAATAACAGGCAGAGTATCTCAGGGATAGTGACACACACCAAATCCTGCTGCTTGTCAGAACAAGTGTATTGAAACTGGTTACCTACAGACTTGATTTGTTCTATGACAGTGGTAGCTTCTTTCTTTTCAAAGCAATGCATTTTTTCACAATAAAACTCCACAATAAACCTTTCATACTGCTCTGATTCAAATTAAACTGAATGTCTGTAGAATGTGTCAAAGAATGTAACTCCATGAATGTCCAACACTGTAACCCCCCCCCCCCCCCCCCCCCCCCC
>SSNP01000083.1:310927-333947 GCA_006937955.1 Pachypanchax playfairii
CCCCCCCCCCCCCCACACACACCTGAAGGCAAGGGCATGGAAAAAAGATTTTATTTTTTGGTGGGGAAAACATGCTACATTAGAACATTTGCACCATTTAAAAGTTTCTGTATGTTCTTCAAGAAATGTGTTAAATCTCAGCAATACTTGCAGTTTTATTCATCTTAGATAAAGAAATTGATTTCAGTATTTATTGGTTATCTGGCAATGCTGGTAAAAGGTCCATCTGGTGATTTAGAGCAGGGTTCTGACCCAGATGTTTAACATTATCTGTTTCTTTTGGAGAATTCACACCAAACGAGTTTGAAGCGACCAGACCGGTTTACATGTAAAGTCAATGTAGAAGCCCAATGAAGCATGACCGGGGGTCCCACAATGCTTTAGAAGCAGATTTGCATACATTCGCGCTGCATTTAGAGTGGTGCATTTTGTGCAGTTGTGCCTGACGCTGAAGTTGGAGAAATCTGAACTCCAGCATCAAGTTGCGCCGCATCAACGGATCAGGAGCCTGGTTAACAGGGGCAGGTCCAGCTAAAGTGATGGAGGAACGACTGATAAATGCTGTGGCTAACCGTCCAGAGCTGTATGATAGTAGCTGATTTCTGTACAGAGACAGGAATAACAAGGACTTAGCTTGGAGGAATGTAAGTGAAGATATCGGGCAACCTAAGAAGTTCATTTTGTTTTTGAAAGTTTTGACTGACCCGGTGAAGCCGCGCTAAAGCCAGCAAACCCGCCTACTGTCCAACTGCTCTTCTCACCACAATATATAGAGAAGGGAGACTCTCTCTTCAAACGCTAGATCGTCAGCTGTCATCTGGTTGTGTATTTCTACTTCACGCGCGTTAAAATTGCATGTCTTAAAGTGCAACCAGTTCGTTTTGGACACGCTTCGAGCTGCAAATGTTAAAGCAACCAGCTACGCACATACAGCGCTTATTGGTTGCTTTAAACTCATGTGGTGTGAACGCACCGTAACTGTCATATGGCAAAAATATGTGTTGGAATAATATTTCCGTGACTCTTTGCTTACTTTTAACACTTCCTGTTGCGCTATCAACATATGAAATATGAAAACTAGACATCATGACATAATAGGGAAACTGAAGCAGAAAGAAAATGAGTGCCCCCTGGTGGCTTGCCCCATTTCCTCCATGTAAACAAATGAAACATTTTCATGACTAAAAAAATACAAACCTCAGTTTAAAAGAAGTTGGGAAAAGAAGTTTTTTTTAAGCATCTATAATATCAAATTGCTGGTGTGAGATCCGTAAAGTAAAATCTAGTGTGTTAAAAGTAAAAAAAAAAACAGAGGAATTTTATATCCTCGTTACGTTTTTTTTTTTTTTTTTTTTGTTCTAAATAACAGTTTGCTGCTTTTAAATGAAAGCTGACAGTGAAGAAGCGGAAAGAGATGAGACGCACAGTAAAAAAATGTAGTGACCTGCTGAGAAGAAAGTGATATGAAGCACATGCAAATGTGAGGAGGAGGAGAAGTGCGAAAAATGAAATCAATAATGAATGGCTTCATAACAGGAACTTAATCAGAGCAGCAGGTTCCTATATTACTCCTGACTAGCGCAAGCAACACTACCGTCGATTCAATTTACTCCCCAAACCCTGAAAAAATAAATAAAACATGGAAAATAAATTGAGATGCTCATTCAAATTCATTAGAACCCGTCCCCTGTGTGCATACAGTACATAATATTCCTTGAGGAAGTAAAATGGAAAAAAGGAAAATAAACTTGGTATTGGTTTGGTGGAGATGATAACAATGAAGGTACTAAGTTTTAACAGTCTGTTCATGATCTTTTCCCTCTTGTTTACTCCCTGATAACTGCATACAAACAGATATATGGGCAGCATTTACACATAATAATAAAAATAAGGAATAAAACAATGTAAAATGGAACAAAAGCAGATGGAGACATAGAGTTATTCATCTGTGTGCTAAAATCAAATTAAGGTGTTTTGTCAGGGAGAGCCATGATTAGAACTTGATATGTTTTACATATCTTGGGGAACTTGTCTGTTTAGTTTTAATATAAACCCACATTTTTGTCTCAAACGCTGTGATCAGGGCTCAGATGGGGACACCGTTTGTTGTAGGACCCCTTGTTTTGTTGTAAACAGGTTTTTGAGTGACATGTTCAGGTACAGAATGACTGTATAGGATTCATCTGATCCCTCAGTTAAGCATTTTACACTTTTACACCTAAGGTGATTCAGAATTTTGTTAAAATCATTCTTCCACACACAGACTCCTCAAGAATCCAATTACATGACTAAGCAGATAAAAAAAAAATCAGAGTCATAACACTGAAGGAAAACAAAGAGGGGAAGAAAATCAAATTATTGAAAGGCAATGTGGCGTAAAAGTGCATGCAAATAAAAGTGTGGAGCTGGGCGATGGGTGGTCGCCCAGGCGTGGGAGTTCTGTTCTAATAGCATCACAAGATTGACATCTTCATATTTGAATCTGTCCCTTCAGCCAACTTGTCTTACTCAACTTTGTATTCTAAATAACACCATGAATTTTAGTCTTTTTCATTTAACTTTTTTCTGCTTCCACAACTCACTCTAAAATCTTTTTTTTTTTTTTTTTTCTCGATCGCTGCTTTGCTCCCAGTCGTCCCGACAGCTTCATAATCGCTGGCACCTTCTCAACACTGGCTCTAATTGAAAGATGAACGAGTTTATTTTGCCTTAATCCATCACTCTGTCACCCGAGGAGAGGAAGAAAGTCCTGGAAGCAGAGAAGAGGAGATGAGAGAACAGGTGGAGGGAAAAAGCCCAGAGGAGAGTGGCAACAAGCAGACAAGAGCAAGCAGAGGAAGATCTGAGAGGTACGAGGGCAAATATTAAGAAACAAAAGCCCTCCTGAAAGAGGATGGATTAGATGATAGTCATTGAAATTTTGGAATAATCAAGGGCAAGTTACTGTGACTGGAGAGATGTTTGAATATTACCAACTAACATGAAGAAGCTTGCGAGTATACAATTAGAGATAAAAAGAAATGTATTCCAAGGGCTACAAATTATTTTTGTGGTTATTCTGAGCTGCACTGTTCTAACAATGAAAAGCTGTAATATGGGACATTTGCTTGACAGTGGCAGAGATGTTCCCCTGCTTTTTAGTTTCACAGGAAACAAATAGCTCCTTCATGCTGAGACAACTGCAGAATCTGCCCGTCGAGCACATTTGCTGTACCAATATTCTTTAGAAATGCTGTCTGTCAGTGCTGATACAGGATGTGCAGCATCAACTTGGTGTCTCTGCACAACTGTTGTAACTGTCACAGTTTGTGTTTCCTGTTCATGAATGAAGGTGTCCAGTTATTCTGCTCTTCTTCCTTAACACATAAATATACATAAGAGGGGCTGGTGAAGCTAGTGGAGGGTCTAAATTGACCTTGAGTATTTATGGTTCTACATCTCTGTGTTGGTTGTGCGATAGACTGGCTACATGTCCAGGCTACACTCCACTTCTTACCCACTGATGACAACTTTAAAATCTGGCGTGCAATTTTTATGTGGGATTTTACAACTTTGCCTCAATAAATATCAGATTTGTGCCCTGTAGACACTTTCCCATGTAAATCTGGATGCGCAGACTTCAGGCAATTAAGACTCAAACATGCATGTTTATGAAATGTTGTTGCACAATTCAGAACTTTTTACAAAACCGGAAGCAATGAAATGCAGGGAGGAGAATGTGAACAAAGCTATGCAAACCATGCAAGACATATTGAATCAGATCAGAAATATGTTGTTTCTGGGTGATTTATACTGACTAAGAAATCAGTGACTCAGGAGAAGAGACAGAGTAAAGAGGACAAGTTTTGGATGCACAGCCGTATATTTTGGAGCTGAAACTGTTTCTATAGACTTCAAGTTCTGCAGCTCAAACACAGTCAGTATCAGTGTCATCGTGGATGTGAACAAAAGTTACAAATAAACAGCCAGATCAGAGCAGAAGGAGGTTTATTTACTTTACTTATTTACTTACTGGCCAAGTATGTTACACACAAAGAAGTTGATTACTGCATTTGATCCAGAGGGTTACATAGGGCTTTCATCTGTATGATGGCTGGACACCAGTTTTGGGGTTTATCTTGCCTGCTGAGGTCTGGGATCGAATCGCTCACCTCCTGATCAGAGGTCGAACTCCTTCCCCATTGGACTATGGCCGTAGCAGAAAATGAAGAGACATAATATACTGTAACTTGTGCGCATGATAAAACAATTACCTGACATAGACTTATCAATGCTCTGTGATGGACTGGTGACCTGTCAAGGGTGTCCGCTGGAGATAGACACCAGCTCCCTGCAACCCTGAATAGAAAGAAGCAGGTTTAGAAGATGGATGGATGGATGGATGGATGGATGGACATTGATCAAAGAGGCAGATTGTGTGTTTGCTGCATTTAGATCTTAAAGGTGAGAATAAAATCTTAAACAATAGCTACGTTTACATGCGCCAAATTTCCCCAATCTGATTAAAATCTTGGTCAATCGGAATTCCCAAATCCCTGTTTACATGGACACTAACTGAAATGATCTGATCATGTCATGAGTACACATGCACCAAGCACTCAATCAGATTAAATGAGTTGAGCATGCGCACAGCGAGTTGTCTTTACGGGGGAAGAAAAAAAAGTAAACAAACTCCCTCCTTTCTGCACGTCTTTCCCGCCCCATCGTGTGCTCGAGCTGACTCACGTTTTCCCCAATATGGACCCTCTGCGGGTGATTACCTTTATGTTTGGGTTTTTACTGGTCGCATTAACCAAGCTAGCTGCTGAATACATATTACTACTGCTCCTCCACCACAGGAGAGGAGAGCAGGATGACAGGATGACTGCACCAGCAGACCACTTCTGTTTACCTCCCGCTATGTTTTCTACTTGGGTCTGTGAAAGCGGAAAGACGTCACGCTGAAGTTGTACGCATGCGCAGTGGGATTTTTTCACCCCTTCATTCCAAATGGGTGTATACATGCACGTCTATCCGAATGAAGATCAGACAAAACCACCCCTCTCGATCGGAAGTAAATTTCTTTCGGATCAGGCTGCATCGGATCAAAACATTCTGATTGACACGTGTACATAACGTATTTTTGTTCTGATTGGGTGTTCCGATTAAATGTGCCCATGTAAACGTAGCTACTGGGAAATCATCAAGCTTGCTGTTGCCTACAGTAACACCACACATCTGAGACTGGCATGTCTTTCCACCACAGGGTATGATGGGGATTTTAAGAATACATGAAATATAATTTTCTTTAAGGAGCGTGTGGTAGAAGCTCTTTTCTCAAGAATCTGGACATCGAGTAAACAGAAATGCCTGCAGCTATATTGATATATATTGATATAGTGTATTGAGTGATGGTTAACAGGGCAACAGCAATCCTTCGTCTGTTGCATTAGGATTTTATGACTAACTTCCTTTACACTGACCTTTCCATGAGTCAAGAGCCACCTGATAGAAATGAGAAGATAGCAAAAGGTTTCATGGAAAAACACAGAGAGAACTTACTGCCTGTCTCATTTATTTGTTATCTCTGTTTCCCTTTCAGACAGTTTGGATTACAGATGTCTCAGCTAAAGCAGTTATCATTTATATTCCCAACTAATATGTTTTACTTCTGGCTGAAAGTGTATCTGCTCTGTCTTGCTTACTGGTTACATTTATGTGAAAGAAAATATTCATGGATTCTCTGCAGTGCAACATTTAGGTTTCAGATTACTTTACCAACATAAATGTCTGTCTGATGTACATCTTCATATGGTTTATGAATGAATAGAGCTTTCTACAGATAGTTACTTGTGGCTTCAGTCTCTTTTTAAAAGGAACCTCACTGTAAAGGGATGTTCCTTTTTTTTTTAGGCTGTGGGACACTGAGAGAGGCCTCCAGAAATATCTGTGCTGTTGGTGTGGATAAACTAGGGTTAAGGATTTGCGGTTTGGGATGTGATCAGGGAACAAGAGTTAGGGTGAGATGGGGTAATGGTGTGGGACTGGGAAATAAGAAGAGATTAAAAATTTGACCAAACTGTAAGAAGTATTAAGAGTTTTAATATGTAGTAATTGAAACTACAGCAAAATGACATGCTTCAACAATGTAGTTTTGATTAATGTTTTAATTGCAACCCCAAAGGCTTTAAAAACCAAACAACATAAATACTTAAATGCTAAGTTAATATTTGTATATAAAGATTTGGTGTTAGGAAGATGCTGAGTAAAAACTTGTCTTTCTGTGATGTGGAGAATGTGGTGAAGCATAAATCTGGAGCTTGTTTAGGGTTCATCAACTAAGGTTTGTGGTGATGGAGTTCATTTTATTTTTCTTATCTAAGTTTCATTGGGAGACAGTTGTTGAGCCTGCTGAAGCTGTCTGAATAGATGGATTATGGATAAATTGGAAAAGAAAATAATCTGGACTGAAATGGAACAGTTGCCTTTCCATTTGGGAAGTAGGTCTGAGGCTTTGGCAGAAGGTTGGGATGAGGGTTAGTTGGCTGCGAGTGCTAAATGTGAAGAGGTTGTCACTATTCCCACACAAAACACGCACTCAAAGTCCTTTCATGCTAAGCCAGTTACATCCGACTCTTGGGAGACTTTAGGGAAGATGATATTATAGATGATACAGTACAGAGCACAGTATAACTCAGTGGCAGGAATCCCAGAAACCAGCAGTGATTGGTTGGACAATATGCAGAAACTGATTGTGTGTGTGTGTGTGTGTGTGTGTGTGGGTTTGTATTTCTGACCTCCTGAGGACCAGTTTCCTGACTTTTACTATCTTTCTGGGGTCCGAGGGTTCTTGTGGGGACCGAAGCCTGGTCCCCATGAGGGGGACTCCCCTTTTTAGGGTTAGGGGTTAGGTTTATAGGTATGGTGTGAATAGAGTTTTAGTTAGTCTTAGGGTTAGTTATAGATCAGTAATGGTTAAGGTTAGGAAAAGGGTTTGGGTTAGGTATAAATCTAGTTACTAAAATCAATGGAAGTCAATGGACAGTCCCCGTAAGGATACCAAAACACACTTGTGGGTGTGTGTGTGTGTGTGTGTGTGTGTGTGTGTGTGTGTGTGTGTGTGTGTGTGTGTGTGTGTGTGTGAATAAAAAGTTTAAAAAGGAGAAAGAGAGTTATTTGAACAAGCCATCGGATCAGGGTTTGTTTTTAGTTTTGTTTTACAATAAATGATCATGACCTTAGTTAGGTACAAGTAGATGATTTATGACCATAATCATTCCTTCTTAGTCCCTATTGACGACAACTAAATGATTACCTATAATTCATGTTTTATGTATATTTCAACATGTTCTCACTGAGGACCTCAGTTTCCTAAAAAAAAATCATAGTCTTTTTACTGTAAATACTGAAAGAGAAAGAAAACTAATTAAATATTTCCTTACTTGCCATGACTAGGATGAAAAAACACAGATTTACTCACCACTGCTGAAAGCGTGGGATGATTTGTACCTTTTGGACTTTGTTCTTTGTTTCATAAAGCTTTACTGCAAAGCATTTGTAACCTATCTGAATAGATAACCCTCTGTAACAGTGTTTTGATGGGACTTGTTTTTTTATTGCTCAGAAGTCTTGCAGCTCAAGTCCATTTACAGCCTGCAAGGCTTTATAGAGAGTGTTGTGGTGAAATAACGGATGCCAAGTCCTGAAACGGGTATCCCGCTTCAAGAAAGCTAATAATGTCTGTGGCTAATTCTTTCTTGGCCAGTAATGTCTCCAGCAAAGCTTTCAGGTGATTGTGTAACAATGCCACAACAAATTTGTGAAAAATACATCAAATATTAAATATCCATCATGCTACCCAAGTCATTTTCCTTTGGTTCTTTGCAGTGATTTGGGCTGACATTGCAGATTTTGTTTGTTGGACCAAGCAGAAAGGATTCAGAAACAGGCCTGGGATCAGTCAGAGTTTAATATGCTGGATCTTTTTTGTTACTGGGCAAACACGACTGGAAGGAAATTAAACCTCAAGTGTTTATAATCAGTTTTCTGAACATCTCTTTTATCCAGTTAATCCTTCTTACAACTTCCATCACAGGGCACTGCAAAAGAGCTCCCATATTTTGGCTTATAAAGTCAAATATATCTGTTTCCCACAGCCCGGTTTTCTCAATCACAGCTACTTTAGAAGAAATGGAAAGCTGAGAGAGATTCAAATCAAGAGTACGTTTTCTGGGACTTTAACTACTAAAATTGAAATTTTACACCACGAAAACACTATGAATTTAATTATATTGAAAGCAGAAATACTTTTTGTGTTGGATGTGAATTGAAAATGATGAGTGTCAGGATTGTGAGAAGATTAAAGCTGTGACACAAAGATGGGGAGCACAAGTTAAATGACCAATAATAGCACTGGTTTTACACAGCAGATATGTGCACAGACAGATCCCTTTAAATTCTGCTTGAATATTTGATATTTGATATGCCTTTATTGTCCCACACGGGGAAATTACATAAAGATACAGAAAAACAGCTTGGCCTTCACTCTCCAAGGCTGCCAGGGGCATATGTGTGCCCAGCACCACTGATCAGGTCAGCCAAGGTGACACAGGAGAATACATACATACATAAGCATGCATAAACCTATGTGTAGAAACCAGATGAATATCAGACAACACTGGGAAAGGAAAGGAGGTAAAAAAAAAGGTTCTTCCCACCCAGTGCCCACAAGGGGGCACAAAATGGAAACACAAAATAACTCCTTAGCAAGGGGGGTGAACAGATACCATGCACATGGTGAGGTCATTGAGGGGGCATGTCTGTGATGTATGATAATGTGAATGTGTTGCAAAAAGGAATGTAAACACCGTTGCTGAGCAATGCTCTCAGATGTTTATGTCAGGAAATCACTGTCCTTGAGAGTCTGTTCCTCCCAGTTCTGGTGTCTGGAGTGGGCAAGGGGTAGGGGGTAGGGGGAACCGGGTGTCCCATCTGCATTGGAGTGGGGAGGGGAGGTTGGAGTGTTGGCCTTCGGCCCAGCCAAAATAAGATAAGCAGATATTAAGACAAAACTGCAGAATTCAGCAGTCCCTTCAGTCCTTATGGTGCATTTTCAGTGGAAGTCCAAAACAGCCGAAATGGACCAAATCAGATGAAAACAGCCAATCAATCACTCCTCCACACTGAACCGAACCTGTAGCTTCTCCAAGATGACACCCATCCTTCCAGTAAGATCCTAACCACATCAGTATGTGGTCCAGACTCCCCGACCTTTTTAGTCCGAGTGCTGCCAGATAAGGTTACTTTCCATTCTTTTTCTGAATTTGTCGATACGTTAGGTGACTACCAGCTCCAATCAGCAGGTTCCCACGATCAGTAATCCAAATATATCTGTCCTCCACCGACAGAGCGTGGGTTGAATCAGGCATGGTGGCTCCCCCTTTCATGAGCCTCAATTGGAGTAGAAAAGTTTTCCAGTGTGTAAGTGACCACGATACCAGATCCATAATTTCATATTCAAGGAATTTACGGATGGGAGACTCAGAGACGCACAAAAAGCAGGGAAACAAGGGGGGGGGGGGGACCAGAAAGGGTGTACCCTCACCGAGATCAGCAAAAAAAAAATATATATATATACAGTGGGGCAAAAAAGTATTTAGTCAGCCACCAATTGTTTAAGTTCTCCCACTTAAAAAGATCAGAGAGGCCTGTAATTTTCATCATAGGTATACCTCAACTATGAGAGACAAAATGAGGAAAAAAAATCCAGAAAATCACATTGCCTGATTTTTAAAGAATTTATTTGCAAATTATGGTGGAAAATAAGTATTTGGTCAATAACAAAAGTTAATCTCAATACTTTGTTATATAGCCTTTGTTGGCAATGACAGAGGTCAAACGTTTTCTGTAAGTCTTCACAAGGTTTTCACACACTGTTGCTGGTATTTTGGCCCATTCCTCCATGCAGATCTCCTCTAGAGCAGTGATGTTTTGGGGCTGACGCTGGGCAACACGGACTTTCAACTCCCTCCAGAGATTTTCTATGGGGTTGAGATCTGGAGACTGGCTAGGCCACTCCAGGACCTTGAAATGCTTCTTACGAAGCCACTCCTTCGTTGCCCGGGCGGTGTGTTTGGGATCATTGTCATGCTGAAAGACCCAGCCACGTCTCATTTTCAATGCCCTTGCTGATGGAAGGAGGTTTTCACTCAAAATCTTACGATACATGGCCCCATTCATTCTTTCCTTTACACGGATCAGTCGTCCTGGTCCCCTTGCAGAAAAACAGCCCCAAAGCATGATGTTTCCACCCCCATGCTTTACAGTAGGTATGGTGTTCTTTGGATCCAACTCAGCATTCTTTCCCCTCCAAACACGACAAGTTGAGTTTCTACCAAAAAGTTCTATTTTGGTTTCATCTGACCATATGATGTTCTCCCAATCCTCTTCTGGATCATCCAAATGCTCTCTAGCAAACCGCAGACGGGCCTGGACGTGTCCTGGCTTCAGCAGGGGGACACGTCTGGCACTGCAGGATTTGAGTCCCTGGCGGCGTAGTGTGTTACTGATGGTAGCCTTTGTTACTTTGGTCCCAGCTCTCTGCAGGTCATTCACTAGGTCCCTCCGTGTGGTTCTGGGATTTTTGCTCACCGTTCTTGTGATCATTTTGACCCCACGGGGTGAGATCTTGCGTGGAGCCCCAGATCGAGGGAGATTATCAGTGGTCTTGTATGTCTTCCATTTTCTAATAATTGCTCCCACAGTTGATTTCTTCACACCAAGCTGCTTACCTATTGCAGATTCAGTCTTCCCAGCCTGGTGAAGGTCTACAATTTTGTTTCTGGAGTCCTTTGACAGCTCTTTGGTCTTGGCCATAGTGGAGTTTGGAGCGTGACTGTTTGAGGTTGTGGACAGGTGTCTTTTATACTGATAACGAGTTCACACAGGTGCCATTAATACAGGTAACGAGTGGAGGACCGAGGAGCCTCTTAGAGAAGTTACAGGTCTGTGAAAGCCAGAAATCTTACTTGTTTGTAGGTGACCAAATACTTATTTTCCACCATAATTTGCAAATAAATTCTTTAAAAATCAGACAATGTGATTTTCTGGATTTTTTTTCCTCATTTTGTCTCTTATAGTTGAGGTATACCTATGATGAAAATTACAGGCCTCTCTGATCTTTTTAAGTGGGAGAACTTACACAATTGGTGGCTGACTAAATACTTTTTTGCCCCACTGTATATTCTAAAGGACAAACCTTGATAAAAATTAATTAGCACAGGCTAACACTGGCTTATACGCAAACTATGAAATGTCATGTTTCCATTCAGTACATGGCACATTTGTCCCCCTGCTTACACCTGTTCATTCTCATGTGTTAGTTTAGAGGTTTAGTTTTGTATTTTACTTGACTTCTCTCGTCATTGTGTTTTGCGTTGCCCTCTCATGTTTACACCATTCTGTAATCATGTTTCAAGCCCTGTACACTCTCAGGCTGTATTCACTCCTGTCCGGTAGACTTGGTTCGATTGGGGACCAAAATTACAACATTGTTGCTGTTTTTAGTTGGTGCGGTTCGGTTTCACACTGCACTTTATTAAACAGACCAAACCTTAGGAGCATGTTTACATCCCCGCCTGTGGTGGCGCTGTGGAGTTACATCACTTCCTGGTGCTGCAGGGGGAGAGACGTATACAGTGAAACGTAAACAAACATGGAGTAGAAGCAGATTCTGGTGGTTTTGGGATTGATCTTTTGTGTGATCTTTTGGCAAATGTACCAGATCAATGTTCTGCAGCAATGGGCTCAGGGTGAGCAGATGATGAGGCAAAGGACTACACAAGGCAGCTGATACAGCTGCACAATATAGTCTGCTTCTTGGTGTGGTCTCGGTCCAGTTGTGTTCACACATGCATTTAAACCGCTCCAGAGTTTGTTTCAATCGAACCAAGGCCTACGTTTTTAGGCGGACTAGAGTTCAATTGTTTGGTCCGAATCAGAGTTCGGTTGCCCGTTCACACCTCCCCAAACAAATCAGACTTTCTGGGCAAACAAACTAGAGTTCGATTCAAGCGGATTAAACGGGGCTGGTGTGAATGCACCTAGTTACATCCTCTTCCTGCACCTGTTTAGATTCCCTTATAACCCTCCCTGTGTCACTTGTCTAATGCCAGTTAGTTGAAAACAAATGTCATTAGCCAGTGCTTTTTCCTTTTGATGTGTTCCCACTTTGTTTATTTCCAGAAAATACTGACTTTAGACTGTCTCCTGGATTTCATCTCTGATCTACCCCCATTGGATTATCTCGCCACATCTGTTTCAGACTACCTCGATCTCAGACCTGTTTTGGACATCATGACTTGCAGTTAGCCGTTTTTAAGCATAGGCTCATTTTGTGGACATTGGATTGTTTCTTCTCACCTTCACATAAACTGTGTATGACCTCTGCTAGATTTGGATTACTGATTACTCACAGCCTCACGCCAGTGATGTCATCATGAGCAACAGCCTGCTATGTTTACACTGTATGCTAACCATTGCTTCCACAGCTCTCACTGACTTCTCTTCTCCCTTTACAATTACATTGTTCAACCTGCCATCAAGCCTCCTCATCTGTGCAAATGGATTCTAATCAGAACTTACACATAACATAAAAAGTAGATTTGTTTCTGCTGTGTTACAGTGTATGTATATATGTATGTGTATATACAGTATATAGCAGCTTGTGCAAAGTTACTGTTGAGCTGCATTGGAAATATTCCTCTAGCCCCTCTGGTCATATAAGGGGCGTCACAGCCCCCCCAAAGTCCTGCGTTAATGATTACAGAGGCTCTGCATTAGACATGTAACAGGAGTTACACTTGCACTTGTGCCAGTCCCTCAGTTGAAGACAAGCAGAAAAGAGAAGTGGAAAATTGCTGACTCACCCTGAAGCTCTTGGTATCATGTAACCTCCAAACTTTTATAGAGTTTCACTGACCTTGAACAGATGAAGTGAGCCAGGGAGTGACTGTGGAAAACAAGAAAGAGGGTTCCCACCATCATGCATCTTTACTGATAATCTGCCAACCCCCAACTGGTCCCCAGACTCAGGGAATATGTGGCATACACACATATTCTGTGTTGAACACATCCACTCACCTCTCACTAGCCGCCCACTCCTGCAGCCCAGCTGAGAGCCTGACAGAACGCTATTGGAGACTGAGTTTACCTTCCTTTCTCTTTTCCTCCTCCTCACATTCATCCACTTTTTTTTCCAACTTCCTGTTTTTTCTCAGATCTTTTTTATTAACCAGTTTTTTTCCCACTGGTTATCAATGACACAGTCTATCTTTTGCTTTGTTTCTCAAAAAAATAACTTCTCTTTTTGTTTGTTAGCATGAATGTTGTCCATCTCCTGAGAGAAGGAAGAAACATAATCACATTCATCTGGGAAAATAAGCGCTGCTTAGAAAACACTGATCTGTCATTTGAAGACTAGCTGGAACACTTGTTTGGGGAAGATGACACTGCTACACTCTGCGTATTCATCGACTAGGTTTTTCATCTGTTATTAATTTATTTATTGCATCTCTGTGCTCTCACCATGCTCTGTGTGTCAACATCAAGTTTCCATTAAGAACCCACCATGTGCTGCCCATTCCAGTAGTGTTCAATGTTGGTGTTAGAGGGCCACGATCCTGCAGGAAATAAACAAATGCAAACTAACAGAGTGAATCTGAGAAATAATTGAGGTAAGATCATAGTTTCAGTTTCATCAGGTATTTTCTTCAGATCTCAGCTACAGAACTCTGAAACAAGTGCCTCAACACACACACAGAGCTAATGAAATGTGTGCATCTTCACATTCACAGTATGATGCACAAAAAACATCTGGTGTGTCCATGGGCAGTGTGTTATTGGGATTCTTTTTTCAGATAATATGAAAGCTATTCAATAATGGAGGGATTTTAGTTTCTTTGTCATACAAATACAGCAGTTAACTTGTGTTTTTTTTTCTTCTTCCGAGTGGGTTGACAGTAAACTGTTTATTAAAAGAAAAAGTAGTTTTGAAGAGAGTGGTTAGCAAATTGATGTACACCCTGGCTGCAGCTAGCTGCCTGCCTTGGCAGGGAGGGAGGACCGGTAGAGAGGTCAGACAGTCCGGATCATTCAGAGAAATGCAGGCAGCCAAGCCCCAAAACATGATCCATGAAGTAAAACCAGACGATGAAACGAGAGTTGACTCACAGAAATCCGATGGGCAAAAGAACAGACAGGAGCTGAGACCAAGGTGAGGTCAGGAGGTGAAAACAAGTCAAGAGTCCAAGTGATCTGAAATACCAGTAGGTTCCAAAAGGTGAAGTCAGTGATCCCAGAAGGCAAACAGGTGAACAGACAGACAGGAGTGGAGCTTGAGTTTGGAGGCACATAGCATTCAACAAACATGCAAAGTGCAAGTGGCTGGAGGAACATATAAAAGGAGATAACCAGGTGTAGAGAGTGAGTGTGATTGAGGTGTGAGCAGGTGCAGGACATAAACTAAATGATAGGAACAAAAGCAGACCGGTGGCATGAGGAGGGATGACACATGACAGAAGAAGTTATTTGGTTCAGGGATTTTAATTCTCACAGTACTTTATAGGACAACAGGAATTATGAAAATGGTTTAGTTATTGAAGAAATAATTGATAATTACACTTTTGCATTAATAATGGAGATGGAACCAGATTAAATATCAGAACAGCCACTGGAACAGCAACTGATCTAACAATAATGTTAAATTCAATGGCAGGAATATGTTCCTGGAATGTTGTCAAATATACTGTACAACCATTAGAAATGATCATTTTCCAATAATGACCAAGGAAGGAATGAAATGGAGGCTCATACAGGAGGGTGACCAGACAAGTCATTTAACAGGACAAAGTGGCAGAAATATAAAATTATAACTGATCATGAAATGAAGTAAATTGATAGAAGTTGAGATGTTGACTTTTTAAATGTGTTTTTTCTTTTGTAATTCTATTTGAAAGGCTGCAGAAAAATAAATTCTGAAGAAAAGTAAAGAGAATAAAAAAGACTGCAACATTAAGGAGTGTGATGAAGTAAGTGAATTTAGAAATAAAGTTTTCAGATTGTTATAAAGAAATCCATAATCTTATTGACTATAAGAGGAAACAAGCAATGCAAGAATATTTATATCGGCTAGAGTATTGGAGAAAGTAGTGTGGTTCTATAGGAAAAGTTTGGGTAAATGCCATTAAAAGAGAATATGGATATCCTTTTTTTAACTAAAGGAGAAATATCTGCAGAAAATGCAGCAGTATTAGCACAAACATTCATTAAAGTACACAGTTCAACTAATATTGGTATGGAATGGAAGATGGGCTGAGAAACGTCTTTATAAGAGAGTCCAGAGATAACACAGCATCAACAGTCCCTTTTCAAAAGCAGAGTTAAACCAGATTCTTAGGAAAGTCAAGATGTCAGCTCGAAGATATGTAACGTCAGACAGAAACTGAGTTTGAACCCAGAAATGTGCTACTACACTGAAACTGGACAGAGTAACAATGTTTATTGAAATGGACAAGAGCAGGAAGACCTTCCGGGCTGGTTCACACTGGTGTGGTACATCTGGACAAGGTAAGTGGCAGTTGGTGTGAATATGAGGAGATCGGGATTGCTGACAGTACCTTTTCTGCAGTGTTAATTTTGGCTAGAAATTTTAATTTAGTTTTAGTCATAGTCTTTTGACTAAAATTCTTTTCAATTTTAGTCACAATTTTAGTCACTAAACTAGTTTTAATTGTAGTCTAATTTTAGTCTCTGAAAATATGTGGCAGTTTTAGTCGACTAAAATCAATTGTAGATTTAGTCGACTAAAATAAGTAGATTTTTTGAAGTATTCCTTTAACAATTACAATATAATATGGACATTTTCTTACCATTCCACACTCCATCTGGCGTTTTCCCGGGAGCATCTCAAACAACTACGGAAGCCTCTGCTCACCGCTCAATAAGCTGAGCTCTGATTGGTTCTTTTTACGGTAGCCCCAGCTGTTAGCTTTTTGACTGATTCCTCTCTGCATCTTTCTTTTCCTCTGATTGGATTTCGTCGCTGTCTATTTTCGTGTCGTCTTTTATTTGTCAACGAAAATCAACATAATTTTAGTCATAATAATCGTCTCAAATAGAGCCGTCTATTTTAGTTTTTGTTTCGTTTTCATCCGCAAAAATATATTCTTGACTAAAATTATGACAAAATATTTTAGTCAACAAAATTAACACTGCTTTTCTGGTGTTCCTTTCGGCAGCGTGTTTCCCAATATGGAGGGAGGTGACAAGGATGAAATGCCCTGTCACCTCTGTGATGTGGGGAAAAAAGAGCTCTGAAGTTTAAGACATGTTACAAATGTCTAAAAATATTTACTCCATTTTCTTTTTATTTCAATCACATTCACAATTAATTTACCTCTCTAGTCAGTTACCTCGACACAACAGCAGCAGTTAGTCACTTTGTTGCAAAAACTCACCAGAAGCTCAGCGTAAAGGTTTTAACATATTTAGATGGAACAATAGGGTTCAATGTTTAGTCCAGTTTTTAATATTGTAGCCATTTTGCTTCTGTGTTAAAGTTAGAAATAATTTCTAGATGAACCTGTTGTAGATAATCTCCTGAACATCCTCTCTTTGAAGAAACATTGTTTGACAGGACTGATGGCAGAAGTCCTCTCAACAGCTGCCGAACAAGTTTTTAGCTTGTGAACATTAGAACAGTTGTTGGCATTAACATAAACATGCTTAAAAATGAAAAGTTATCCCAAAAGAACAAATTATTTGGCCTAAAGATACCAAATACAGAGAAAACAGTATAATTCAAGAACTGAACCTTGGGGGACTCCATACTTCACTGAGAAAATATCACAAAAATAGTTTTTGTAGATAAATACTGGGATGTATTTGATATTACACCTAATGTTACAGTAAAATATGTTTGTGTTTTATCTTTGACTTTCGATAGACACCTGTAATAATAATACCATCCATCCATCCATCCATCCATCCATCCATCCATCCATCCATCCATCCATCCATCCATCCATCCATCCATCCATCCATCCATCCATCCATCCATCCAGTTACCAATTAACCTTTTGCATGTTGTGCCTGGGGGGCAGTTTTGGGGTTCAGTATCTTACTTCGACATGTAGCCTGCGATCTCCCGATTAGTCTACAGCTACCACATCTAAGTAGACTATGAAGTTAATATACAACATAAGAAAATAAAACAAGTTTAAACTTAAATAAATATTCACACAAAAAAACAAACAAAAAAACCCAAGCAACTCTGGCAAAGTGTCTCTTTTGGGTTACTTTTGATAGTCCCAGGTCTGGACAAAGGAGGAGGACTGGAATTGTTAAATTTAATTTTTGCAGCAAGCAGATGTACAAACTAACAATTATTTATCCAATTATTTGTCAAAATGACCAGGTCAGTCACCAGATGCCCCCTATCATGTTTATTTGGTGACAGAATCCATTAAAAATGAACTCCCCCATAGAAGCTCTATGTATAAAGGAGACTGACCTCCAGTGAAATATGACCTCATTGGTCGGTTGTGCGATCTGTAAAAACAACCCTATATTCCACATGCGACCCCTAACGGCAACCCTAACTTTAATCCTTCCGCTTACTAACGTGATAAAAAGACAAAATATTCTGCTTTACAGTATGTGCATGCATATTTTTACATTTTAAAGCAAACTGTTATATTAAAATATTATATATTGGAATTTGTGTTTTTTTTTGGGTGAACATAAACATCTTGTGCATGCGTATTTGGCAGCTCCTCTGGGAAAGTACACGCATGCGCTGTTGGTAGCTAGTCCCCAAAAAATGCTCACATAGTTCATTTGTCACAATCGAAAATGCTCACACCGGTTGTTTTTTGGAGCTGTCACAATCGACCTGGTCATTTGATTTGTGGACAGGAAGGTATAAAGCTGTGAAATCCCATTGAAACGTGATGCTGTTTAACAGATTACTGTGTCCACAAACTTCATTCCAACTTCAATTTGGTCACATGACATTGGACTGTAACATGTCGAAGCACCTTTCATTTATATTCTGCCATATTATAATCAAATCAAACTTTATTTATAAATCACTTTTCATGCTTTAAAGAAACACAAAGTGCTTTATACCATAAATATAATTAACTGGCAATTGTACACAGATGCACTGCAAAGACTTAAAATGAGTCATTCTTGAAATCTGCGATATTAACTGCACTTACCAAATCAGTTACCTCATTAGGGCTTGAATTCTTTGGAATCTGTTGCAGACTGAGAGGAAGTGAAAAAACATCATAGCTTTAGTTAAGTGTTACATCAGACGCAGGTCTGAGTCTCATCATATCATCTCCCCTCGACAACAATTTCCTTGGACTAAAGTCCAAAAGAAGTCTCTTTAAAAAGGGATTGTAAAAAGAAAGAGATGTATTATTTATAGTGTGTTTAAAGTGATGATACATCCTCCGCCATCTGTAATCACTTGGATCATTATGCTTGTTTTGTGTGCTCCTCTTTCCTCAGCCTGAAGTCCCTGTTGTGTGACTGTTAGATTTATCGATGCCCCCCCCCTCCCCAGTTGCCACAGGGGGCTGAGCACCACAGATGTGATGAAACACTGTCCAGAATCCAAGAGCTACAGTCAAGTTCCCAGTCAGTGCCAAGAGCCACAAGAACGTGGGTGGCAACCAAAACTTCAAGAGGTGCTTTGGAATACAATCAGCTTAAGTTCAATTATGAAAAGAATTGCTCCATAAGTTTTTTCATGTGCTTGTTTTTATTTCTAGATTTATTTTGTTAAATATACAATGTTGTGAATATGTTTTATGCTCAATAATTTTATTACTTCATCCCTTTGTTGCTGTACAACCAGGAAATCATCTGTCTGACTGGTTCTGAACTAATTGAGTATCTTAAAAGTGACACAAACCATCAAACCAGTCATAAAGAACCATTTTTATTGGCTTGAGGAACAACAGAACATGGTATGAGTGTATTGATCTTATCTTGGGATTCAGGAGACGGATAACATTAGGAGACTAAAGAAAGTAACTCAAATACAAAGAGCAATAGAAAATATAGTGATTTAGCTTTATGTCCTCCAAAAAATCCATAACATGTAACATGGTAAATCTTTCTAGTTCTTTTTAATTAATTCCTGCTTTTGCATTTATTTGCTTTTTCAGATGAAGTATGGAAAAGTTGACACCCATTTTCTCTAACGGAGACAATAAACTTCCAGAAAAACTTCTAAATTTATTAAATACTAAAGCCTTAGCTATTGCTTAATGAGGCATTTCATTCCGGTCATTGTTTAAACAGGATTCCACTGTATCTTTTCTTTTCTCTTTCTCTTGATGTATGTGAAGCGCCACATTGCACTGCATAATTTTAGATAGGGGGTTCTGAAGCAGCGCCTCAGTGTTCAGAACGAGCTGGTAATGGGAGTCACAGCTCTCTTCTGCTCAGAAATAACTGATGTGTCTACATACAGAAGCTCGTTCAGTGGGTGAGTTTGAGAGGAACAGAGATAATTGAATGTAAGTGGTACCCATCAGCTGTGGTTGTATATATCTGTGGCAGTGAAACCTGGAGAGATTTGAAAACTCATTTAGCTATACCACTTCAAAGAAAAATAAAATGTTGTGGAAAAGTGCTGCCGGTGGTGGTGAGATTCTCCTCTTTTTAAAAAACGGCACACAAAAGACCTGGTGTGGTGGGAAAATAATTAAAGCTGTCATTTCACTCTGTTTCCTCTGTGGTGGTATTGTGCATATGTGCACGGTCCTGTGTGTATGCAATTGTGTTGGTAAGAGTGTATGTGTGTGCTTGTGCTAGCATGCAACATCTAAGTCTGGGCTCAGTGTGTGTTTGTAGAAATCCTAATTAGCAGTCCATTGAAAAAACAGGAAGCCATTCTCAATCTGAAAGGATGAAAAGCATGAGAGTGTTTCCACCCTGTAGCTTCAGATGCCTTTACAATGAGATCTTTAAGAAAAAAAAAAACGGCAGACTGAAAAACCCAGAGAAAGTTTTATAAGCTATTAAACAACTTCATCAAAGTGAGATGCTCTAATGAGGGAGAAATACAACCAATAGGTATACATGTATTCAGGATGGATTACACTTTTACATTCTAGTTTAGCGATGTGACCAGCACGGTGGAACAGCTGGATAGCATTGATAGGTTGCATGTTTGATACCTGACTGCGTGGAGTTTGTATGTTCTCTCCGTGCATGTGATGGTTTTCTCCTGCAGACCAAAACATGCACATTAGGTTAACTGAAAATTCTTAACTGGCCCTGTGTGTGTGTGTGTGTGTGTGTTTGGGATGTACAGAGCCTACCGTGCTTCTCACCCAGTGACTGCTGAAGATACGCAACCCTGATCAGGAACGGGCGAGTATAGACAAGGATGGACGGATGGTCTGATTGTTTAACTTGCCAGATCTAAACAAAGAGCTACGTTCATTCTTTATGTAATTTCCAGTTTAATTAGACTTTGAAATTGAGACATGCCCAAAGCACATAAAAACATTCACACTTAAATTTCACGAGTCAAACAACACAAATTTGGACCATGTTTGGTTAAACAAAGTTATAATGCTTCTAAATGTTAAAGATTAGAGACATTTTAAGTGACTTGTTAGAGTAAAAACAATAAAGAATTAATGAAAACCTGTTATAAAGGGGTTAAGGAGCTTAAGCCTGAAGTTAAAGTCAGTCAGTCATGATCTGTACTTGCCTATCCCTGTTGAGGGTTACAGTTAGCTGGCGTCTATCTCCAGCTGTCATACACACCTAGGGACAATTTACAGAGACTAGTTAACTTCAAGTACATGTTTGGTCTGTGAGAAGAAGCCAGAGTCCCCAGAGAAAATTCACGTATGAACGGGGAGAACATGTAAACTTCATGCAGAAAGGTTCCAGCCCAATTTTGAACCCAGGACCTTCTTGTTGCAAGGCAACAGTGCTACCCACTGCACCACCATGCAGCCCTGAACTCAAAGTGCTCCTGGAATCTCTTAAGAGACCTACACCCAATCAGAAGTCTCTAAAAAATATGCTTGAAAGTGAAGATTTCTGCATGACACAGTTTGAGAGAAAGAAAATGTGTGAAACTCTTGGATCCACATGCACAAAGCACTTTGCATCACACCAGTCATTTTTTTGTATATCTAATGAAAGAGCTTTAAAACAGACTTAAATCATTTGTTATTGATGTCAAACTCATAGTTTTTGTTTCCAAATAATATTTAATGAAATAAATAATTATGCTCAGTGGGAAGTGTGAATCAGAAATTAATTCATGAAAAAACACTTGATAAATTGTGAGGTATATGTGTGTGTATGTGCGTCCTTTACATCTATCTGGATTCTTTAATTCAAATTTAATTAACTCAACAAATGATTTTATCTATTTAATTAATCTTATTTGAGGTTGATGTTGTATTGACATCATGAACACATACAGGAAGATAAATGCTAACGTGAGTTTGTGCATATTTTACCCCTGATACTGTCTTATGGAACTTTATTCTAATTGCATTGTGGTTCCTGGGACAGCATCACTGTCAAATCGTTAAAAACCGATTAAGTAGATTCAAACACTTCCTCTCTGACAAAAGTCTTTGTAGTTTACAGAGGTGAATTATAACCGAGCCTGTTGGCCTGAAGAACGTTTATAATTACAGGAGAAAAGATTGTTTGGTTTTTTTTAAACTGGCTAAAGGGGACAACTCTCCAAGTCTAATTAAACAAAGAATCTATTCATAATGTGCCATGAAATATTTATTGTATCCCAGAGATACATTTCCTAAATTTCATCTCACATTATTTCTTCAGAGCAACTCAACTGAAGAGCCTCTCTGTTATACCTGTCTTCCCTTACAGCATGAATTATCATGCACTATTTTTTCATGTTGCTGTTATCTGCTGTTTTTGGTGTTATTTAGAACTGAGGGTTTGTTTCGCTCCAGTTTTGTCTAAGAAGCTTCTCCTCACTGCGAGAATCCTCTGATTCTTCATGATCAAGGCCCATAAAGAGATGCAAGATGAAATACATTTTATTATCCCACAGGAAAACCTCTTGTGTTCAATAGCCTGTAATATAAAACATAGGTGGCAACACAACTATCACACACATAATCAGATAATACAAAAAGAAAAGCAGCTAACATCCAGAATGCTGTCATACAGTTTGAAAGCAGCATTTTCCTAAACAACATGTCTCGTTTACCAGGCAACTGGCTTAATCACTGTACTTTTAAATGGCAAAGCCAAAATAAACACATTAAGCAGAATACCTTTAAATTTCCTCAGTAATTGCTGATTCAGTATGTAGTCTTGCACAACCTCAGGCTGTAATAAGTTTTAAAGCTTAAATGTCAGACCATGACAAGGACGATATACATTACAGCTTCTTTTTATTTTATTTATTCATTTTTACTACAGATGTTAAATTCTTGCTGTGGTCCATAGAGAGCAATATATTTATATATTAAGCGGGAAGGAAAGTGAAGGAGACAATACTACTGTTTTTACTGCTTCTTCTTTTAAAGTTAACAAGGGCAGTGCATGACATGTTTTGTGTTAACAAGGGAAATATAATCCTATCCCCTCCCCTTCCTTCTCCCACCTCACCTTCAAATGGCCCTCCTCTCCTGTTTAAAGCCACAAGGGTATGAAGCAGAAGCCATTGCTGTGAGGAATGAAAGCTATTGAGTTAAGCTTGTTGGGTTTAATGGAGCAGGAAGGCTACAGTGGAAGTAATGGCTGCAGTTCAGTTTAGCTGTGGGCCTGTCAGGTACCACAGGGAGGGAAAGGAAGGTTACGTCCTGCAAGATCCGGTTATTATTTAACAACAACATCCTTTCATTTTTATACAGTACATAATGATATGCAGATGTTGAGAATGAGTTTCTCTGAAATTTTGTAGTTCTAATGAAATGAAATGAAATGAAATGAAATGAAATGAAATGAAATGAAA
>SSNP01000083.1:333957-386457 GCA_006937955.1 Pachypanchax playfairii
AGTGTATGTGTGTGCTTGTGCTAGCATGCAACATCTAAGTCTGGGCTCAGTGTGTGTTTGTAGAAATCCTAATTAGCAGTCCATTGAAAAAACAGGAAGCCATTCTCAATCTGAAAGGATGAAAAGCATGAGAGTGTTTCCACCCTGTAGCTTCAGATGCCTTTACAATGAGATCTTTAAGAAAAAAAAAAACGGCAGACTGAAAAACCCAGAGAAAGTTTTATAAGCTATTAAACAACTTCATCAAAGTGAGATGCTCTAATGAGGGAGAAATACAACCAATAGGTATACATGTATTCAGGATGGATTACACTTTTACATTCTAGTTTAGCGATGTGACCAGCACGGTGGAACAGCTGGATAGCATTGATAGGTTGCATGTTTGATACCTGACTGCGTGGAGTTTGTATGTTCTCTCCGTGCATGTGATGGTTTTCTCCTGCAGACCAAAACATGCACATTAGGTTAACTGAAAATTCTTAACTGGCCCTGTGTGTGTGTGTGTGTGTGTGTTTGGGATGTACAGAGCCTACCGTGCTTCTCACCCAGTGACTGCTGAAGATACGCAACCCTGATCAGGAACGGGCGAGTATAGACAAGGATGGACGGATGGTCTGATTGTTTAACTTGCCAGATCTAAACAAAGAGCTACGTTCATTCTTTATGTAATTTCCAGTTTAATTAGACTTTGAAATTGAGACATGCCCAAAGCACATAAAAACATTCACACTTAAATTTCACGAGTCAAACAACACAAATTTGGACCATGTTTGGTTAAACAAAGTTATAATGCTTCTAAATGTTAAAGATTAGAGACATTTTAAGTGACTTGTTAGAGTAAAAACAATAAAGAATTAATGAAAACCTGTTATAAAGGGGTTAAGGAGCTTAAGCCTGAAGTTAAAGTCAGTCAGTCATGATCTGTACTTGCCTATCCCTGTTGAGGGTTACAGTTAGCTGGCGTCTATCTCCAGCTGTCATACACACCTAGGGACAATTTACAGAGACTAGTTAACTTCAAGTACATGTTTGGTCTGTGAGAAGAAGCCAGAGTCCCCAGAGAAAATTCACGTATGAACGGGGAGAACATGTAAACTTCATGCAGAAAGGTTCCAGCCCAATTTTGAACCCAGGACCTTCTTGTTGCAAGGCAACAGTGCTACCCACTGCACCACCATGCAGCCCTGAACTCAAAGTGCTCCTGGAATCTCTTAAGAGACCTACACCCAATCAGAAGTCTCTAAAAAATATGCTTGAAAGTGAAGATTTCTGCATGACACAGTTTGAGAGAAAGAAAATGTGTGAAACTCTTGGATCCACATGCACAAAGCACTTTGCATCACACCAGTCATTTTTTTGTATATCTAATGAAAGAGCTTTAAAACAGACTTAAATCATTTGTTATTGATGTCAAACTCATAGTTTTTGTTTCCAAATAATATTTAATGAAATAAATAATTATGCTCAGTGGGAAGTGTGAATCAGAAATTAATTCATGAAAAAACACTTGATAAATTGTGAGGTATATGTGTGTGTATGTGCGTCCTTTACATCTATCTGGATTCTTTAATTCAAATTTAATTAACTCAACAAATGATTTTATCTATTTAATTAATCTTATTTGAGGTTGATGTTGTATTGACATCATGAACACATACAGGAAGATAAATGCTAACGTGAGTTTGTGCATATTTTACCCCTGATACTGTCTTATGGAACTTTATTCTAATTGCATTGTGGTTCCTGGGACAGCATCACTGTCAAATCGTTAAAAACCGATTAAGTAGATTCAAACACTTCCTCTCTGACAAAAGTCTTTGTAGTTTACAGAGGTGAATTATAACCGAGCCTGTTGGCCTGAAGAACGTTTATAATTACAGGAGAAAAGATTGTTTGGTTTTTTTTAAACTGGCTAAAGGGGACAACTCTCCAAGTCTAATTAAACAAAGAATCTATTCATAATGTGCCATGAAATATTTATTGTATCCCAGAGATACATTTCCTAAATTTCATCTCACATTATTTCTTCAGAGCAACTCAACTGAAGAGCCTCTCTGTTATACCTGTCTTCCCTTACAGCATGAATTATCATGCACTATTTTTTCATGTTGCTGTTATCTGCTGTTTTTGGTGTTATTTAGAACTGAGGGTTTGTTTCGCTCCAGTTTTGTCTAAGAAGCTTCTCCTCACTGCGAGAATCCTCTGATTCTTCATGATCAAGGCCCATAAAGAGATGCAAGATGAAATACATTTTATTATCCCACAGGAAAACCTCTTGTGTTCAATAGCCTGTAATATAAAACATAGGTGGCAACACAACTATCACACACATAATCAGATAATACAAAAAGAAAAGCAGCTAACATCCAGAATGCTGTCATACAGTTTGAAAGCAGCATTTTCCTAAACAACATGTCTCGTTTACCAGGCAACTGGCTTAATCACTGTACTTTTAAATGGCAAAGCCAAAATAAACACATTAAGCAGAATACCTTTAAATTTCCTCAGTAATTGCTGATTCAGTATGTAGTCTTGCACAACCTCAGGCTGTAATAAGTTTTAAAGCTTAAATGTCAGACCATGACAAGGACGATATACATTACAGCTTCTTTTTATTTTATTTATTCATTTTTACTACAGATGTTAAATTCTTGCTGTGGTCCATAGAGAGCAATATATTTATATATTAAGCGGGAAGGAAAGTGAAGGAGACAATACTACTGTTTTTACTGCTTCTTCTTTTAAAGTTAACAAGGGCAGTGCATGACATGTTTTGTGTTAACAAGGGAAATATAATCCTATCCCCTCCCCTTCCTTCTCCCACCTCACCTTCAAATGGCCCTCCTCTCCTGTTTAAAGCCACAAGGGTATGAAGCAGAAGCCATTGCTGTGAGGAATGAAAGCTATTGAGTTAAGCTTGTTGGGTTTAATGGAGCAGGAAGGCTACAGTGGAAGTAATGGCTGCAGTTCAGTTTAGCTGTGGGCCTGTCAGGTACCACAGGGAGGGAAAGGAAGGTTACGTCCTGCAAGATCCGGTTATTATTTAACAACAACATCCTTTCATTTTTATACAGTACATAATGATATGCAGATGTTGAGAATGAGTTTCTCTGAAATTTTGTAGTTCTAATGAAATGAAATGAAATGAAATGAAATGAAATGAAATGAAATGAAATGAAATGAAAATGAAATGAAAATGAAATGAAAAAATGAAATGAAATCAAATGAAATGAAAAATACTTTATTTATCCCAGAAGGGAAATTCAACAAATAAGACAAGGAGAAAAAAAGTAAAGCAAAATTAATGAAAATAATTCAACTCTTTGACCAAATAATTATTTTAATTCCATCTGCTGTTGTAGATTTTAAGGTCTTCAGATAAACTGAAACATCTGTTTGAGGATATGTTAACAAGCCACCTGTCACATCTCTATACTCGCCTCTGCCTATACCTTAACCCCATTTCATAGCTGCCACTTTCATACCTGCCTTGGACATGCTATGTACCTGCCTCAGCTCCTTTTTGTACACACCTTGGACCTGTTTTATTCCCACGTTTCCCATGATTCACACTTGCCTTGGCTCCATTTCATACACACCTTGACTACATTCAGAGCCGGCTCTAGACTTTAGAGGGCCCTAAGCAAAATATGTTTTGGGACCCCCCCATGAAGCTTTCGTGCTGATGTTTACAACATTCTACATCAATGTCAAAGTGTAACATAGTATATACATTAACAGAATTTATAAAGCACTTTCAAAGTTAGCTTGCGCATATCAAATACCTAACCTTGTGCTGCAAGAGGGATTCATGTGAGATTTAGAGTTTTCCAAACCCACGAAAATCCAACTTGTAAAGCTTCAACTAAACCAACTAACTCCAAGTCACTGGTGGTTTGAACCAATCATTTCTTAGCATTGTGCTTTCGGGCAGGTGTTCAGGTATGACAATAGCAGCAAGTGCCCAAGCAAAGCAAAACAAACCTGGCTGCGCTGGAGGATGTATGCATAGAAGTGGCTATTGAATCTGTTTTAAGCAAACTACAGACAATTTTTTCTTTGAAAAATGAGCAAAGGGAAGCACTTTGGGCATTGCTTGATAGTAACAAAGAGCGTAGAATTAGTATGGATGGAAGGGTAATGTCCCCACCAATGTACTTAGCTGTTAGTCTTACCTTTGAGCAGAGGTATTTTTGCTTCGTAATGTCCTGACACATTTAACTGGGAGTGGGGCCACCCACATTGTTTTATCCATTGTAGGCACCGCTCACATTGCGTTTTCAGCTTTAGGAATGAAATGAAAACAACTCCTCCAGATAATCTATCAGATATCCAGTGTCCGATTTACAAATAACATGGGACCTTCCTGCTAGAAGGAAGTGTTTACCAGAGCTACTCACATAGTAACGGTTGCTATGATGTGTGATTGGACAATAGCAGTTTTTGTGGAGGGGCCGGCAAAAGGTCAACTGGCCACAATTAGCACACATATATACAGACAATCACTCACACACTCCCACCTAGGGACAATTTACAGTTGCCAATTAACCTTAATTATATTGTTGGTCTGTGGAAGATATTTCATAAGTGTCCCTGAATTTACAGTTAAGATATAACATGAAAGTTAATTAAAGGTACAATATGGAATATTTTCATAAAAAGCAATATTTTAACAAAATAATGCCCCCATGGGGTGTTTGGAGGGTTGTAGAATGAAAATAAAGCATTTTCTTTAGATTGAATGCTTAAATCTTTATTTATTCTGACAGGCAGAGCAGCGGGCACCATTGTAGGTTGCCTAACATGGTGAATAGTCCGGTACAGTGAGGCTGGTACTGTGGAGTCGGCCAGTCGAGCAGCCGGAAGCCCTGGGGATATGTAGTGATTATTGACCTTATTTGCTTGCCATAGAGAATTTCCCGACATGTGACTGGAGGGTCATGTGGGAAAGTATTTAGCAGCTCACACTAACACAGAGCAGCAGGTGGCTGAAGTGTTGGGAAGTGCGGGCTGTGGGTTTGGCTGGAGGACACCACAGAGGATTTTGTGGCTGGGTGGAGAAGTGAGGCTTGCAGGATGGCGTGAGGAGGAAAGAGGATCTTGCAGGAAGTTTCGGTTTGTTCGAGAAGAGCCGGGGCAGATACGTGAGCTCTTTGCCATGGACTGAATCAATGACTGAGCTACAGGTAGGAGTCTTCATTTATCTGAGTACGAGCTGGAGACTGGAGCTTGATCCCGTGCCCCGGGAGAGACTATGACTATGTGTTAAAGTATCCTTGGGCAAGATACTGAACCCCTTCAACTGCCCCCAGGGTGCTTCACAAGATGGCTGCCCTCTGCTCCACACCATGCAGAGCTGAATTTCCCCAAGAGGGATTAATAAAGGAAAAAAAATGCATTTTTGTAAAATGGTAACTGTTTTACAACCTCATTGGTATGAAATGGCATCTGTATTCAAATTGGCAGGTTTTCAGTTTTACTTGCCACGTCCTATAGTGGTCGTTTCATTGACTTAGAAGAACAGAATGAAAGAAATACAAAGAGAATCATGAAATGTACTTTTTTCAGACCAGACTTGATTGCACAAGAACTGACGTAAGAATTGATGTAAAATATTTTATTAATGGAGTACTTTGTACTCTACAATTACTGAGTAATAGTACAGTGGAAATTCTGGTTGTCAAGGATGGTATTCTGTGCTAGAGAGAACCCAGGCAGGAGAAACACTTGGAAAGCAGGTAATTATGTTAATCATAAACAGGTAGGTATGAGCAGAAGTGAGTTGAAACTATTCTTGTGACATCACTTTGAGGGGATAAAGACAGGTAAGCAGAATTCAATAAAAGTCCACATCAAAACACATAAATCATCTTCTTTAATTCGTTATCCACAATTCAGTTCCAAAATCCACAAAAGGTTATGTGTGTCAATGCCTCAATGAACAATGACGTTGAAGAAATTAGCTTACAAATCTGAAGAGGAAGCAGACTGAGCCGTGGTCCAAAACAGAAAGTGATTGAGATCCAAAATTCCCAGCCAGTATGGCGAGAGAAATATGCGAGGGGCAAAACAAGACGAGTGGATTGGCAGCAAATCAATTCGGTACACTCTGTGCATAAACAAGACTTGACAAGACATATCACTGGAACTTAGTGGTAAAGGTAACTTGTGATCTGACAGCAGTCAGACTGCATCTGAATTCGTGACAACAATGCTTTGTTTGTGTTGCTGTATGACAGGTGTAATGGGTCATATGTTTCTATTAATAACCTTTAAAGTTGATTTAATGTCTTAATGGGTTGAGATGCAGTTTTGATTGTAGGTTGGACTTGGGATGATGACCACTGACAGGGTTTTGTTTTAAAAAGAAGACTTCTTTTTCTGCTCTTGTCTTCCTCAGTTCCTTTACTGTCTTCTTCTTTGCCTGCTGACTGCTTCCTAATCAATCTCTTGTACCTTGGAGACGTAAACACATTAACATTGCCCTGATTACACTGACTTGGCAAGTGTTCCAAATGAAAGTGTGTAGGCTTTGGCTGAATTAACCACCTCACTTTAATTTTGCATTTACCTGATGCACATATATAAAGCTCCATCTAATTTCATTGTTGTTGATTATCCTGAATGAGTATTTAAAAAAAGGAAAACACAATAGGTTTCTGTAAATAACATTTTAGTTTCACAACAACCAGTGATAGGTCTAGTTTGGTTTATGTAGATGTAGTATTTGCAATAACTGTCAATTTTCCTCTCCGAGAATAAAAACATAACATTAGTAATGTGGTCGAGATCGTTTGATAGCATATTTGGGCAAATTGATGTAAAAAAAAATCTGTGACATTTGATGGCACATTAACTTCTTTACGGGATGAAAAATGTGATCACTACTATTTATAATTACATATTAAGCATCAAGAGATTTGGGTAGGGGTAACAGTAGGAAAACTAATTCAGCATTTGTTTGTCAGTGATAAAACACTGTGTGTATTTGAAGGTAAAAGGAACCTGTTAAAAATACACTGGGATGATCTACAAGAACCACTTAGTGTAATAAATTTAGCTTCCTCTGGTGATGTTTTGTTTGTATTCCGTCACCTTTGCAACCATGTTTCATGTTGTTTTATGTCATTTAGTCATGTCTATTTTTAGGTTGACCCTCATGCCTATGTCTCTGAAATCTAAATGAAAAGAAATGAAATCTCTAAAATTGTTATTTACTATAGTTTCCTGACTATAAGCCATAACTCTTTTCACAAACTTTGAATTTATAGATTTTTACAGAATAACAAGCTTCATGTCATCAAAACACCTCATTACATCTTACCTGATCAACCAGTCACTCACGTCTTAGCGAGCGGAGCCGTAATGGTAGCTACAGAGCCATGTTTAATGGAAGAGAAAAGATGAATATTAATGACAGTTGTCGCTTTTGTGTCAAAAACTTGCGAATACTAGATGTCATTGCACACTCGGTTCATGTATTTGACCTCCCCAAGCAAACACTGTTCAAACACAGAAGTAAACACTTCATCTACAGCCGAGTCCGCCATGTTGAATGTTGTGCTGTGGGTGGAAAATGCTAGTTCCATGTTTTCAGGTTGACACACAACAAAGGTGATATGTAATTGGTCCGTCATAAAATTTGACGCGATCAGGTGCGGCTCCGGTGTCAGACCCTTCTGCATTTGAACATAATGCAGGAGGATCTGATTGGTCAGGCAACATTACATCATGTCGAAAGGGTAACAGTGGACCAAAGAAATTATTTGAATTAAATCAAATGCATTCACACTAAATTCTTCATTTTGCACCTAATGCACACACACTCATCATGCGAAATGCACAAAGAAAAAAAGGTGCGCCCTGTGTACGTACAAATATTGTTTTCTTTTTAAATTTAGTTGGTGTGGTTTATATTCAGGTACACTAAATAGCCCGGAAAGTACGGTACCCTCATGTTATCAACAGTATAAGTTCTCTGTTCAAGCTTTGGTTCTTTGTCAGGTTCTTGCGTTTGCTTATGTATGTACCAAGTCAACTCAGGTGATTAGGTCATTGCATTTAGATGTACACATAAAACTGTTGCAGAATGATCACTCATAAAAACACTATTTTTGTAAATATCTCATTTTCACATGGCAAACGGTCTCTGATTCTTGCTGTAACTATGGAAACTCTTGCTGCCTTGGGCCTCTCATATGGCTACATTAGTTTATTCTTCTATAGTTATCCTCGCCAAGTACTGAGGCAGGCATACTGCTGTCATACTATCCTACAAAAGCCATAAAGGAGCCCTGTCATACAATCCAGCAGATCTAAAAGCCCTCGGGCTTGATGTCACACAGTAATATATGTCTAGCTGTGAAAACACTGACATCGAGGCAGGCCGTGTAACTTGTTTTGGCAGGAGGAACAAAGCAGACCGGGGTTGACGTGCTAATAGTCTAGCAACCTGATGTCGTTCCAGGCAAACAGAAAGGTTTTCACAGGACTTAGCTGACTGAGACTGGATGACTGCGGTATGGATGAAAATCTTATTAAATGTTTTTTAATTAAATTTATATTTTGAAAACTTGAGTACAGTCCATAGACCGCACACTTTTCAACAATTAGTTATATGTCTTTCTGGGAAAATTAGCTGGTGAGCCTAGTCAATGTTTACCCTGGTTTTGTGTAGATATGACTAAGAACCACATTGTTATGTAGTAAGATTTGAATTCTTGAAGAGTCCATTTCATACAAATTTCAGGACTTTGTGGTTATTTCTGAAATATTAACCTGTAATATGAAACATTTTATATCTAAAAAACATCAGGAAACACTTATTAACAGACCTTTCAATCTGTCTGAGTTAAAATTCAGGTGGTTCCAGCTCCTTCCGTCAGGCTGCTTCGACTGCTCCGTCAGCAGCTCGTTCATATTCATTATTTGAATTTACTGGACTCTAATTGGCTAACAAACTAGCCTATCAGAGCAAGGTATACTGTTTCCTGCCCCGCTGCGCATGGCAACGTCAAACGTTGTGTCTTCCTGTTTGCTACGTTTTATGCTACAGCTTTTAGCCAGCAGCATGCTAGGCATGGTTTCAACTGCGGGAGCTGCCAAATATTAATGAACAAAGGAGTTGTGACAAAACAGATACAGGCCGTTCGAACTCGGGTTTTATCGCCACCAGTTTAAGATAAAAACTAAAAGAGAAGTTGTTGACCTGTTTTCACACCCACTACGAAGGTAAGAACACCTGTGGAGCTAAAATATTCAACAGAAACCTCAGAAAAAAAATTTTAAATGGAAGGGCCTCTTTAAAACTTAACCTTCATGATGTTTCATGGCATTTTAGAAAAATGATTCATACTTTATCTGTTTTATTAGTATTACTTCGGACAGCACAGAGCATTCTTAGTTTATTGTTTCACATTTGAAGACAGTTTGTGATGATTCACTCTAAACTGTGTCTATCACATACCTTAAGTTTAGTTCTTAGGAAAATTATTGATTTAGCAGGAGTTACATATCGATGCATGTAGAGAGTAAATCACGATCATTGGGAAACCTTGTTGGATGAGCTGTTTAAAATGTTCATATAGTCTAAAAAATCTGACACAATTTTGACAAAATAGCTAAAAAAAACATTTATGCTTTAGAATCAGTTGAATCAGTTCTTCTGGACTGAACCTGTTTATTTAATTATCTACAACATTGATCATTGTAATTATTTATAACTTATACTCAGAAACACACTTAAAAATGGCAAAAATATTCCTTTACCTGGATGTAACACCCTTTAGCTTTTGCTACAATTCACTGTCAGCTGCTTACTGGATGTTGAGCACTACTAAGGATACTAGAATTGCCCTTAAATGACAAACACTAATAGACTTCCTGTTTGTGAATCCAAGTAAATCCAGTAAACACTGACCAAACACAAAAAGGAGTGGTACTGCAGTGTTTTCCAACCCAGCTCTTCAGGGGCACTATCTTCCATGTTTTACACATTTTTATGCTTCAACACATCTCATTTGGGTTTTGCAGAACTTAGAGACATGCTGAACAGGTGATTTGAGCATTCAATCAAGTGCACTGGGGAAGGGAAACAACTAAAACCTGCAGGGTAGTGGCCCTCAAGGACTAGGATTAGACACTACGGGTCTAACTAAATTGCAGGGATTTTGTTAAGGAATGAGAAACATTAATGTAGCTACTGTTTCCCTAGTTGTGGTAGATTCTGCATGCCTATTACAGTCATTAACCTTAGCAAGGGAAAAACTGTTTTAGTGCCAGAATGTAGGATTGTAATTTTGGTTATCAAATTAAGCTCAGAGCCAGAGTCATATCATTCCACAAAAGTAGCAGGATGGTGTTTAGTCCATGATGCCACACATAATTAGCAGTGATGATGTTGGCCTTTGATGAGGCCTGATGAGATGTAGTGAAATCTTTCATGCATTATAATTTTTGTGGTGAGCAACAGCGTAGGCGTTGAGAGAATTAACTCCATGAATATAAATGTTGGGTGAGCATCATGAGAGTAAATGTGCTTACTCCATTGATTACATCTTCCATCAGTCACCAAGCAGCATGACCCCCCCCCCAACACACACACAGCTACACGTTCACCATTCCCTCTTCTCACTTCTGTTTGTTTCCCCTTTCTCTATCACACTCACACAACCTTACTTGTCTCTGTCAAAGCGGGCTCAGTGGAGTGGTTAAATTGTCCATAGCGCGTAAATGCTCGTTTATAAAAGCTGACAGACGTGGCAGTCGTTTGCTGAAATTAATTACCCCTTGGAGCCATAGAAAGTGCGGGTTCTTGTCAGTCAGAGATGGTCCATCACCTCACAGGCCCAGTACCTGCAGAGAGCGCAAAAAAAGAGTTGATGTATGAGAACAGAAACGTGATTATTGCAGCAAGGACTTTGATTTAAAACACGGGTGTGAACACAAATTAGAAAAGATTTACTATTTGGTGATTGTGCTTTTTTTATGACACTATTAAAACCTGATGGCACCAACTGTACCCACGTTTCTAGGAAGCAACACAAGTCCTAACTCATAAAACAGTCTTCAGACAAACAAAACAATCAAGCTAGCACAGTTTTAGTAGTGAATTACAGCTCCTTTCACATATTATCCTTGAGCACATGATACGTGGGGAGCTTTGAGTCGATGCAGCCCAGAAAGATATAATGTGATACAGACCATGATGACATCAAACTAATAAGAATGTATCCATCTTCAGCAGGAGTAAGTTAATGAACTTCAGCAGTATCTGATGCAACACTTTTCTAACATTAATAAAAGCTTCATCTCCTGTCTGATTTGCATAATTGTTCAAATGAACCCAGTGACGCAGAGTTCTTTTCTCTGTTTTAATAAAGTGAAGATTTGAGTTGAAGTGAGCTGTTAGAGGAGATGTTGGGAGGGGTGGAGGAGGAGGCAGGGTGGAGTAGAGGAGAGGATGGGAGGAGTGGGATTTGCAAAGAGCCTAAGGTGATTTGTCTCCAGTTTGATTCGGTCGTGTAATGAAGCGCACACTGTTGTACAAGGGCTTATTGGTTTGAAGTGATATTTTGTGTGGGCTCATGGCAAATCAGATACTTGGAGTTTCAACTGTAACTTAGTACGTCTCATGTAACATCTGTCTGTCTGACTGAGACAGCTTGTTCTGTCTGCCTTCTATGTATTCACTGTGTTGTCCATCGCAAATTATTTTAATTTGAGGCCCCTTGTGATGCATGACAAGATTTGGTGACATATCTTTCAGAATTGTTCTTTAGAATGTTTCTGATCCCATGTCACATAGGTCCACAAATAAAACCCTCCAGCTGAGACAAATGTTTATGAGAAGCACTCTTGCTAGAGGTTTCCTTCAATTTTCTCTAAAGCAAAAAGATTCTGCTGCTCAGATTTGTCTCAATCCCTGGGATTTTTATGTCCGACATGTCTTTCTATTAAATAAAAAAAAAACAAGACAGATTGTTCTGTCTCCTCTATTATCTTTGTCACGACCCCACTTACACCTGACAATATCTACACATTTTAAATGGTTTATGAGTGGGTTGCATATGTCATCACCCCTGAATTCTATGGCTGTATACAAAGGTAAGACCCAGATCGATGGAGGCAGTACTTGAAAGCACATAAGAACTGATTTATTAACAAAGAAAAAGGTTAGAGTCCATGCAGCAATAACAAAATACAACATTAAGCACAACAAGCAAAGACAGCTCAGCACAGTAAAACAAACCAAACCGAATATGACACTGAGTTTAAGGAAACTTAGGAAGGAGTGATTGCTGCCTAAAAACAGGTGGGCTGATTAACAGGAACTAAGGAAGAGAAAACTGAATTTCTGCACACTAAAATATTACAACTACATACACTGACTGCAACTAATTACAATTGCAGAGAACAAACTCAGTAACCCAACAACATGACACAGACAATTACTGAGATTTGGTATTAAGTTGTTTCAATCAGCACCATCTAAAACTGTTCCTTATGTTCAGAATTATGTTTTTATGCACAAAAAATGTGCATTTTATGCACAAAGTACCCCCCCCCCCTCCCACACATACACACACACACACACACAATATCCAGTTAAGATAACCATATCACAATCATAACTTCACATTTTCTCTAATTAACCTTTATCTCTGTCAATTTTACACTGAGTAGAAATTTTAGAATTAGAAAACTTTGACCCAAAAGAACTTCCTTCTCTTCATGATGATGTTCTTATGATGAAGAATTTCAGCAAAAAATGGCTTCAGGCTGCAGGATGAGGAAGTGAAGACCTGAATGCAATTAAGTAGACAGGATGGCAGTTTAACAGAGCTTGTTGAAACAAAGATTTACCTAAACAAACTGGCAGTTGGATGCATTCTACAAGGTGGGTGGGGAGAGAGAGACACTCAGGACAGGTGCTGCAAATGAGACTAATCAACACAGTGACTGCGTTTACATGCAGCCAATAACCCTTTTAAAATCTGAATATTCACAATAACCCGGTTCCGCACGGCCATGTAAGCACCGGCAAAAACCCGAAAATGCTCATAACCGGGTTTTTAAAACTGGGATTTTATCCCTGGGGTAACCCTTTCCTAACCCAAATATTTAGTCATGTAAACGCGTATCGGCATAACCCCATCAAAACGTGTGTTCTGTGCATGCTCTATTCGCAAGGAATCTGGGTCTTTTGCTGTTGTTGTTTTTGGATACAGGAAGAAGAATCGGAAATGACGCATATTGTGTCTCAAAGTAGTCCATACGTCATCACACTACCTCAACATCCGCGTTTAAATCGGGTTATTACAGTTTCATGTATACAGGGGTAACTCTCTCTACTTATGCATGTAAACAGGTTATTCTGAACATTTTAGAAACCCGAATACTGATATTAACCCAATCATAACCCGAATATTGGCTGCATGTAAACGTAATCACTGATTGTTGGAGTAAGAGGAAACAACTGACAGAAAGTGGTGAAAACGGATCACAAACACAACATGTAAAAACTGAAAGATGACGATTAGTAAAACTCTAAATCACTCTGTTAAGTGTCCTATCACTCTTTTCTTAGATTAGATTAGATTAGATTAGATTAGATTAGATTAGATTATGCTGTTCTTGGTTCATATTCATAATGTTACAAAAACATATTTGATTTGAAATTGATGATGGGATACAGCAATACAAATGTTACATTGTGAAGGTGTTTGGGGCTTTTGGATCAGTGATGTTGTTTCTTGTTACATCAAAAATAAATGTAGGAATGAGAAATGTTTGGTGTGTTTGTGTAGATTTATCATGTTGAGTGACCATGTAGAAAGGGTTACGAAAAATCAAGTGGATTTAACCAACCACCAGTCAGCCCCACGGGCACTAGAGTGCTGTGGGTCCACAGTGGGTCCAAGTGTCGGGAACCACAGCAGCTCCAAGCAGACCAGCACCAAACAGTGGGCACAAAATGTAGTTACAGGACCAATGCAGAGGGGGTGTCCATATGAGAGCAGAAAGACTCTCACCTCCAGCAACAGGGCACCCAAAGAGATACACACACCACGGAGCCCCAGGGCTCAGCAAGCCACCCTTGACCCCTGTATAAAAATCAAGCCAGGTCACCCTCAGTGCAGTGGGCATAGACCCGCAGCCCTGCTACAACACTCCACATAATGGTGAGTTAGAGGGAAGGTCTTGAGCCCCTCACAGTGGTAGGCCAGGGAGGAAATCCAGGCAGGAGTTCCACTCACCGTAAGACCAACCCCCAAGGCTACAGGTAGTCTAAGCATCCAAGACCCCAAGCCACTGGCCAGAAGCCTGCAACACCCCAACAACAGGGCCCCCACACAGTCGGCACCACATCTATATCAGGGCAGCCAGCAGCAGAGACAGTGCCCAGCCCTCAACCACATATGGCCAGCATTGGACCAACAGCACAGGCAGCAAGACAGGACTAGGACCAAAATTTGTGGACAGAAGGGATGCAGCCAGACTCTCTGGTGTTATATGAGTATATGAGCACACTTGTAGTGAAGAGGGACAGTCAGTTTTATGTCCATAGACTGGATGGCTCTGAATTATCTGTGCTTCCATGAAAATTAGAGGTTATTTTATTCACACAGTCCTTTTGCAGAGTTTGTTTCTATAGAGCAGCACCTAAAACCAGTCTGGGGTGATTATAGATCCTGATTTTGAATTTAACCAAAAATCAGCTCGAGAAAAGCTTCTTTCAGTTGAGGGAAATAAAAAAACATAAGCCAGTTCTATCAAGACAAGACCTGAAGATAATAGTACACGCTTTTATCACAGCTCGTCTCAACTACAGGGCACTTTATGCTGGGGTCAAGCCTCCCTCTCGTGCCTCCAGCTTGTTTAAAATGCTACTGCATGTCTTTTAACTAGAACACACAGGTGTGAGCACATATCAAAAAACCTGCCCTCTCCTTACTGACCCCCCGTGTGCCACAGAATTGATTTAAAAATCCTCCTTTTGGCTAATAAATGCTCAGTGGTCTTGCTCCTCAGTACTTCTCTGACCTGCGTCAACCTTTTGTTCCTTTGAGGACCTTCAGATCAGTGGACCAGCTGCTTTTGGTTGTACCACAAACTAGGCTGAAGCTCAGAGGAGATCAGTCTATTTTAGTCATGACTCCCAAACTGTGGAACAAGTTGTCTTTTAATACTTTTGACCGGCATCTTCACTTCCTGTTTTTAAACTTTTTTTTACAAATTCTTGCTTTCCCAGTGACCTTCTGCACAATGTGAGCTGACATTTCTGTTTGTCTTTTCTTCTTATTCATTTGCTTTTGTTTTTTTTGTTTTTTTCACTGCCACTTGTCTTTAAGCCTTTATATATTTTGTTGCTGTACTATAACAGCCATTTAACTTGTTTTTAAAATGTGATACACGAATAAATTGGACTTCAACCTGATAACAATTTGCTAGCTGATAACTCTCTAGTTGCTGGAAAGGTTCCAACATACAATTTTGTAAAAAATCCTCGGTGAGTTTGTGGTTGCACGTCTAAGCAACTGGCTTTGGTTCAAACCAGCTCAGCTCTGTTTCTGTGCATTCGGATTAATTCAGCTGCTCCAGCCCTCCGCGTCAATCATTCTTTCCTGGCCACGCACACGAGTCTCTTAGAACAGAAAAACACAGCTCATACTTGCTATGAAACCTAATTTAATATAGTTGATTGTTGCTTCAGTTATTCATGTTTGGCTTTGGGATTAATTACACATTTTTCTGTGATTTCACAAACTCAGAAAGCAGATTTATTTGTGCTTTTCTTGGACTTGAGGAAACCTCTATCTGTTTACTCTACATTTCGTGTTGTGCCAATCCCTGTGTTTGTATTTCACAAGACTCACAGAGAGACAAACTCCCTCATGCTGTGTGTGGCAATTGGCTGTAATAGTCCATTTACCACAGAAAATCTGCTGTGTGCAAAGACCACAGTGTGTGTGTGTGTGTGTTGATATCTTAGCCAGTATTTTTCCTAAAAACCATGCAGCTACTGTAGAAGAAGACATGGTTGTTCTAACCTCTAATGTTTTTCCGGCTGTATCTGAGCTAAGATGTGAGCCATTTTTTTCTGCTCCTGTGTTTGTTGTACATCTGGTGGTCAGTGATCAGAGGAACACATTCCTAAGACGCAGCATGGCCTTTCCTGCTCCATTTGAATCCTGCTTTGATGACTGCGAGCCTCACAAACACACAGTGTCAATGGAAAAGCTTTGATATTTTGCTCCAGCTGTCAGGTTTTTGTCTGCTCTTTGTCAAACACTGGACTTTAAAAAAATCTGTCTTCCCGCGAAGAGAGTATTTTTTTTGTGCAGAAAGGCAGTTGCAGCTGACACTCGCTTGCTCTGTGGAAACTAAAAAGCAATTAGCTCACTTTTAATACATAATGACTGGGCTTTAAGTCTATTTGATATTAAAATTAAAGCAATTATGCATTGTGCATGTACCGCCATCAGTATGGCTGTTCTGTCAAATGGTAATAAGAAGGCTTTACTGTGGTGGCATACAGACTGAGATGTAAAGATTGTGCTTCACACATTATGGCTCTATTAAGCAGCTAAAAAGAGTCAATTTTCTCTCTTTGTCTGGGCAAACGTAGCTGTCAGGAAATAAAGTTGAGTTTCTTATAAATACATTTTCTCATGCTCTGCTCATCTTACATATTTATTTGCATTAACTTAGTTTTTATTTCAATTTATTTTGTTGGGGGATGTGTGTGTGTGTGTGTGTGTGTGTGAAAAAAGGATGAAAAAATGTCATGTCAAATCATGGTTTGATATTAGCAAATTTGCTGTACTCAGATTGGCTAACAAACTAGCCTATGAGAGCACAGCTTCCTGTTTCTTTCCCCGCTGCACATGGCAACAGCACACCGAGCATCTTCGGGTTTGATACGTCTTATGGTACAGCTTTTAGCCAGCAGCATGCTAGCTGTGGTTAAAAATCCTAAATCATCGCAATGACTGCAGGTATGACCCTCACCCCTGCTTTCCACTGGACACTTGCAATGTTTTTCACTTCCTACCGGTATCGCTTCACACGCGTAAATCCCTCACGTAGAGTTACATCCAGCCGGTCCTGGAAGACCCCGAAATCTCATGAGAATAGTGAAAACGCGCCTGATTTCTTCAGTACACACCACAACAAGCAGAGAGAAAGACGACAGCATGCATCCAGAAGTAACCCTTCACAGGTACTGTATTTTCTCATAGTCTTGCAAACGGAAATCCGGAACTTGTCCTTTTATCTTGAAACTTCTGGGTACGAACGCCTGATTTCCTGTCTGGTTCAAACTAAACTGCTGAACTTGACGTGTTTTAGAAGCGTACCGTGTAAAAAAACTGCTGGGTAATGCTAGCGACACTGCGCTTCTGGGATGTGTCTCATGCGCGCTGCTGCTTCGCGCAGTGGAAACAGTCTTATTGACTTTAATGGCGGCTATCAACAGCGTATTATGCGTTACTAATGTTGCGTGCTGCTCACGCGTCCAATGGAAAGCAGGGGTCAGCGGTAGACATGAGCTCCACCTGAGAGTGGGAGCAACAGAGCAGCAATCCCAGCCTCCAGATTCACCTGCAATGGAGAAATACAGCTGGAAAAAACAAATGGGAGAAGAGGAGAAGAAAGACATGAACATGAACAATAACATTTATTTATCTCATAAAGTAATTTATTTGATCATGTAGGGTTAAACGTAGCAGCTTTAATACAAGTTTTTTTGTTTTTCCCACAAAAAATTGTCCTGTAACAAATCAAAATTTATAAAAAAAAAAATGAGTAGATCGGATTTGAATACAGAATATGATTGGGTTATGATCGCTTTGCTCCCTAAAACTCATTTAGTTTGAACTGTATGAATTCACACAAGTTTTTCAGATCACATCTTTTTTTGTCTTTACTTTCAGGATTTACATCTAGAAACTAGATGCTCAAATGCCAGTTGAGGTTTTGAGCAGGAAACATTTTCCTTGTAATATATTTAATCTGTTTATTCCAGTTTTTGGTTCAAACTAACATGTTCAGATTAAAGAATAGATTATTATTATATTATTATATTATTATATAATTCTGTGCAGGAATTCAAGGTTCCCAGAAGATGAACATTTTTCTAATGCAGGTGAAAAATCTGAACTTTAGAAATAATTTTTTTATGACATCAGATACTTTTAAGGCTCAGTGAGCCATACTTTTATCTTTCAACGCACTTCCCACTTAACGGTTTATACCTGGGGAAAGGAGGAATACCAAAGTCGAGTATGAAACCATTTAGATGAGCTCGATTTCTAACAGCTGTGCTCGGTCTTCAGTGTTAATTTGAAAATGCCTGCATGCCAAAAAACACAAACTCAGATGGTTAACACAGTAATGATTATACAGGCTTAATGGCAGCATGTTGTGCTTTCATGTTGAGCATTTTGGCATTTTAGCTCAGAGAAGAACTGTGTTTAAATACAGCCTCAAGGAACATCAAGCGTGCATCATTTCTCTGTTTACTTTCCGTTAATTGCAGGTGGTGTTTCTATAATCTGAGACAGAGTTTTATTTGTTGAGTGTTTGAACTGATGCCTAAACATTACTGTGGGAAGTGTGGCGCTAGGATATTATGACTTAACTCAACCTCCCCATAATCAGCAAACATATTTTTTGATAAAGTGAGCAATAAAACATTGTTAGCTGTAGCACTATTAAAACTGAGGGAAGCAGTTGAAATAACAGCTGAAAGTGAACCTTAGCTCACTTTCCTGTTTAGGTACGAGCTGATGTTAGCGTTTTGTGCATTAGCTGCTACAGGAAGTTAGAAGAGTCCTGATTTCCTGGTAAAGCAATAGCATTTGGAATATGATCAGATAATTAAAATTTGTCAAAAGGTTAAAAAGATAATTTAAAGGTGCCCTGTCATAAAAAAAAAATAAAAACAGACAAAAACATGTGTTTTTCTGAGTTATATGTGAAAATGACACAATCCCTTCTCTTTCTATTTTTCACCTAAAAAAGGCAGGTGCAGGAATCAGGAATCTGTTTGAAAATCCTATCATTGTGATGTCACACTGATTTTGCTCATTAGTATTCATCGGCACACACAGTTGAGACCCTGCCTGCAAAGTTAGCTCAGCTGATCAGTATCGAACATGGCCGACTGTCAGCCTTGTTGTACTATGCTCAGGACTTACACAATGCACATATTGCAAAAAATCCCGATTTGTGGGCCAAATGGCTTCAGTTTATTTTAGAAGAGTCTGGGGCGGGGCTCTGCCGTTCTGCAATTATTCCTTATAAAATGCTGGGGTCTTATCCACAGGCACCTCCTCCCACTCGTAATCCCCATCCGCAGGGGTCTTTGTTTTGAAATTAAACTTGGTCCTGTTCAGAGATCTCCCGTAACTTGGCTTTATGTAGGATGTTATTATGTATGTTACTTGGACAGTCTAGCGCTGTTGGACATGCGCAGTGTGGGAGGATACAGGAAGCTGTGCTCTCATAGGCTAGCTGTTAGCCAATCTGAGTCCAGTGAATTAGTATAATAAATATTAATAAGTACAGACCCAAATCAAGGTCAATTTTCAAGCAGTCAGATTACTCTGAGCTTGAACAGCTGGAAATTAGTTTTCCTAATGTTTTTTAGGTATAAAATATTTCAGATTATAGGCTAATATTTCAGAAATAAGCATAAACTCATGAAATTTGTAAGACACCTTTAAAGAAAACAAAAAACAACAAAAAAGGAACTCTGTCCTCATGGAGTAATGTTCCACATAAAGAAGACATGTCAAGAAAAAAGAAAACAACTATTATGAATGTTGTTCATTGTGTTTATAGATTTGTGAAATTTGGAGGAGAATCTGTATTAATTTACTGTGACATTTAAGTACACAGTGTATTAAGTGGCTTTGCAAGTTTATTTTCCATCTTTATCTTCATCAAACAGGCTTAATGCAACTGTTCAAACAAAAAACATCATCAATCCTCGTGTCTGGCAACGTTTGAGATGTCTCAATTAGACATGTGATAACTGCACCTCTGAATTATTGTTTACTAATTATTTGACAATGCGTTTGACATTTACAGAAGAAATCACACTGATACATTTCAAATTTCAGTTTATCATTTGATGCATCTCACTGTGGTGCTTGTTTAATATCACTAAATTTAAGGCAATATATGTCAATTAAATTAAATTAAAACAGACATTTCATTTATGTTTATTCTAGAAATAAAAAGATATTAATTTCTCTAATGTTGAGCCCATATTTGGAAGATTTCTCTCTGCTCCCCTCATGCTTCTTTGTTTTTTTGCAAAGCTCTTAAACTCTTTATGAATAATTATTGTTTATGGCTCCACAAGTTTATTGGGATTGCCTGAAACTGGCCAACATGCCAGTAGCTACAATCCTTTTCACAGCGTATGATTTCCACATATAATAAATAGTCATAATAAAGAGTCACGTGTGTATTTGTGTTCTGAGCAAGTTCCTTTCCAGCACTATTCTGCTGTCTTACAGAAGTTATTGTGCGTAACGGCTAAACTAATTTAGAAGCGCACAGCTAGCTTTATAAAAAATATTTTAAAACATTCAAGTGAACATTGTGGTGCTTGGCAAATAAGTAACTGTTGCTGTTGATATATTAAATGAAAACCCAATACAAGACAAGACAATTAAAACAATTTGTAGTTTTAACCCCCAGAATACAACATGTATCTGTTATATAATATTACATCATATATGTCAATGTGTCCCACAGCATATAACGTTAATAATAATATATATTTCAAAATTATTTTTAGGGAAAAAAAACAAGCCTTCAAAAACACTTGGAGGAACTAGTTTTTGGCCCTTCTGTACTGGCTTTGTGTTTTTATATGAAACTTTATGAAGCTATCACAAATTCCTGCTCTCTTTTATTGTACGTTTTCCTGTCAGCCAGACAACATTCAGGCTTTTAAAAGAACTCAAACATAATTTTTTACTTTGGACTGATTCCTTAACACTGATGTACTTTGTTTTATTTTTTGCACACCGTCTGGAGCACAAACGTCCAAAGATTTGAGTGCCGAAGCTTCAGTGATCAATAAAAACCTTGTGGTGTGCACAAGAAAGAAAAAAAACACAAAAACAAAAGTAAATTGTGACAAAAAGAATGTGATTTTGTCTGAAAAAGAAAAAACAACATTTCTGACAGGCACTCAGACATTTCTGCACTGACCCCTGCTTAGAGTTGTGTAGCTGACCCCAAGAAACAAAAGTAACATCTTAGAGAAGGGTTTGTGTTCACATTCTAGTTGAACCCCTCTTTCACTGCAGTGATCTTGTATCTTTTACACACACACACACACACACAAGTGTGTTTTGGTATCCTTATGGGGACCGTCCATTGACTTCCATTGATTTTAGTAACTAGATTTATACCTAACCCAAACCCTTTTCCTAACCTTAACCATTACTGATCTATAACTAACCCTAAGACTAACTAAAACTCTATTCACACCATACCTATAAACCTAACCCCTAACCCTAAAAAGGGGAGTCCCCCTCATGGGGACCAGGCTTCGGTCCCCACAAGAACCCTCGGACCCCAGAAAGATAGTAAAAGTCAGGAAACGGGTCCCCAGGAGGTCAGATATACAAACCCACACACACACACACACACACACGCACACACACACACACACACACACACACACAGATCTGTGGCTGCAGTCTGTGAGGGCAGAGCAGACTTTTCATGCATGGCTCACTGTGCTTATGTAAGAGCATTACTTAAACCTGGTTACATCATGTATCAGGCAGCACTGTGTCAGTGGGTCACTGTGCCACACACCCTGTCTAACTTTATACACCTTCCATATCGGGCTCTTAATTAAGTGTACATCGTTGTTACCATTTCTGGAACTCAAGTAAGTAAGTCCCAAATGCACAGATATGAAAACTGAGATTATTAAAGCACTGTGCAAAGAAACTCTTCATGTGTCGTCTCCTTGTGCTGTTGCACAGCTCCGACTCTTCCTTCATCCTCCCACATCTGCATTATCAGCCCATTTCTGTCTTTCTCTGCTTCTCTTGAGAGGAAACAGGCACACACAAACTTGACGGAGGGCAGAACCAACCACTCCCACCGTTCTATAGTCCCATGACAAACAGAGAGAGAAAGAGACATAAAGAGGAAAAGAAGAGAGGGATTGTGGGAGGGGCGTAGCGGCGCTGAAGCCGAGCCCCTGTATGCCTCAGCACACATAGTGGAGCAGACACCGACAGCCACACAAACACACTTCCCTCCTCTACATGCACAGTCACACACACACATGCACACACTCCATCAGCAGCACCTCCACTACGCTCACACATGCACACACACGGTGACTGCTGCCAGGCTCAGTGGGAAACAAGCCATCAGAGAGAGAGAGCTTGAGAAGAAAGAGAGGGAACGCCAAGGGGAAGAAAAAGAGAGCAGAGTTGGAGGGGCACCTTGTGGATCAGAAGGGATTTTCCTCTCTCTGAGTGTACATCTGGATAAGGCTATCAGCTCCTTCTTCGACAAGAGGAGTTTACACCGAGCCTCTTTTTTCCCTTCGTTCATCCTCCACGCCAGGATCCAGCGATATCTACCCATCTATCCCCGGAGCTTAACAAAAGCAGGAGGGAGTAAGAGGGAAAAAAAACTGTCACAGCTTTAGCTCCAGACCACCCTCTCTCCTCTTCCTCCTCCTGTTCTCTCTCCAGCTCCTCATCCATGTGTGAGTTCATCGCTGATTTCACTGTCTTTGGAGGATAGAGCAGAGGACAGTGTGTGTTCTTCAGGATACAGCTGGGCTCCCGCTGGGATCAGAGTCTCGTCTGGTTTGACAGAGGAAACTGGGAAACATCTATACAGACAGACAGAAAGAACAAGAGAGACACTGGAAATCAAACTGAGGGGCATGTTAAGGACATCAGAGAAGAAGTCGGAAATCTAGACAGAAGAGTGCAAAGAACCGGCAAGCGACACGCAGTCATTCGTTACCCATCCTCCTCCTCTTACCTCTCCTCTTACCTTCTCTTAGTCATGCTCTTCAATTACTCTTTATAGTCTTATTATTGCTACTATCTTTCCCCATTTCCTCTCCTTACTTCTCATCTGTCTTCTGCTGCTTCGGCTTCTCGTTCCAGACCTGCTGGAGGACACGTTTATAGACGTTTCCTGCAGGTTCCAATACAAACAGAGACTAATTTCATATGCACTCATGTCCCACTGTCAATCCTCTCGCCTGTCCGCCTAACACTTACAACAGTGAAGACAGCAGCGTTCTTCCTGCGTCCAACACATTTGGAAACTGTCTTATCAGAGGGATCCAGTCCAGCAGCTGGAAAGGATCAGGACCCTCCTGTGTGCTTCTACTTCTAGCCTCCCGGACCTTCAGTCGGATTCTAGCTACATGGGAAAACGTTTGGAGCAGCAGCCAATGTACCCCCACTACACCTATTACTACCCCCACTATCTCCAGACTAAGGTAGGACCAAAGTTGACCTATTTTAACCCTCTGCATGAAACAAGAAAGTGTATCAGTGCTGCAAATGCATTTTTGTTGTTTTTACCCTGCGAGTGGCGTAAATTTCTTTTTGCTATTCCTTTCAAATCATTTTATCTACCTGCTGCCTCTTCAAATCTCAAGCTCACTCAGAATCAAATCTAAACAAAAATCAAGTTTTCTAGTGATCATTATGCTCAGTTTGGTAAATCCCACTTTATTTTGGTGTTTCTTGAAACGTGAGCAGTGTCTTCTGAAGGGTCTAATTGAAGCAGGATGGAGGAAAAGAACATCCTGATCTGTGTTTCAGAGAGTAAAAAGGCCAAAATTCACCACTTTATGTCCTCAAGCCATCAAGATAAATACAGGAAGTGTTGTGTAACATAATGTTCCCTGTTCTTCATGTGTCTTCTAACAGTTAGAACACTGATGCTCAGCTAGATTTTTTTTTCTTAGTCCATCCGTCAGGGTTCATGACCCTGTCCTTCCCTCTCTGACCCCACCAGCTCCCACCAGCTATAAGTTCAAGTTCAGGGCAAGAGGCCTCCACTTCCCTCCTTCCTTTATCCTCCCTCTCTTTTTTTTGTCCGTTTTCCCATGCTGTCACCCCCTTTCAGCACCTCCCTTCACGGACCATCCCTCCCCATCCCACATGATGGCATGTTGCAGAAATGATTGATGGAACCTAATATTCCTCTCATCTTACCAAGAATGGCAAAATCTGAGCTCCATTTTTTTCGTGATTATTTTTTCTAATTTATCCCATTTTTCTCTCGCTCAAACATAAAATGCATACAAAGTCTATCCTGATAAATTCATTTAACAAAAGCTCACACACTGACACAAACTGATTCTTCCACCACCAAGAGGCAGAAAATGGATTATGAAAGGCCTGATCGATTGCTCCTGCATCATATCACCCGCCATTCCCTTTGTCTGCTGTGATTCATCTGTTTTTATTTTTGCGCTCATGTGCGATAGTAAATGTGAGGAGTTGGCAGTTTTGCTGCAATATTCAGTCAATGTGTATGTGTCATTGGGTAAGAGGGATGGAGATAGAAGGAAAAGAAAGCCGGTGTGGGAGTCGGAGGCTGTGAGAACACACAGATTATGTTATTGAGTGGACACAGTGTGAGAAGAGCAGGTAAGAAAATTATTGGAACTCCTAAAAATATGCGGAACTGTGAACGAAACTATTTAAAGCAACCAATTTATGCAGTGACAGGGATAATATTAGGAATACTATTCTCATCTCCATTTTTTCTTATTATCAAACTGATTTAAACATAAATAGGTGGTAAAATTGCATAATGAGGATTTTTATCCACAATTTGAATATAAAACACTAATCCAGCTTTAAAATTAATTTCATTCACTGACACAAGTTTTCAGCGGAAGTTTAGAAAAGTAATTAAATATTCCAAAGTAACTGCAGGATACAGTACAATCACATTAGCATTTTGTATTCGAGGCACATCAGCATTATCCTCTCATTTGCTGCACCCAGGCTGTTACGTATTCACATAAAATATGTCTGGTGTTCTATAGAATATGATTTACAGGCTGCAAACAGTTTAACATGCATCTGTGACTTAGTTGCAATATCATCAATGAAAAGCATCGAGATTTTCTGTTTGCTCATGTGGAAGGAAAAAAGCATGAACATCACTGAAAACACAAGTTGTTCATTTAAAAGAAACATATTTGATCCTTTAAATGTTTATATCACAGTATTGCACATAATAAATCTGACTTTTGTTGAATCTAAATTAAAATCTTATACCTTTTAGTTTTTCATACACAACAACTGACTCCATCTGTTTGTGAATTGTAAATTTATTGCATGAGATATTAAACCAGCTGCACCTGGAAGTTGGATTACCTTCAGAGTTTGATGTGAGTCTGTCACCGAGTTTTATGTGTACAGATGTCTCTATCTCACTCTGCTCTCTCTTGTTCCATGATTTATTTCTATCAGTTCAAGGTCATCTAATTTATCACAAGTATCTGCAACAGGCATCTGGCCCAGACCATCACTTCATTTCTTACACTCCATCCAACCCTCAATCCGCTTCTCATCCCACCAGCTCCCTCTCTCTCTGCTGTCAAGGTCAAATCAAATTGGATCCTTCCAACAAGCCTCGACTGCTCTGTGCGTGTCTGTCTGCGTGTGTGTGTGTGTATGTGTGTGTGTGTGTGTTTGGTGGAAATGCATTTACAGACAAATAAAACTTGCATCTGTGTGTCGCTTGGTGGCCGTGACTGTACATGAAACAGCAACTTTGTCTGACAAATTCATGTGTGAGACTGAATTTATTCCCTCACTTCTCCAAGGATAAAGTGCAGGTGTGTGTAGTGTGAGTTGTCCAGATCCGAGAGGATCATGGCTTTGTGTGTGTGTTTATCAAAGGTCCCTTTAGAATAGAAAAATCTTGCATATACATATTGACAATAGATAAAGCTATGTGTTTGAGTGCAAGTTTAGCTAATATTTAGTGTTTTGATACAATTAACAAAAACAGATCAAAAATGAAATGCCAAGCATTTGATGATGGACTGAATGTCATTCACCTTCTTTCATGCAACAGGTGTGAACTAAGGATGTCTTACCCTGACATCTAGTTAGTAGCTAGTAGATGTGTGTGCACCGCTTCACCATCTTGCTTGCAGTTAATGTTTGTCGGACCAGCTCTCATAGTAACAGTTATGTGATTGAACAGTGGCTGTTTTGGGGGTGGGGCCAGCGAACGGTTAATTGGGCTTATGCAAAAAAAAGGTGGTAGATCCATTTCTGAGGGATTCATAAAATCCATCCAATGGTCCGTTTAGCTAACAGACAGATTTGACCTCAACAAGTTTTAAACAAAGATTCTGTAATCAGTCAGCCCTCTGAGCTTGTGTTGGAGATGACTTCCAGACGCTAAAATAACAAACTGTAGCTAAATATCTGCATAACTGATGGAGTTCAAACAATTTTTTGTGTTTGTAAATATTTGTTGCTGTGGTGGCCATCTTCAAACTGTTTAACTCTAAAAGTTAATTACTTGTTGATGTACATACAATGATTATTTTCTCATGGGTTCATTAAAATCTGTCAGGTGAAACAAAGACATAATTTAATGAAAAGGCAGTAACCTGCTGTTTGCCTTTTAGCAGTGAGGAAACAATTTAAAGGGACTTATACTGTGTTGTCTTTCTCCAGCCTGTTCTATTACTTTACACATTTCTGTCCTTTCTTTTGCCTACTGATCTGTTTGACCTCTTATTAAACCCGGTTCCAGAGGGTGGAGGGTCTCCTTCTGAATAAATAAAGCTGAAGTTTAGGTGTGGACTGCCTTTACTGCTTTACGATCATTAAACAGATGTACAATCTCCCACTCGGACACAGAACACACTACCTTCACACGAAAGCTTTTAGAAAAGGACTAGTTTAAACTAATAATGATAAGCCAGCCAGATGACAGAGAGTGTGTGTAAAAGGGTGGCTAAACACAAGTTTGCTCTTGCTGTGCCTCCATAATGGGCTATAGGTTCGGTTAGTGTACATTAGCAGGGAGTGGGAAGAAACAGCATGTCCTCTTATGTGAGCATAATGTCTCTTAATCATGACTATAAGAGGGTAGGAGGGGATCAGTGGAGAGCTGAAGCTCATTTGCTGCTGTGTCATTTGTTGAAATCTACTCAAGAGGGACGAGAGGAATTTAGGATTTTCCCATCTTCTTCAAGAGCTGCTTTCAGTTGGATTATTCCTGGTGTTTGCTCTCCTGTTTATCAATCTTAAAAACCTATTGAATACAAACAACAATTGAAGACATTCAGACTGGGAATTAGCATCTTGGAGCCGATGAAAATGCAAAACAAAAACATTGTGGCTTGTTTATGTTCCTGTAATTTGTTTGTGTGTCATTTTGTGGTTGTGGTGAAATGTGTTAGTACTGCAAATGTTAAAGGAGCAATGATCATATCTGATACCCTGAAGTTTTATAAAGTTACATCATTTATTGTAGATATGACTTTTGGTTTTGAGACGAAAAAAAGGTCTCCTGGCACTACCATACTGATGTTCAACCTGCTGGAAACCTATTATATCTATTTAGTTTGGACATACTGTAGATTGTATTTTTTTTTTTGCACATTAAAGGGATGATTCAGATCTTTTAACGTAGGTGTCTGGGGACAGGTTATAAACAATTGTTATCTTATCTGTTGTCGATAGCTTGTCATGATTACCATATATACCCGCGTATAAGTCGGTTTTTTGAGGAGTAAATTTCAGGTCTGAAGAGGGTGTTCCGACTTATACGCGAGACATCGGGAAGAAGTAGTTTTTTTTTCAGAGGAAAATGTCGACAGCTTGGGGACTGGAGCAAGTACTCGGACAAGGGAACAATGTTCCTTATCAGCATGGATTATCAAAGACACGTTATATCAAAAGATAAATATATTGTTATATATTGTTACAGCCCAGGCTCGAAATGAGCTGCAACAAAGGTAAATTAAAAAGGTAAAAAAATGGCGAACGAACTAAGGATGCATGTGGAGAGAAACAGCTCCACAGAATTTATTAAATAACACAACTCTCAACGTAGCTGAAACTTGCGCTCCCTCTCTCGCTCCTCGACCTGAAGACGTGCCAGACGCAACTTCATTCTGGCGTCTAATCTAGAGGAGGGAGTGGACTCCACAGAAAAAGCGTCAAACCCTGGTAACGTGACTGATTTCCCCTTGTCTTTAGTGACAGGTGTGATCAATTTCTGCGACACACCTCCCTCACGCTGCAGAACAGCCTTACCTGTGGAAACACCCGATGCTTCACCTGTAAGCGCAGCTGCTACTGATACTAAGCGATATGAACCAGCGTAAAAAAAATAAATATATATTCCTGACACAAACTGATTCTGACACTGACTTATACGCGGGTCAGTGCTAAATTCCTCAAGTTTTCTGCTGAGAAAGAGGTCCAACTTATACGCGAATCGACTTATACGCGAGTATATACGGTAACCAAAGGCCAGACCCAAATGCTGATTAATCCAAGCTTCAGTTAAAGTAAAAGAGTTTATTTACAAAATATACAGTGAATAATGTTGCTACAAGCTTATCTCAGAACTGGATCTGGGGAGGACCGAGGAAATTGGTAAGGTGCTGGTATTGGTAAGTGCTGGATGGGAAATAATTGAATCTCTGTTACTTCGTATGAAGTGCAGGTTAACTCAGATCAGAGAGGAGTCCAAGAGACCAAGGAGCCAAACCAAGAAACAAAAAGGAAGTGCAGGTGATCAAGGTAAATGTCAGTAAAGGAGGCAGGAAAGTGTATGGTGGAGAGCAGGCAGGACTTCCAGGTGGAGTGTATATTCTAACAGGTCCTTAGTTTTCAGAAAAAGGGTCCCAGCAGTCACAATATCAGCAATAGGTATCACAGAGGAAAATCCAAGAAGTGAGTTCCTCATACAGGCCACCTTAGACTTGAGGAAACAATTAGAGTAAAGTCACTATGAAAATAAGACTATGAATAAACCCAAGATCACTTGAGGAACCAACACCTGAAGCCAAAAAATCACAGATTAAGGTACAACCAGGGCTTAATTTGAGATGGATCCTGCCGGAACAAGATCGGGGAACTGTCTTATTTTGAAAATGTGTGTTCCGGTAACTGTTTGCTAGGATCCGTTAACGGCGCCAGTTGGAATAAATAACAGCAGCATCAAAATGCCAAAAAGGCGGTATAACTTACTTCTTCTGGGCTTATCACTTTCTCTAGCCCTGCTTGACAAGTTACACCCACTGTGCGCCTGCGCACAGCGCTTGGTCTGGTCCGACGGTTGTGTATGTGTGTGCGTTCCGGTATCAGTTTGGCCTCAGTGAATTCTGGTCTCATAGCGCTATTTGCGTTCCGGCAACTTTTGATTTACAAATTAAGCTCTGGGTACAACAGTTGGGCACTGAGTTGTGGCAGAGGCCAGATGTAAAAAGTAAACATTTCTTGATTGAATAGTGAAGACAGGTGTGGCTGCTGGAGACCAGTGTCCAAAGTCTGTACAAGGGTGAAGACAGTAGAGCACTCGACCTGCCTCCTGGCAAGCTGCAGAGAAATGAACAGGAGTTAAAAACACCAAGCAGGGAAGGATATGAGAGTATTGAGAAACTGAAAGGATGAAAGAACAAATTAAAGCAGTAAAAAAACCAACAAAACAAAAATGGCATCTATCACCACTATTTTGGGGGTATGGGAGTCAATTAAAGATGGCAGCAATTGCCTTTGGTCTCTGCCCCATTTGACCCTGCCAACTTGGGTCAGAACTAAACTTTACAGTGTTTCACCAAACTAGGGGCCAAAGAACTATGATCTATGATAGGTATGGTTCTAACGGTTCAACACCTTTCCAATTCACTTAACCTCACTTCAGACAATCTCAACTACCTGGTTAAAATATTTTTATATGAATACTGCAATTAACTTGCTTATAAAATTAGCCCAATTAACTTTCGGCCCAACTTTACTACTTGACACAGTGCAGCCAGGTGAGTTTCGTTCTTTGAGTAACCACTAAACCTGAGTTGTCCATCAAGTTTCCAGACAGAGAAGCAGGATCCACTCCAGGGAACACGTCTCCACTACTCTACAATCCAATGGCGACATGCTTTGCACCGCTTCATCTGACTTGTTGCATTGTACTGGGGGATGTAAAGTTTGGATGAAGCTACTCAGCCATGGAAATCCACGAAGATCTATACACAATGTTTCTGAGTTTATCTGAATGCCAAATGAAGTTTGGATGTCTGTAGCAACTGACCCTCTAGAAAGTTGCTGCATTCTAGGCACTGTAAACCTCAGCATGGACTGACCCTATTTTGAGTATACATGGACTAACACTTACCCCTCCTTTCCACTGGACACGTCGGCAGCATGCAACGTTTTGCTCGCGCATTCAGCAGTGCGTCCCTTTCTACCGGGAGTGCTTCACACGCGTAAATCACTCGTGTAGCGTCACATCCAGCTGGTCCCGAAGATCCCGAAATCTCATGAGAATAGTGAAAACGCGCGTGATTTTGTCAGTACACAAAACAAGCAGGGAGAAAGATGACAACATGTATCCAGAAGGTATGTGGCCTATTTTCACAGCACTTACGAACTTCAAACCCGCCACAGGTACTGTACTTTCTTGTAGTCTCGCAAACACGTGTCCTTTTATTTTGAAACTTCTGGGTACGAATGCCTGATTTCATGTCTGGTCCAAACTAAACTGCTGAACTTGACGCGTTTTAGAAGTGTACCATGTAAAAAATAGAACTGCAGCATAATGGGATGCGTCTCATGCGCGCTGCTTCGCGCTTAGTGGAAATGGTCTTATTGACTTTAATGGTGGCTATCAGCGTCACTAGCATTGCACGTTCATTGGAAAGCAGGGGTGTGCAGTTGAATTGCTATTGTTCCTAATTGCTTTGATTTTATTATAATGCTACAAACAGTTGACCATAAAATGTTTAGTGGTGAAGAAGTTTGACAAATGGACTTACTAAACAGGTGGCATCCTTTTACAATGCTCAAATTCAGTGAGCTCCTAAGAACAACATGCACTTTAACAAAAGTCTGTAGAAGCAGTCTGCACTTTGAAATGGTGCATTTTATACATCCATGACAAAGGAAGGGGTTGGAACACAGGAATTTAATCATTTGGGGGGTATAGTGGTAATAATTCTTTACAAAGTCAGCATTTAGTTTTAAAGTATAGAATGATCTGTAATTGCTTGGTTTTTGTATCAGAGATTAAAATGTTCATTAAGGGAATCTGAGTTTACCTCCCATTTTTGTTTAAAATATTACATTTTCTTCACTTGTTTATGCTCAGACTCCCTCAACCACCTGATTAGAGTTAGAAATACGTCACTATGTACTATGTATGTTCTCTATAATGAAATCAGTCAGTTAGTTGTACCTCTAGACACCTCATGTTTTTATTATATGTAGCCTTCTAAAAACCATGTAGCCCTTCATAAAATCCAATCTGTTTCTTTGTATCGACATTATCAGTTAATGTAAGCTATGAGCCAGAAGAGCTTTACAAGTCTTGGCATTCAGGGAGGATGTAATTGCAGAATAAATGTTGTAGAGTTTTTCATGTAGATGGTAAATCGCTTTCGTAAGGAGGGTGTAGTTACAAACTGTATGGGAAGAAAAAGTATGTTTAAACATGTCATTGTGTTTTAAAAATAAATCCTCTCAAAAACTTAGAAAAACAGTTAATATGACAAGACTACACCTCAACACTACACCCTTTACATTGTTTCACATTTGACAATTAATTTCCAACATCTATTCTGACTACTACTAGTAAGTATGACATCTCTTTCCCAGTCCCCAGTACACCTAGGTTTTCTTTTCCCTGCTTTGACTGTGTGTGTTTTTACATGTCCATGTGCCGACTTCCATTTGTACCAGCATGCATGGTGCCCCTCCGAGCTATTCGAGACTTTGAATCTTATTAGTATCTGATGATGATTGGTTTTAGATGTGAATCTGTGATTGTAATCACTAGGAGCAAGATAAGAGAGTCAAACAGAGGGGGAAAAAAGTTGCATTATCAACCATCCGATCATTAGTCTGCTGCAGATCAGTGTGCTAATATGCTCAGCGGCACACGAGGAGCTTTAATTAGGGTAATGAGAAACAGCATTCAGTTGATATCAAAGTAATGACACATGCGAACACGCCTGGACATCTAAACAGAATTTTGTGTCCCTTCAAAAATGAGCTTTTCACATTCAATTACTCTCTATTATACACTAGATAAATGTGGTCAGTGGTTGACTTGGCTCTGATGAGCAAACAAAAAGGTGTGTGTGTGTGTGTTGGGGGAATGGGGGGCACTTCAAATGGAAATGTGAATGTGTAAACACAAGGATGGCAGGAAGAAAATTGATTAACTCATCGTCTAATCTTCCGTTTCATATTAACCTTCTTTTTCATTCCTTGACTTCTTTCCTGCCATCGTTCCTCCTCTTTTCATACATAAAGTGCTTTGCCTCTGCAGAAGGAGCAACTATGAATTATGCAACACACATCTCACACACGTACAGACACAGAATGGTGTGTGTTTAGTGTGCAAAGTAAACAGAGGATAACGGGTTTATGGCCCAGCATGCATTCTGCTGATGCCCCTGTTTCTCCTCACACATCTGCCTGTCTGCATCAGTAGCAGTTTTACAGCTGACAATATTAGCACGTGCACTTTGTTAAAAAAGATCTGTGATTTCTGTTTTGATCTCAGTGGCATCATGTGCCAGTTAAAGGCACAAGAGAATGGCCTTATGTTGTTTTCTCTTAATGCCCAACTCAACACTCACCCTGCCTTTTCTCTGCCCCTCTCCTGCCTCTCTCCCCCGGGTTCTGGGTTCTTTTTTTCCTTTCTCCTACCATCTGTTCATACTGCTTATAGTTTTACTGAGTAAAAGGAACTCTCCTAATCTCCCATACATGTATTTTTCTCTGTGGGTTGCTCTACCAGTACAGTAGTGGATGCTGACCAATATGCCAAACAGGAGTGAAAAAGCTCATCAGTGCAAGATTGGTAAGAGAAGAACGTAAAAGGACAGAGGGGGAAAAGGTTAAAGAGAAAAGTAGGATGTGAAAGTAGAGTGGATTGAGACGTATTAAAAAGAGAACAGATGGCTTTAGCAAAAGAATTCAAAAGGAGGAACAAAAAAGAGAGATGATTGTTCCGAAGGGAAATAAAGAACAATGAAGTGAGAGAGACTGAAGTTGCAGGCTTGGTCAGGGAATAATGGTGCTGCTGCATTTTTAATAGTTGGCCACTTTGTAGAGACCGTTGTCTAATGGATTCTCTGCCTCTTAAAAGCTCCTGTCAGAGCCCTTAAGCTCAAATAGTTATACCATAGAAATTACTCAGGTCTTCAACAGATATAAACACTTATTATGTCCAACAATCTACCATCGTCTGGTGGCAAACACACTGAAACTGAAGTATCTAGAGATATTATTCACAAACTGTGTTTAAAACTACATTTACTAATGAATAAATGTTCAAAACTTGTGCTAAACTCTCAACTGTATTTTACATTTTAGAGCACAAAGTTGAAAGTAAGACGAGAACAATCATTTCTAAGCAAAAAAACAATCTAATCTTGGCACTTGCTTGAAGCAGCATGACTGTAAAAACATAAAGAAAAGAAACTTAGAAGAAAAAAAAAGCTTAGACTAAACATCAGTCAGCTGTTTAAATTTGCAGGGAAAAAGTAAATTTACGCATCCAGCTTATAGTAGAAGACATACAGAAGTTGGTCATCCTCATCTTCATCTCCTCTCACCTTCACCTTCAAATCAGGTTGCCTGCGCTGAACAATGGAGGTCAAAAGTCTAAACATTAACATGTTCTCAATATACATGTTACGGTCGGTTTTTACATTTGTATTTAGTTCTAATTCTACTTACACTAACACTCCCTATAATGATTGATATCCTAACATGATAATTCAGCTTGTTTAAGGTCTTAATTTGATTTTTTTCCCAGCTAGAAGTTAAAAATTGTAACACTTGTAACATTCCTGCAGCCCCTCTTAAGGTCCTCTCTCCTCCCCACACCTCATCCTGCACGCCTCACTTATCCAATAAAGTAAAAAAAAGCAATAAAATCCTCCGTGGTGTGTCTTCCAGTCCAAAAAGTGGCCCGACGCATTCATCCACTTCACCAACATGTAGCTCCGTGTTAGCTTAGCAGCTAATGAAAAACGTTTCCACACAGAACTTGCTCGTCACATGAGAAACCCCAGAGGAATTAACTATGGCAAGCAAATAAGGTATATAATCACCACATATCCCCGGTGCTTCCAGCTACTTGACCTGCAGACTCCGCAGTACCAGGAAACCCAAAATGGTGCCCGCTGCTCTGCCAGCTATTGGCTGGTAGATGTTAACAAATGCAAACGTCGTGCCCGCTAAATATAATTTTTTTATGATATTTTACTTAAAAAATATAATTTTTAAAGGAAATGCTGTATTTTCATTCTACAACCCTCTAAACACCCAGTGGAGGCATTATTTTGTTATAAATATTGCTTTTTATGAAAATATTCCATATCCCACCTTTAAGTGACTGAAACATAAATGTAAACCATCATAAGCAGCCACAATAGAATAAATAGTATACTTAAAAAATAAATAAACAAACAAAAACATGGAAATACAAGCAACTGTTACTAATGTTAGGCCCAGAAAAACCTGAATAAAATTTAAAAAAACAACAGTGAAGCCCAGGTCTACAGAGGGACCCCTTCACGGCTAAACTGTATGTGAAATAAATACACGTGTTTAAGAATAAATTTGCCATCCAGGTGTTTTTTTCTACCAGTTCACAGAGTGCTAGCCAAGCATTATGATGCAGGAGAACTTTTGCTGGCTGTGTGTGTTCATTATTTTTTCTACACATTAGTTGTGGAAGTAAAAGGGAAACATTGCAATTGGCCCCATCTCACAGCAAATAGTCTTTCAAATAAATGAACACAGGGTCTAGATGGTGATCCAGAACTCTCCCAGAAACTAACTGATCTGTTCTTCTGCCATTTTTTTTTTTTGATGATTGATATGCCTTTATTGCATGGAGATACAGAGGACAGCTTGACCGTCACTTTTCCGGCTGCCAGGCCCATTGCTCAGGTCAGCCCAATAGAATAAATACATATATACATACATACATATACAGTATATAATCACGCATAAACCTGTGTTAGAAAAAAAAGTTGAATAAGACTACGTGAGGTTCGAGGAGGCAAAAAAAGGTTCCTTACACCCATTGCCCACAGGGGGTGCTGGATGGAAAGCACAAAAAAACACTCCGGTGGGGTGGGGGTGAACAGATACCTCGCACACACAGTGAGGTCATTGAGGGGGCGTGTCTGCAATGTATGATGTGAATGTGTTGCAAAAATGTAAACACTGTTGCTGAGCAACGCTCTCAGATGTTTTGTCAGGAAGTCTCTGACCTTGGAAAGTCTGTCTGCTCCAGCTCCAGTGTTTGGAGTGGGAGGGGGCAGAGGAGGGAAACCCAGTGTCCTATCTGAATTCTCCTCAGGAGAGTTTGAAGTGTTGACCTTCGGCCCAGCCAAAACAAGATAAGACCAAGGTTAGAGCAGACTGCAGAATTCAGCCGTCTCTTTCAGTCCTTATGGTGCACTTTTATTCCAGTGAAGAATCCGAAACAGCCGAATCAGACCAAATCACATGAAAAACAGCCAATCAATCACTCCTCTACACTGAACCGAACCTGCAGCTTCTACAAGATGACACCCGACCTTTCAATAAGATCCCAACCACATCAGTGTGATCCAGACCCCCCGAGCTGCCAGATAAGGTTACATATTTTCCATTTTTTTCCCGAATTTGTCAATACGTTAGGTGACTGCCAGCTCCAATCAGCAGGTTCCCATGATCAGTAATCCAAATATATCCGTCCTCCACTGACAGAGCGTGGGTCGAGTCTCAGCATGGTGGCTCCCCCTTCACGAGCCTCAACTGTAGTAAAAAAGTTTTCCAACGTGTAAGTGACCACGATACCAGATCCATAATTTCATATTCGAGGAATTTGCGGGTGGGAGACTCAGAGACGCACAAAAAGCAGGGAAACAAAGGGGGAAATAGCGAGATCAGGACAGAAAACGTGCTCCTCACCGAGAGATCAGCAAAAAAAAAATTCAATTTCCAACCTTTCCCGAAAATATAATACTTACCCATTCACGATATGTCAGTTTACATTGTACAACAAACAAATAAATGAATAAATAATGCCAAAGAAAACAAATAATCTCTTTGGCAGAGATAAAAAAGCATCTAGCTGTAAACTGTCATAGATACACATGTGAGTGTGGATATCCTTGTTCTTTTACAGTTGGCTCTTTACATTCATTTAATGGGTAGCATTGAATGCTCCATCAATCTAAAACCATGACAGCATTCTGCCATTTAGACATAGATCACATTTAACACAGCTAATGGCCCTCACAGCTTCACCCAGAGAAGAAGAAATTGCCAGACATTTGCTTGGCATCATATTCCCTCCTTGACAATATATCAAATGACACATAATGTGGTAAAGTTATTGAAGTCACACTTTGAATAAGTGTGGATGTGAAAATACATCTCAGTATATATTTTCTTTTTAATCAAACTTGTTGACCTAAATTTCTATTATTTTGCTAAAAAATACAAACTCTCAATTATCAGTTCTACTTTTGTGTTGCCCCTTTGTATGTTGCCACATTGTACTTTTAGTTCTGTAATCTTCTGTGTGCTAATCTTACAAAGATAGTTCTATTCAAACTTCTGCTGTGTTGATGATGATGTTAAAAAACCCTCTTCATGTTCATCTTCATAGAGTGAAGCCTCTAAAATCACTGCATGAATCATTTTCAATATAACATTAAATGTAAAATCTTATAGTAATTTCAGTCTATAAACATGTTTAATGCCCTTAATGAAACTGTATTTAAAGCTACGATCACCAAGTTTCTTATAAATGATGGGTTCATATGAATCACATGAAATTTGGAGTTTGTAGACATTTGTGGAGGGGATCATTCACGCAGCTGTTTTAGGAAGTTCTCGGAGCAACTGGAGACATCCTTGAGAAATGAGGTGATATTTTGCCGTATGCTGGCTGTAGAGTTCTATTGTTCTTTGTAATGATGCCTTGAAACTTTCCTACAGTCTACTGATGGCCATCTCAAAAAGGTAAATCTTTAAAAAAAACTACTAACAAATTGAATTTCCATTTTCCCAACATAAAATGATTCAACACTTAATGTTGGGTTTCATTTTTGTGTATTGATAGATTGAAAGTATTTTATTCTTTATAAGTTCCCCAAAGCTGCATGTATAGTATAATTAAATATATATAATACCATGATTTTTCCAGTATAATTAACGCGCAGTATGACGTAACTTTATGTCTTGTTATTTTAACAGTATTTACCAATGGGGCAGTTAGCATATGTAAGCCCAGCATAGAAATATTTTAAATGTCATATAATTCATTTTTAACAAGTTTCAGTGCAAAATTGAGTTGACATGTTGTACGAGGTACATCAAACACACCATGCATGGCAAAAACAAATGTGTACTGTATTATTTTAGGAACACTTCTGAAAACCAAACCATTTCAGTGATCCCGCGTGTTCTGTGCCACTCTGAAACTGAATACACTGAAACTGTTTGTGTTTGAAACTCTAGGCTGTTCTGTGTCGCAGGTGACTTCCATATTCTTAAATAAAATTAAAAAGATAAGAAAAAAATGACACCGGTTAAACAATTTTGTATAGCAGCTGTAGAAAGCATCAAGTTTAAGTGATTTATCAAATAGATGTGTAAAGTTTCAATACTTTTGTTCTCTATAAATTTCACAGAAATGTACGATAGTCAGCTTCTCCCAGAAACTCTTTTTTTTTTTACACAGTGAACAGGTACAATTTGAATTGTCATTTATAATTGTTGCTCACCGAAGTAGAAACATTTGCCTTTTTTTTTTCATTTTTAGACACAAACTGTACAATGTGCTGAGATGGTCACACGCAAGATGTAAAAAAAAAGCATAAAAAAGCAGCCAAAGGTCAAAGAAAAGCATCGAAAGACTATTTGGACCAACTTAGTCCTGTATTATTCAGAATGTGTGCATAACACTTTGAGTTTTTTCTAAGTTGTTTGATAATTTTATTAATATGGTTATTAGTTCTTTTTTTCTACATCCTTCTTGTCTTATGAAAGACGCTGCATTATAGTATTGCCACGCAACAATAATGTCATTGCTGTGATGTTTGTACAGTATGGTGCTATTGACACTTGGACTGATCAGTTAATGAGGGAGTGAGAGTTTGATTTCTGTTCATACCTTTTCACAAGTTTGTGCGTTAATTACGAGTAAGTTATAATAACTTGCTTGGTGTATTTAACATCTAGCTGTAGTTAAATAATGTTGTTTATATTCTGTTATCCTTTTCTGTGGTTTAATAGCAGCTAATTTCTACTTGTCTCTGTTTTATGTACCAATGTATTGAATATGTTAATCTATTAAGAAGTCTTTTCACTTAGATACATGCTCCAGTCGGCTACATGTCATCCTGTTTACTAGTGTATTAACCACAAATATGATATTTTTTAGTGTTCACTGGTATCAGGTTGGTATGTTCATGTATAGCATATATTAGTAGCATGTTATTTGCAATACAATAAGAATTTATACTTATGTTGCATCTGTTATTGTTGCAGGAAACCACAAACACACCTATATTCTAACCATGTACAGAGAAGTGACTGTCTTCTCCATTCCAGTTAATGTACATGGTTGGTTCATTATTTTGTCGGAATACAGAAGAGTTTGATCAAAGCCTGCATTGTGTCCTCCTTTCCTTGGCTGCCTACACCCATGCATGTGACTCGAGTTGAAACCGAACTGAATTACCTGGCCTTGAAGTAAAGAGTAGTGACAAACCTCACTGGTGCCTTACAGTCCAATGCAATGACACTTATCTCACCCATACAATGAAAAACATTCATTTTTGCATAATTTAATTTAAGCATAACGTTATTGAATCTCATGTCCATCTCATGTGACCTTCAAGCAAGGTCACAATTTACAAACAATCATCTTGTAAGTTTACTGACATTTCTCTCATTAAGGATCAATAAAATGAGCAACGATGTTCAACAAATATGGGTCTAATTGTTTAAAGGTACAATTGCTTACAATGCTTTAAAGTGCATATTGAAAAAGGCAAAAATTAGCTATTCAAACTGAGTTAGAAATTTAAATGACTTGTACGGTGTCCATTTTAGGACATCCTCAGACCTAAAAAAACAACTTTATGCAGGGAAAACTGCCTCTGACTGATGTCGGAGACTTTGCATCAAAAAGAATCAGATCTCAGGAAAACACCCGTCAGACATCAGACCAAACCTCCTCAGATCAAACAGACTTAGCCTACAACAGCTGGGTGGGGAGAATATTAAATGCCATCAGGTTGTGAACATAACCATCTGACCATCCTCTCCTTCTGTAAGTTTTACACCTTCTTTTGTTTTCTTCTGCCACTGCTGATTTTTGGTTACGGTAATATGCATTATGATGTGTATACAGCATTTTAAATTCACGTAACTGAAACGTTTTTTTTTTTTTCCTAGCTGGATTAAGTTAAAATGGTCTATTAGTCTAAGTGCAACCTCTTTACTCAGTCTCTTTTTTCTTGGAGAAAAAACATTTATAAAGAAATACATCTAAACTCTATGAAAAGGACTCAGTGATTGCCACGACAGACAGTTTAGACACACTCAGCCAAAGGTGGCACGCCAGGCCAAACATCTCCTATTCCCTTCTAATGAAATACTGAATAAAACACTGACCGCTCAGCTTGATCCCCAACACAAGTACAAAAACAGAAATGTGGACGTGTGCTCTTAAGGATTATACTACTCTTGTGCAGAACTCCTAAAATTCCAACCAGTATTATCTTGTGAAAACTCTTCATTTGGAGAACACTGTTGAAACTATCGTGCTCCTGTCTACCCAACTTTTTGTTGAGTCCTATATTTGCATTTTGTGAAAATTACATTTTTAATAGGCAGAGTATCTTATATGGTGGACTACAAGTAAAAAAGACATGTACTTTCTAAAGTGTTTTCCATAAAAATACATTCAGACTGCCCTTTGTCTCACTTCCTGTTTGTGGACAGGATCTCGACGGAGTTTGTGAACTGTGTTGTCTCATCCAGGGTTTTTTGGGATGATGTGTTACAGTTACTCTCTTCCAGCCACCTTTGTCGTGCTCTGGGTTGGTTTACAGCTGCGTATGAAGAGGCTGAGATGAGAGTCAGCTCCTCCAAATCTGAGTCCATGGTTCTCTAAAAGTCAAAATGCCCCCTCTGTTTCAGGGGTAAGTCTGAAGAAGTAGCTGAGTAGATGAACTAGGGACTTTTTTAAACAAAGGAGTTTCTTTCATAGTAAAGAAGGAGCTGAGCCAAAAGGTGGAACTCTCAGTTTACTGGTCCGTCAGTCCAACGCTCAAGCTCACAAACATGTCACTGAGTTTCCTCTGTAGGTTAACCAGGTTCAGCCTTAAGTTGAGGTGGTGCTTGAAGTCGAGCCACTGTTCTTTCATTGAAAGGGGTCAAGTGAGGTGGTTCAGGCATCTTATTGGAATAGTCCAGGTTGCCTTCTTTACAAGGTGTTTTTGATCATGACCTACTAGGAAAAAACTCTCTGGAGAGACTAAAATAATAATACCTTTAACTTACAGGTACCTTTCATCAGAGCACTCAAGGTCACCTTATAAGAAAAGCAAAGCAAGAATACAACAAGATAATCAAAGACAACACAGCAAAAAGCACACATTAAAATGGGAATATATATAAGGTTTACAGAGTATGCAGTTTTAAAGAGATGTGTTTTAAGATGTGATTAGAAGAGTGAAAGATAGTCAGTATAACAGATATCAGGAGGAAGTGAGTTCCAGAGGTGAGGCTGAATGCTCAAGAACCCATAGTGAACAGGTGAGCAGGAGGCACAGAGAGGTGGATGGAGGAGGAACTGCTGAGGGAATGGGTCAGTATCTGTAACAGACCTGTCGAGTACAGAAGGGCGAGGTTATTGATGGCTTCAGGATTTTGAAACTGATGCAGTGATGAACTGATAACCAGTGAAGCTGCTGTAAGACAGGAGTAATATGGTTAGAGGATGGAGTTCTGGAGACGATACAGGCCGCTGAGATCTGAACCAACACAAGTTTATGGGTGAATTTCTGTGGAAAACCAAAATGAAGGGAATTACAGTAGTAATATATTAATTAAATATTCTCTCTGGCCATGGAAACACTTTGGTATCTGCCAGGAGAAGCTGGAGAATGCAGTGGGAGAATGCAACATTTGGGTTTCTCCCTTCCACAACCTGACCTTGTATAAATGACAGAACATTGATTACTTTAGGGAGGTAGTTAAAAGTGAAGCATCGGTGACCAACAACATTTAAATGTAGGAGGTTTATAATTACCAGTTTGTGTCAGTGTTTGTTTTATGTTTTATGTTTCTGAAATAAAAACAGCATGAAAACACTAAATCACTATCTTGTGTTTAATGCAGGAGGGCTAGTTGGATGTCTGCAACATTTAAACTTGACGTTTATGAAAAAGACAATGACACTGTAAACATATAACTGCTTAAACTCTTGAACTGCATTCAGAGGTATGTTCTTGTAGTGTAGTGGCACTAACCTTTAGTCACAGCAGAGGCCAACACAACTGACAAGACTCACATTCTTAACGTATTTACCTTTTACTCATTCACACTCCTGCAGTATCCTCACAGGTTTTTTTCAAATCCATGTGTGATGTTTCACTCTGTCAGCATGAGCACGTGTGTAATGCATCTTTCTGGTTCTGCTTTAGAGACACAGAGATGCAGCTATTAAACCAGCACGAGAGATAAACAGAAACTAATACCAGCAGGAGGAGAAGTAAAGCTCATGGACGCGTTCTTTGTCTGCACATGTATGCATAAGATCCAATCTAGTTGTGGAGGGCCTAGAAAATTGGTGATTTAAGTGGAAGTGGAGGGAGGAGATGGGATAAAAGGTTGGAGCACATCACTGAGGCATGTGTACCGCCTGGCCTTTCAGTGTGCTCTGAGTGTGTGTTTGTGTTTGTCTGAGTGCCTGAGAGATGAGTGCTTGTCTGAAAAAGTTCAAAATTGGTCTGTGCGTGGAGCTGTTGGATGCAGTTACACTGCTGCTGATATTGGTGCAGCTGCACAGTAAATCAGAAGATTAGCAGAGCCACTAGAGCAACTATAACAGCACAGAGAAGACTAATCATCGCTCTGACATCGCAGTAATATTCTGTCCTGCACACTGTGTTGTTAACACTCTGCTTTTATGGGGTTTGCTTGTAGCAAATGTCTCAGTTTTTTTCTGTTATCGGAGGAAACTGGGAGTATATTAAAGTCAGTGCTGCTGGTTTTGTCTTTATAACTTGAAATGTTCTTTTAACTTTTCAGTTTTTGTAAGCAGGAGGCCAAATTACTTTATATTCCAACACTCATAGTTCATTGCATGAATCCACTGTAAAACTGTCTTTCTACATTAGCGTCTCTGTGTGTAGAAGTCTTACAGCTAAAGGTTGAGAAATGGTTTTAAAAGTGAATTGATTTCATCAAATAACAGCTTCAGAAATGGCAACAATGCTTGCTGAGAGGACAGGCTGTTCTTTTTCTTACTTGTTCAGATATTAAACACATTTCACTGATCTGCAGTCAGTGTTTAAAGTACCAAAGAAGCAGACTTTAAATGGCAAAGTGTTTGGATAGTAAGGTTCAGAGCTAAAATGAACAAAGATCAGTGAGCTGTTACTAGTTTATACCAAAAGCAATAATGTTAGAATTACTGCACAATTACTAAAAATGTACAGTGCTAGAATGTAAAATAATTAGAAGATACAAGCAGCATTCTGCATTTTTCCATTGATTTTCCTTTCTGTATCAATAATCAGCAAAAACGAGGACAGTCTCTTTATTATGAGCATGTTTTCATCTTTATATGCAGGAGAAGAGCAGAAGCAGCATATGTGCGTGTTTACGAGCTTCGTTTGTATGTATGTGCATATATCTGCCCTTGTGGATGTTTTTCAGAATTTCATTAACATGTGCTTTTACATTTTTATGCAGCACGCACTAACGAGCGTGTAGATGTAGAAGCGAGCATTAGGAAGAGTTTTATCAAAGCTTGACATTGTTTTGGACTCTGCATAATTGTGTCTGGTGTTATTGAGAGTCCCTGCTGTCATTTGTGCTATTTTCAGGCTTGACCTATGACTTCCGGTGACTGACTCAATCCTGCACTTTTAAAGCTAACTGTGCTGCACTGAATTTTTTGAACTATAAAAAAACCATCAACATTATTTCTTCTGTCAAACTTTTTGTATGGTACTCAATATTTTCTTTGTGCTGTTATTTTCTTCTGTCTTGTGACACAAAATCATTTGTTATGTATTAAGAAAAGAGTTCAACCAACCTGTTTTTTGTTGTTTTGTTTTTTTTTTTTGCATATTTTTATTTTTTACAGACTTTTAGAAAAAACAGGTCTGCAGGTGAACAACATTCAATTATGTTTATTTTTTTTGGTACTCAGTTTTTCAGGCAAAAATGTAACTTACTTAAATACATCTTGACCGTGGTTAGGAGAAAATAGACACATACAGTACATACTGTATATAAACAAAATGATATACACACATATGTACTGAAATAAGTAAATAGCCTGTATACACCTATATACAGTATTTGTATACATACATATATATATATACGTATATATTTATACACAGTTAACACACACATGGTACACACATAGAAACATGCAAATACACAAGCACACCCCATGGATGGATGGATGGATGGATGGATGGATGGATTCTAGCAAAACAGATTAACAACTTGTTGAGATTTAATTTCGCTTGGAATAATATACCAGAAAGCATGAAAAACACAGATACTAAACAAACATGTTTAGTAAGTGTGATACTCACATGGACACACAGAAACACAAAGTACCTGACAAATGACTGTGAACCATAGAACTAAAAGTACTGTGAAGTCTGACTGATGAGGACCAGGTGAGTGATTAACAAATGAGTAACAGCTGTGAGAACTTGGCAGGTGAAACAGAGGACAAGGCAAAAGCAGTTAGGAACAGAGTGAAGATGATGCACATGGATCACAGAACTGAAACTAAACTACAAAGATACAAACATAAAAGGTAAAAACCAAGATAACATGAATAAGCAGAAAGGCACAGACCTCAACCAAACACCTGAGTTCCATACACACGACAGACAGACAATTAATCAATAGCTGATTGATCTGTTTACCTTTATTTAGGAATAAATCATGATTGAAGAAAAGGGACAAAAATAAAAAGCAACTGGGTTCAATCAAAAGCCAATGAAAAATACATGTATACATTCTTACAAAACACTATAATCTAACAGAGTTTTAGTAGCACACAGTAAACCATATGTTAGAAGATATATCACTCTTCCAGTTTTTTCACTTAGTTTCACTTAAATAATATTTGTTTTCATTGTGACAAAATCCACCTTCCATTAGTCCGTCTCTCTCTGGTCTAAGCTGTCAAACAATCCCATCTGCTTCCTTCAGGCTACATCAGTCTGATGGAGTCTACATGAAATACTTGAGTGACTTCCAAATGGTTTACATTTTAAATAATGCTCTTAATGACACTTCACTCCCTACAGCAATACTGTAAAAGCACAGAAGTGATCATCTAAATATTACATCATGTTTAACTAAAGATTAATCATGCTTGAATGAACTTTTTTGTCTTATCTGCTGTGATTAAATGTTAGCGTATGTATGAGCTTCTCTGCCAGATAAAACAGCTGTAGGAATAGAACAATTAGGACATGTGTCTTAACTTATCAAACCCTTGTGATGCCAGTACTGTCTGGGTGTACTGCAATTGCTAAAGGACCAAAACAACAAGCTCTACCTGATGACATTTACAACCCCAGACAACTGGAAAACTAGCAAAAAGATGCTACAAATGCAGTTCCAGTCCTGCAAAAGCTGGCAGTATGATTAAATACAAACCAAACAATGTCTCATGTGAAAACTCTGCAGATTCAATCTTTCATTTTTTGTTGTGTGCCATATTAATTTATTTTGACCCTGTAACGTATGTCTTAATTACTACAAATCTGGATTAATTTCATAAATGTCACCATTTACCGTGTGTAGTTGCTGAGATATATTCAGTTTATGTTAGTTTACATTAACCAGGTAAATTCTTACAAATGAGCCTCAAGACTTTGAAAATGATTAAAAGTCTGAACTGGGTAAAACCACCTGACTTTTAACATCTTATTCTCTGAGCAGTATTTACAAGGTTACCTGTAGAAGTAGTCACACACTCAGAAGCTGTCAACTGCTGTATTAGATGCAGTGGACGCTCTGGGTGGAACAGGAGAAGTGTTCAGTGCACTGCTGTGACAGAAAATACTAACTGTAGCACTCTTAGCAATACCAACCCTAGAATTATCCTCTCAGCAGAAGTCTCTCTGAGTCCTCCCAGTCTATCTCAAGAAGAAATCATTGATGTGAGCGACACTCAGCCACTGCTGAACAAAAACCCACCTCCAGGGCGTGCAATAACTGCAGATCAGTTTTCTGTCAGGGAAAAAGAGAGAAGGCGGTACAGACGTGACCTGATGACTTTTTTCTGAGGAGAAGAAAAAAAAAATTGTTATTTGTGAACTTGTTGCTTAATGCACCCCCCTTGTGTGTGGTAGTTTGGTTTGGGTTTCATGCAAAAATTAACACACAAAATCCATTTTTTTGTCTTAACCTGATTCAAAAGTCGCATCATGCTGCGTAAAAAAAAATTATTTTAGTTTTGCATGCACACATTTTGAAAATATCCTGCAATGGAAATCCATATTTATTACTCACATTGTTTTTTGTATTATTATTGTATCTTTATAACTAACTATTAGTTAGCTATTTAATAAATCGTTGGCTGATAATTTTATTCCAGACAAATAACGATTAAATCTTTAACCTACATGTACAGTATGTTACTGTCTTGCTGTCAAAGGTGCACTGCTTTGGGCACGACATTGACTTTTATGGCAAAATAGAACATAACATAACAGCACTTGTGCTTTAGGTTATAGCTAAAATCATATCCGCAAAGTGTCCAGATATGGGAGAGAAGGCCAGTTTGGTGCTGGATGCAGATGTATGATTTGAAACTTAAATGTTGATCCATAAAAAGCATAACCCCAGAGGGAGAGAGATGCAAATAATCCACTGGATTGAGCATGATGAAGGAAAACAAAGGCAAAAATAGAGTGAAATAGGGAAGATAAAGTACCAGAGAAATAAAGTATATGAAGAACTTCTAAAATGTTTTTGTTAGAGGACTTTTTCAGATTATAGAAAACCCCTAATACACACGAGACCAGCAGAATCACAGTGTCACTTTCCTATCTTCATAGTGTATAGTGTACAAATCCTCCTCCTTTAAAAATACTGCTTAAACCCTACAAGGCCCCCCACGCTCCAACCCCCTACACTCCCCTCATAACCCACCCTAGTCAGGAAGCTGGATGACAATATGGACTTCCCAACTGTCAGTCAATCAGAAACGTGAAGTCTAAATGAACTACAGATTGAGTGAGAAACCCAGACAGAAGGGAAGTGATGCTGACAGAAGTGTGGAGAGTCGAAACATAGACGACGGCAGAGACAGACTTTTTGTTTTCTTCTAAAGTACTGCCACAAGCTGTTGGTCTCAGTCTGCCAACCTAACTCAACTTCTCTGCAGTAGATAAGCTTATGTGTGTGTGTTTGTGTGTGCGTGTGTGTGATTGTAAGCACAATCAGATTAAGATATAAAGATTATCTGATTCACTGGCATGAAAAAAGACAGAGAAAAATAGACTCAGAAAATGGGGAAGAAGAAATGTGAAAAAAGTGCTTATATGGGAAAAAAGAATATAGTAGATGTACAACTGCTGGATATATAGATGCATTTTAAATGTTGCTTCTGTTTCTACATCTTCTTCCTTCCCTTTTTTCACTTTCAAGGAAGGGTAATCCCTTTTGTAACTAATGTGCTGTGACATTTCATGGTGCAATAGGATTTGGGAAACACTGTGAATACTCTCGGTTCCAGTGTTCATATGATAACCTCTCTGTCTAGTTGATTTTGGACTGCAGCAGCTCTTGGACTAGTTTTTTACCTTGCTTTAGAAATCAAATTCTCCATATCAGTTGCCTGTTATGAAAACTCGTGACACATCAGGAGTTATTGGTAAACTGCAGCAAACACATACTGTCACACTTGGTTTCAAATTTAAAACTACATTCTGTCTGTAACTCCTGATTCACAAATTTAAAGGAGACTTGCTGTGAGGCATTAACATTTCTCTGAGTGACAGCGAAGGTGGCAGCCATTGAAATCCTTCTTTTTACTGAGTGTTGCAGGTTTGACACAGTGTGAGACTGGATTGACAATCCTTTGTAAAAGTGCAATAAAAACACTTAATATTGACAGAAGGTTAAAACATTTTGGTTTTCTATGAGATCATTTAAGTGACTAAATACTAACCGTCACTTGACACAAGTGAGGGTGGACTGAAAACTGAACCTAGACTCAAGCAAACAGACTAGACAGATAATACCCACAACCTGGAGGAACAGAAGCAAAGAAGAAGCCGATCATACAAAGAAAAGGAGGGGCTGTTCTCACAGGAAGGGGATTTTATTGAATGTGCAAACTTTTAAAACATAATTTTAGTTTTGTATCCACTAGGAATAGCATTTTTGGGTCCTAAAAATAATATATGCCAATAGTCAAAATATATAGAAATGGTAACTTTTCCCTTCTGACTCATAACATTCCAATGGTGGAGATTTGTGATCCAAAATCTCTCTGGTTTAACTATTCAAACATCACTGAAAAGCTAAATAAACATGAACATACTGAAACCACAAACAGCTTTAATATTATTCAGCTTCAATCCATTTATGATGAAGGTTTTTACCTCTTAGATCAATAACATTCTGATCAATCAATCAATCAATCAATCAATCAATCAATCAATCAATCAATCAATCAATCAATCAATCAATCAATCAATCAATCAATCAAAACTTTATTTATATAGCACTTAATCATGCACGAAATGCAGCTCAAAGTGCTTTACAAAATAAAATAAATGTAAAAAAAGGCCCCACATACCCACATTCCCTCCCATCCCCAGAAATAAATAATATTCACGCATGAAAATATATTAAAGATTACCTTCTAATTTCTGAGAAAACCAGGATAATATTGTGTGTGAGGAGTGATTAACTGAATGAGAACAGGTGATAAACATTTAGAATTTATTAACAGTTTATACATTTTTCTCTGCCTGTTGAGACTCGGTTGGCGACCTTTGAGCACATTCTTTGAGCTGAATAGATTATTTCAGTTTACATAAAGAGAGAATCTGGGATGCCCCTTGGTTCAACTCATACAAAACAAAATATAGGTATAATGTATCATGGTGCAATATGGGGATTTTAAAGAATCTCACTGACCTTTAGACTCAGACATATACTGATTTGCCATGAGTCAACCAATAGAATAAAGTTGGATGTTCATTTAAAACTAACAAACCTGAGAATGATTGATTACTCAAAGGCCAGACCTAAACACCAAAAATTCCAAACTTCAGTTTAAGGATGAAGAGTTTGTTTACAAAATATATTCAGTGAATAAGGATGCTGCAAGCTACGTATCTCTGGATCTGGATGTGATAGGAGAGATGGTTAGGAGCTGATAACGGGAATGTACTGATGGACTCTCCCCTACTTTGGATGGAGTACAGGTGAACTCAGGGAGGACAGCACTCTGCGAGACCAAGGATCCAAACCCAGGAATAAGTGCTGGTGACAAGGGTTGAGGTTGAGGTGAAACCAGGAGGCAGGTACTGTAAGTGTATGATGGAGAGCAGGCAAGATTTCCATTTGGGGTGTATATTCTGAGAGGTTTTTGGTTTCCAGAAAAAAAAAAGAGTCTGAGCAATCACAGCATCAGAAGCAGGTATCAGAAAGTTAAATCCAAGAAGTGAATATTAGTGATGGTAAAATCGAGACAGTGTTTCGGTACGTACTGAACCAATCTAGAACATCTGATTTGAAATATTGTTCTGAATTCTGTCTCAGGTGAGAGAGGTCACATGACTTTTCCAAATCACACTCCATTACATTATCAAACATTTTGAAAAATTGCAGTTGATTTGGACAAATTGTTTCCTGAACTGAAAAGTAGTGAAGTGACTGAATATGCAGTGGTTGTTTTCTTTAATCCTAAACGATATAATAAACAAATAGTGTAGTAATTTTCCCCAAAATAAAACCGTCTGAGCACAGATTGTTTATCTTAGTAAAAAAAAAAAATCTAAATGTACAGAAACTTCTCCTTCTGATTAATGTCTTCATGTACAACAGCAGCATATATACACATATTTTGTGTACATTTCTTATAAGAATTGTGTCTGTAATGTTAGTTAGCAGCACTTTATTACAAAGAGAAGTTTCACACACAGCACAATGTGCACAATGAGTCCGTTAACGATTAAACTTTGATTTGATTTGTTTTCTATGATTAAGTTAATAAATTCAAAAATTCCTGCTTTAATTTTGAGAGACAACTAAGTTTTAGGGCTGCATGGTGGCGTAGTTGGTAGAGCTGTGGCCTTGTGGCGAGAAGGTCCTGAGTTTGAATCCGGGCTGGGACCTTTCTGCACAGAGTTTGCATGTTCTCTCTGTGCATGTGGGGGTTTTCTCTGGGGACTCCAGTTTCCTCCCACAGTCCAAAAACACACAAGAGGTTAATTGGGTGACTCTAAATCATCCCTAGGTGTGAGTGTGTGTGTGTGTGAATGGTTGTTTGTCTCTGTGTGGCCCTGCGATGGACTGGTGACCTGTCCATGGTGTCCCCCGCTTCTTGCCCAAAGACTGCTGGAAATAGACACCAGCTCCCTGCGACCCTGAACAGGGAGAAGCAGGTTCAGGTTTTAGATTATTTCTATTAGCTCTGTGTAATTTTGCACTGGCATGTCAACTAGAGCTGCTGTCAAGTTGTTTAACTACCCTGATGATCTTAGTTCCAGGGATGGGTAAGCTGCCCCACGCTCCCAAAGCTATGCTTCCACAAAGGACAGCATGTGCATTGTTTTGAGTAGAACCTCAAAGTATTCCTGCCCTTCCAGTGTCTGGCTGTACCAGCAGCTGAGGTCTGCAGCACCCATTCCTAACTGTAAACAGTACTGGTGAAGCCACCTGAGGTGCCTGATAGTTTGCCAGATCTTGCTCCATAACCTCATCAAACTCCTCCCACATCTGATTTTGCCTCTGCAACAACACAAGTTGCTGTCAAGCTTGGTCTTTGGTTAGAGCCCTGTAGGCATCCTTCTTTAGCGTGATGGCTGCCTACACCTTGGGTGTCTACCACCAGGTATGAGAATCCCCACTTGCGACAATCACATCAGAAATGACGACAACTTTGCACAAACAAAGATGACATTTATAAAAAAAAAAGCCAATTTAATTTACAAATTGCCATCTTTATCCACCAAGTCAAGCCATTAATCATCAAACAAAAAGACTCTAATCCAAAACCTTCAGATACTTCATGGGACATCCTCTGCTTCAGCTAATAGCAGATGACAAGTGAAATGAGCCAAATATTTATCTCCTTAACAACGATACCTGGGGACTAACATCTTGTTGTTTTGATTTGCCCATAGATTTTCTTTCAGAGCATGACAGCAAACATGAGACAGTGAGAAATGTCACACCCAGATTCACAGACGGGCTTGGCAGGGCTGATACTGCTGTTTTGGCTGATTGTATTGTACCTGGAGGGAACTTACTGCTGTCGCTGCTGCACTGTAGCCAATTTAGCAGGAGCACAGCTGCTAGGAGCCTCCCTGAGGTGTGTGTATGTGTGTGTGTGTGTGTGTGTGTGTCAGAATTAGCCACAGCACCAATTAAAGCCTCATACTGCTTTTTAAAGGATAAATTATTAACAGCAGAAGTGACCTCTCTGGTGGCCTTAATTCTCTTCTCTGCTATTCTCTTGTTCTGTTTCTCTCCAACTTTTATAAATGTTTGTTAAATTCATTCTCTCTTTCTTTGCCTTTTTATTCCTCTCCATTTCTGCTACTTTACTCTTTTCATTTTTTCCAAAATCTTTGTGGAAAATTAACCATGTTGCATGCCTTCTTTAAAGATGCCATTTCATACAAATTTCTGGACTTTGTGGTTATTTCTTAAGTATTAACCTGTAATATGAAACTTTTTATATCTAAAAAACATCAGGAAACACTGATTAACAGACCTTTCAATCTGTCTGCATTAAAATTTGGGTGGTTCCAGCTCCTTCCGTCAGGCTGCTTCATCAGCAGTTTGTCGTGTCTTCCTTTTTGCTACGTCTTACAGCTTTTAGCCAGCAGCATGCTAGGCGTGGTTTCAACTGCAGGAGCTGATGAATACTAACGAGCAAAGAAGTTGTGACGAAACAGATACAGGCTGTTCGGACTCGGGAGAACTCGGGTTTTATCGCCACCTGCGTAGTTTGAGAGATTAAAACTGAGAAGTTGTTGACCTGTTTTCACACCCACTATGAAGGTAAGAACACCTGTGGAGCTAAAATATTCAACAGAAACCTCAGAAAAACGTTTTTTAATGGCAGGGCCTCTTTAAAGTTTGAACTAGAATTTAAAACTTCTATGTTCATAAAGTCATGAGTTGATGGAGGAAAATAATCTTGGACATTTTTAATCAAAAATGTGTATCTGAGAACAATACAATTATTTAATTTTACTCCATTTCCTCCTTCTGTTATACTTATTCACCAAAAATATTTTCCCTTCTTGAATCTTTTGTTATGTCAGTACCTCCAGGACACAGTCGGGGTTTATTTTTGCTGTAGTGGCCCAGCTGCAATGTCTATTTTTCTTCTCTGTGTTCAATAGCAAAAGCATGTTAGCCAGTAATGGATACTTTTAACCTTTTCTAGGTAATTTGATCAGCCCTTTAAATCAATCCAAGCACACGCACAGCATCTGGGTTATGATCAGTGAACACATTGTGAGCTGCTCTCACTGTTTAGCTGTATTTTTTTTATGTGTAAAACATGTTTTTCTTTTGGAATTGATGAATAATTCAGCTGTAAATTATAATTGTGGGCTGCTGTGTGTCTCTCTCAAAAGGGCAAAGCAGGTGAGACATGAAATGATTCAGAAAATCTATTTAACGCCACTACATGTGGGTTTGCGTTTTTTACCACTTGATTTTATTAACACGCCTCATTGGACATAAAATATGAGCATCATTTTAACAGCAT